>JAFREQ010000102.1:600000-1120535 GCA_025331565.1 Holacanthus passer
TAGAATATGGACTGGTAATTAACAGCAGCTTCTCAGTTGATGAAGTCTAGCGAGAACTGAGGAGTAGAGGCTGGCATGCGGCTGCCGGTGAGATCATCATCGTGTCGTACGAATGGAAACAATGGATGCTGTCTGTGCTTCGCCGCTCCCGGGCCTCGCTCTCAATTGGAAAATCAATGAGAGGATAGAGACCCATACTCGAGTGGAGTAGCCCAAAAGTGGGACTAGAAATCGAAACGTGAAGGATGGCATGATGTAATGAAACGAAACAGTGCTGCATAAGTACCCAGAGACAAAAACTCAGCTCAGCCGTAATCAGTGTCATTTTCAGTGTCTGTGCTGTAGACAAGAAAAATGCCGAGAGCGCTCTCTCACTAAACGGTCATCTGCAGCTGTACATCCTGGTATAGTATCATCAAGCAGCTTCCAGACATGACATACTTTCAGGTCGCCCTCTTTTCCTTCCTGATCGCTGTTTCTTAGTTTCATAACCATTACTCAGAGCCTTACTCATGTGTGTGTTGCAAGGATGGGAATGACCCTGGAGTTAGAGTCTTAAAGATGATTCAGAAGGAAGGAAACATTAAAACCTGACTGTTAAAATGCTTCCTCTAACAGCTGGGACCGACACCTTTAATCATACAACAGCACCTATCGGAGCCCCAGCGCACTTCACACACAACAAACCAGACAGCCTTTCATTTTATTATAGCTGTCGCTCGACCTGTACATCCCTCTTTGTCAGGAAAACAGATGATCGGTGCATGGGAAGACATGCATAATTTAATGCCACCAAAGAGGTGTTGGAGGCTAAAAATAAACTGTAATTCTGTCAGGTGCATATTGTGATAAATGGAAGGTCGTGCGTGGAGCTCATAGGTCCTGAAGCATTTGAGTAATACAATTTTCATGAAAGGAGAATTAATTACACTTTCAGGTAATGGAGCTATTCCAAAAAGCTTCCGCAACCAAAGTACTGCAGGTAAAATTAGTGAACAAATTGCTGAAGGCTGGTTTAGAAGGCTAGAAATTTAGCTGCATAGCAAAGTAGCTGTGAGCATGTCAATTCTCAAAAATGTCAGCTTTCTCTCATTACCATACAGGACATGGGAATCAGATTTTGTATGCAAAAACAGGGGACTGGAGGCTCTGCATCTCTGTGATGATTCCAGGCTGTCTTTCTTTTGACTATACCATCCTTTGAGATCCATAAAGCATATCCAGAAGGTTGTTTCCTGGACAGGGGTCTCTGTCTATGTCTACCAGCTGCTCTTTGACTTTGGTACACAGAGGAGCGCTCCCTCCTTTCTCACCCTCGGCATTTCTCTTGCTGTTGTTTTTGGTGAGGGAAAACGAATAAACTCATTCCCCAGAGGCCTCGGTTATTCAGTCAGCAGCCCACACACACACACGCAGATGGGAAGCTATTTTTCCCCCCTCTGTTGGGGAAGCAGAGAAATGGATTTCAAAGAAAGTATTCGGTAAACTTCTCCCACAGTACGGATTGCTGCGTACAACTTCTTGGCAACTCAATTATAAGCCAATCAAGCAGTGAGAGATAAAGCTTTTGAGTCTTTGCTTTTTCTTGAATGCCCTCCTCCCCCTTTCCCAGCCTTATAAACCGCATGTCTTCTCACTGCACCCACACAACAATGACTAGGCTTAGCCTCAAATACATATCATGTGGCCTTGCTGCACATCTGAGTCATACACCACAGAGACAATACACTGAGTATCAGATAGACCTAATGATCACGCCCACAGCTGCCACTGCTGTTGGGGGATAATTGGAAAATTATCTCCTCAAACTTGTACAAACACACATAAATACATAAATTCACTGACTGTCTGTCATTCCCCCATCATTTATTTCTGCACTTGCACACATAGATATGCTCACTCAAATGTCTTGTTGATTTCAGTTTGTTGGTCTAATTGCATGCACACCAGGTTTTAACTGGCTGACGTTACAAGCCCGAGCACGACTAATTCTTTTTCTGCCTTTCTGGTTTCATTAGTCTGTGAATCGACTGGAGCCGTGTACGCTGGCTGTTGTGAGGCGAGGGGGCTTTTGAGTCATCAGTTCGCCTCACAACAGGAAGGTAGAGCGCACCCAAAACACACGCACACCTACACGGAGTCAAACATATTTTGGACTACGCTGGAGTAGGAAAAACTCCTGAGAGACAAGGACACGCTGAAGTCCTGCCCACATATCAGCCCGCCGTCGCTTTATGGAAAGATTCTGAGAAGTCTCAGTGATTTCTTACCCCGCCTGGCATGTTTATGGCTCGGAGTATGTGTGTGTCTCTTCAGATATGAGTTACTGTGCGCCAGCATGCCCAGAATGTATGGTGTCATTCGTCTATAGGTGGGCTTCGGTCCAAACACGCACTCTCGTAGCAGAAATAACAATACGGTGAATGCAGAAGAGACACAAGCTTCATTGTGTTAGATCAGCAAAGTCTAAAACTGCAGCACATCCCTGTAGATGCTAGATTAGGAGTCATAATTCACACCTTTCCATGCAGTGATTACATCACCCATTAAGCATGATTCAGCCTTTCAGGGCTCGATGACAAATAATGCATCATCTGAGAGTGATTTATTTACCAAAGGTCCGCCATGCACTGCTTAAGATATCTAAATGTTGGCTGTTGGTTAATGTATATAGGTCAGCGAGTGCTGTCCGTGGTTCTGGGCTAAAAGAAGTCCCACTAGTAATCATTATCTGAGCCTGTTTGTTTTCACTGCGGTCTCCGTGGTGTGGGATGGACTGTGCTTTACATCCAAGCGTCCTGGCAGCCCGTCTTCTCTCCCTGACCCATGTAACCTCGGCCTGTTCCTCTGCCTTCAACAAGCAGCCATTAATAAATCATGCTTTGCTCATTACCCAGGCCCTGTTATCAGCCTGTGTCTGTGAAATTGATCTAGTCTGTGCACTTCTTCACCAGAGACCCCATGTGTCTGTCCTTCACATCTTCCAAGGCATCACTGTCAGCGGCTTGTTTCCCCTCCCGACCTTCCCCTCCTCACTCTCCTCTTCGTCTTTCCTCTTTCCATCCACTCTTTCATCATTTTCCCCATTGACACATCCCGTCTCTGCTTACCCTGATGCGGTATCATTAAATTTGAGCTTTTGTGCCAAAAACTTTTAAAAATTACAATAATTCTGTTTGCCCCACCATCTCTGTGGTTTGTGTGACGCTAAAACTATTGAACCACAAGTGATGGAAGTACGTTCGAGTTAGAGCACCACACCCTATGGCAGGGAACCCCTCAAGAAATTGCTACCCTTTAAATAAAAAAGTTGGCACAGAATATTGATTAAAGTCATGCATAAGTCCATCCCTCTTCAAACCACCCATATTTTAACATGCTCAGGTTTGAGTCTGAGCACCCATGAGTGTTCCCAATTAGCCCCGCCACTCATTTCATTCCCAGAGGCTCTTCTTCTCCATTACACCTAATGAGATCCGTTCAGAGAAAGCATCCCAAGGCCAAGTCTTCCTATTAGACCTTTTTCATGTGAGCCTTTTCAGTAAGCCGCTTTGCCATTGGTCCAGATTGGAAATGAGTCAAGCTGGCCGTTTGAGCGCAGATGTTAAAGACCTGCCCGGGCTAATATACGCCGGCACAGGCCTTCCTGCCATCCGCTGTGCTTTCCTCATCCAGCGCTGGCACATATGGCCGTTTACCCTGCAGAGAGGAATTCTGCTCCTGCGTTATTAAATGGGAACCGTCTGAAGCTGAAGGGATTTGATTTTGTCTCTATTTGTGGACCCAAAAGAAATCTGGGACTTACTGTATAAGCCCCCTGAGCCTGTAGACAGGAACAAAAGTATTTTGTCTCTGTATATGACTGTCTTTTTTGTTAGTCTCCATCCATCCAAATCCTTTGAGTAGCCAAGAGAGAGCGAGAGAATAGCGTGGTGGAACCTCATTTATTGCTCCCATCTGTTTATGTCTTTTTACTTCTGGAAGTGAATTTGGGGGGCAGGAATGACCAGCACTCTGTGGCACGCAGATGTTCTTTTCCTGCTCTTTGCTTCGAGTCATTTAGTGTGGCACAGTAATGGATGTAAGATTGGCAGACAAAGATAGCTGGCTCTGCTGGTAGGGTTTTAACCCTCTGATGCACAACATGGGTCACAAGTGACTCGAGCAAATTGTTTTGTATCTTTGCATGCTGTGTATGGTATTACTCAATGTTCCATTTATTCCTTAACTAAGTAACTTTTGGCACCAGAATACTTTAAAAGGGATGTTGAAGCAGAACAGATGACATTCATTAAATAAGTTTACTGAAACACAGGCAAAAATGGAAGCCAGGAAATTCAACAAAACTAAGTTAAACAGAAGCAAAATGAACAATAACACTGATGAAAACTGCAGCCTCACAGCAAGCTTCCTCCCCCCTGCTTCAGTGAATTCAGCCTCACCTAACTGGAAATTACCAGTTTGCCTTATTTTCCCTGACAGACATTTTCAAATTTGACATAGACATGCTCCCCTATCACCTGCCCAGGTAAGTACGGCAAGCATCGACATTAAACAACATAATAGAACAATGTTACATATCTTCCTACAGCTGAACAGGGGCCAGCCCCTCCCTGCTAAGAGGACATAATGACTCAAACCTGTTGTTACTCTCCCTGATTGAGCAGCTGATCTATTCTGGGCAGAGCAGCAACAAAAAATATCACACACAATAGGGTGAAGCCTTTTCAACAAATCATAATCCTGAAAATGAACAGGGCATTTTGACCCATGTTGTGCAATCAAAGGTTTAGAATATGTTGAGCTTCAGAGGGTTAACATGCTGGGGCTCTGTGGAGGTTTTTGGAGGCAGATCACCCTGGCTTTAATTTTCTAAAATATGTGCGCGCTTCTGTGTCTGTCTGCTCGCTCTCACATAAAGGATTTCACTGCTGTCGCTCTTTCTTACATACCCTTGCACATGCACATACCGATGATCTCCTCCGCGTCGATTCAGTAATCCACTCAAGACTGTGGTCGCCGACCATCAGAGCCCGAACCCATCTCACGTCAACATCAAAGGCCCCGTCTCTCATCGTGATCTGGAAACCTGTTCCACCAACGCCCCGGCTTCCTGCATCACTCCCGTGTTTGAGTGGTGTCTGCACGCAACACCATTACTCCTCATTAACGTCAGCTCAGCCTGTCAGAGACAGTGTTATCGCTTGTTAAAATTAAGCATGCTTCTTCATACTCGGAGGAGTTCGCATTCCTTTTAAAAGCCTTTTAGTTTCACACTACACCCACTCTTTTCCTCTGTTATGGATGACGGGATGCTGTTGTGGGGTTAAGTAACCACCATAGAGGTCAAAGGGAGTCAATTTGTTATCACTGGTGGCTGAAAAATTCCTTGTGTGACTCAGAGCTAGCAGTAGCTGATCTCACCTCCAGGCTCCTAGTCAGGATCTTACGTGTAGTCCCAGTGAAGTTAGGCAACAGACAGAAGCATCAACATAATCAAAAGCCAGTTTGAAAACTATTTTTTACCACAGTAACAGAAGCCAGGGTGACACATAGAGGACTGTGTCTGTGTGTGTTTTCCCTTTCCTGGCAGTGACGGTCATGGTTGTGAACAGGCTGGATGGTTGGCAGACAGTGACAGAGCTCCTTTACCACGTCTGATTCAAACCAGTGACTTTCTCCCAGCTCTGAATGCAACACACACACACACACACATGAACATATCTACATATGACTACAGAACAAATGCACAACCCAGACACTCCCTCGCTCACGTGCCTCTCTGACCCCACCAACTCTGCTTGTCTCCTTGTGAAAATATAATAACCCCCCAGTAATGCACCGCAGTTCATGATTACTTTATAAAGCCCTGCATATTTTAAAGGCACAATATTTTATATTCAATCTGTATCTCTCTTTCCTCCTGGCCAGTTTTGATAATGTGATTGCAGATCCCGCTCTATTCAACATTCGCTTTTATCCAATAAGCTCTTGTCTCCCATCTCAGGAAATTAAGTTGTCATCCTGTGTCTCTTTCATTAATGTGAATATCATTTCATTGCTGTTTATTAAATTCCAGGTAGCAGCTGATGAGCCTATAGCCAGAGGTGATTCTAATAGTGGGGTTGTATTTTTAACTCTCCAGCTTGTCAGTGCATTATTAATACAGACCGTGCATTGAAAGCCTTTTCTACCAAAAATTATTCATGCATTCGAACAGGCAAAGAGCATTACGTTTCAGCTGTATTGGCTCTAGTTAATCAGCATTCGCCTAAATGAATGAATGAATCTTGTCATTCTTACAGCTCCTGTGAAAGTTTCTATTAATAAATCATTTCAAGCAGCTTTTTTCTCAGCTGTCTCTTCTCTCTCTACCCTCCACAGGTGGACCTTGGGTTCTTGCGGTTCGTCTCGGCCATCGGCACCCAGGGCGCCATTTCCCAGGAGACCCGGAGGATTTACTTTGTCAAATCCTACAAAGTGGATGTCAGCTCTAACGGAGAGGACTGGATCACTTTGAAGGAAGGCTCCAAACAAAAGGTAGAAGACTATTCCTCAACTTGAGTGTGATAAAAGTTATGAGGCTGACTTACTATCCAGTGAAAAAAAGTTCATCTGGACAAATAAACCTCTGAAAACATTACTAGATACTTTTGCAGCCCCCAGCTCTACATAAGACTATCAGAGCAGACTAGATAATAAAAATAGTTTATCTTTGCATCTGCCTGACCAGTGACTGTGTCATAAAAGCCATACCTGCATATGCACTACACTTGAAATATCCCATCTTGGTAAAGCAACCAGCTGACTTGAATTGTGGTCTGTTCCATGTTGCCTTTGAGCTCGACAAAATGGGGAATACCCAGCTATATGTGCTTGAGTCTCTGTCCCCCAACGTGCAATTATGCACTTTCCTCAGTATGATGATATACCCATTGTCTGTGTAAGTGGATGGTTTTTTCGAGCAAAGGCTGCGGTGATAATATAGAACTTTAGCAGTATAGAGAGGATTGTATGAGGAATGTAGCTGCTGTTTTATGTCAAGTAGCCGTCAACTTGTGGTAAAAGAAGCAGGGATGACAAAAGACTTGACAAACAAGAGTTAAAGCGGATGGGGATGGAAAGAAACGTCATGTTTGAGCAGCTGGTAGAGGTGCGTCCGGGAAAGAGGGAAGAGAAGAGAAAGGAAAGGAGGGGTGGCATGCTTGACCGGAGCGTGACAGGCTGTAGCCATTGATTGCTGATCGGCCTGTCAAACAGACCAGGTTTTGTCCATCTGGAGGCAAACACACCCTCCGCTTCGGGTGTCCGGAGGGTCAGGGAGACATGTGTGTGTCTGACAGTTCTGTGTGTGTGACATGTAAATACAACAAGGCGAAGCCGCA
Source organism: Holacanthus passer (assembly GCA_025331565.1). Taxonomy (NCBI): domain Eukaryota; kingdom Metazoa; phylum Chordata; class Actinopteri; family Pomacanthidae; genus Holacanthus; species Holacanthus passer. The sequence goes on from JAFREQ010000102.1 coordinate 607,386, forward strand.
AGAGGAGCAAGAAGTTCCCAACAACAACAGAGCATCCAAACAAGCATGTTTGCGCTGCAGTGTACGCATGCCCTCGAGCCTGACTATTTTATGGTCTCTCCAAAGTACACAGTCCCTTCTGTAAAGTGGGGTCTTAAAGGTGTTGTGGAAAGCCCAGCCTGTGTTTTTCCCCACTCTAAAGTGCTTTTGTGCAGAGGGGCACCATTTGCTACATGCTGAGCCTGCAGTTTGGCGTCTTAGCGCAGCTCTGGAAAAAGCCACTTTACAGTTCGCGAGTGGAGACGAGACTCAGTGTGACATTTAAGAGAGTGGATGACTTGGTTGCAGGGTCCCTTAGTAACGTGGCTGACAGGTATTGCTCAGGGACTGGGTTGCAGAGGGGTAGGCGGGCTGTACAGACTAATGGGTCAGCCCTAGTGGTGTTTTTGTAGAACTGTTATTTTTCTCTCTGGCCATCCTGCTCTTCTCAGCTGGATTCCTCGCTGCCCCATAGCTGCTCTGTCAGTGAGGTCAGGAGGTCATATGGTCACCGGTGTGATTCAGTTACGCAGAATGAAGTGTGACGGGCTGTGGGGAGTTGTTTTGCTTGGTGGCCGGCCTCCTCGGATGGTGCTAGTAAACTGTCAACCAACCCCGGGGGAGAACAGCGACATCTCTGACCTTTAAACAAGACACTGCAGTAAAACCTACACCAAATCTGGAAGTAGAGGACAGAAAAAGGACATCTTGAGCCAGTCTGGTCTTGTCAGTGTTACACATACCGCCTCAGGTTTCACAGTCACAGGCCACGGCCTGTTTGTGCTGCAACATGTGGAGGAAGTGCTAGGGCAATTTCAGGGGTGACAGGGAAATCAGTTTAATCAGCCTTACATGTATGTGACATTTGTCTCATGCAGAAAAGTTACACAACATTGAGATTGCCAGCACTTTGTGAGTATCCTGACTCAGTGTGCAATAAGACCAATCACTCACCTCTTGCAGTTTTATTTTCTATCATCAGATTTGGCAACACTTGCAGCATCTCAATCTAACTGAATGTGAATCTTTCCCTGCCTCGGCTCTTGTTTCACTGCGGCCAAGGTCTGGCAGAAATTTTCCACCTTGCATCTCAACTCAATGTGTTCCGTCAATAATTTACTTTTCTTCTGCCTCTATGGCAGGTTTTTCAAGGCAACACCAACCCAACAGACGTTGCCAAGACGATGCTGCCCAAACCCACGCTGACACGCTTCGTCCGGATCCGTCCTGTTACCTGGGAAACAGGCATCGCACTGCGCTTCGAGGTGTATGGATGTAAGATATCAGGTGGGTACTGCTGGGATCCCTGCTGATCCTCACGCATACATACACACACATCTCAGCTCTATCTTTGCTCACAGCTGCCACTGAAAACACACAACTCTTTTTTATACCGGTTATATTCTAATTAATACTAAACAGTCTCAAACGCAATACTCAATGATGCCACTGACTCTATGATTTCTGCACATATGCCAGTGTTACTTTAGCTCTCTTCTCATTGCAACATACTTGGCCCTGGTTGCACAAAGCACCTTACTCCTGCCAGGTGTGAGATGATGCTCTATTTCTACGAGAGTCCTGCTCCGAGGCTAAAGTAAGCTGCTGCATAATAGAGGAGTGGCACATGAAGGAGGATTACCTATTTATGTTACCCCATGTTTAGATGTACCTCATTCAATATAAATGGAGCCAACAGCTGGCAGGCGGAGAGAGCCGGAGCTGGGTGGGATCTAGATGGTCCCGTCCCTCCTGCTGATCTGGTCTCAGCCTCCTCTTTAGCCACAGTCTGTCTTTTGCTTACTGAGGGGGGGGGGTTGTTGATGTTATTTTAATGAGTGGTGTGTGTGTATGTGTGTGGCTCGCTTTCATATGGTTTTAGCACATCTGTCTGCATCTCTATGGGTTTATGAGCATGTGTATTGAATTTTATTATTGCTTGCCTGGATGTTTTGCTCTTTGAGAGTTTGGAGTGTGTCCTACAAGGACAGGAAAAAAGCAGCAATGTTTCATCAGTGTTGCGCAGGATTCAGCTTTGGGTTAAAGTTAGGGTCAGGATTAGTTTTAGCCAGGCAAATGTGCTCATATGAAAAGTGTCATGTGTGTATGGAGTTATGCAGTTATGCCTTACATATGTGTGGCCGGTCATGTAATAGCAGAGACAAGGCACTGTGGGTACAGCAGGGTTACAGCTGGGGCGTGTGTTTTGGGCTCAAAACCAGACCGCTGCACAGAGCGTAAACACATCACAGGATCGAAGTCACCACAGGGCCTCCATATGGACGTCAGCACCCCTGGGTGCTCTGAAGACACTGCCAGCTCCACTGCATGCTAGCGGTGCCGTCGGAGGGAGAGAAATTGCGAGGCTCTTGAGAGCTGCATAAACTCAGTGACTCACACTGTTCTACCTTGAGTTACGGATCTCTGATAGCAGAACTTTACTGGAAAACTTTTGCTGAAAGAAATATGGAGGGCTTTTTTTGGTGCAGCTCCACTTTTTCTGAAAAGTTCACCAGAGTAGCACCAAGATATTGCACCAAAATATGAAAAAAACTAAGGGTGTAGAGCTATATAAAACTATTCAAAGGTGTTTTTTATGTGCCCACCTTCCTTCCAGATGCCAGGACTGTAATTCAGTTATCAGATTAGAGGAGGAGTTATTCCCCATAATGTTGCAAGATGTTTTTCGCTAAATCATCATGGTCGCGTGCCATGTTGATATGAACAGCTACTCATTAATAAAAAGATCCACCGCCCTGCTGTTTGTAAATATACCATGGTATATAAATATCTCTGATGGACCACTGATGCTCCACCCAAAGCCTAAATGTGGCCCACATAACCATGTATCACCATCTACACGCTACAGTCCACAGTCCACAAACACACACACATGTTTGTTCCTCTGGGTGTGTCATTGCGTGCGTGCCATCTCCGAAGCTTCTGTGATCGCAGCTGAAGTCGATTAAGAGCTCCAGATGACCCGGGGAGTTCACCCAAGTGTCTAAACTCAGATCAGACACGCACATACACACACACATACACTTTCAATCAGACACATATACCTTTCTCTCATATCCTCCCACTTCAAAGACGGTCAGTGTGCAGTGCCTTAGCTTTGCTCCACCAGAGGCTAGCTCCTGTGATCATTCTCAAACAGATCTTGGCCGAAGACGAAAGGAAGAAGGTAGAAAACCCCCCGAAAACAGTCGAGAGGCTTCAGCACTGCCAACGTTTGTTCCTTGAGCTCCGATTTTCTAGAATGTAGGACCAGAGTTTTGTCTCACGGGCCTGCATAGATAACTGGAGAGAAAAAATTTTGAATGCGGCCTTGTTCTCCAAGTCTTCGCTCACTTTTCTCAGATGCAGCAATGCTGTTGAGTCCTGCAGCGCTACAGTGCACACTTTGTCTCATACAGACACAGAAGATATAATAATGTCCGGATTTAGCCCTCCGTGAGAGCCAGATAGTAAATATGTTATTGCTTACCGCAGGTCCCTGACTCAGTGTCTTGGGATTAAGTGTTAGAGGACGGTTAGGAAGAGACAAACAGGAAGATTTAACCCTAACACAAGCTGCTAACTGTCACACTTCTTCTGGCAATCGCAACATTGAGAAACTTTTGCGAGTTTATTATACTTCACAAACTGCAGAAGTGTGTAGGCAGAAAGATATGGAACCAGTGTCAGCATATTTTGCTCCTTGAGGTATTTCAGAAGTGCATAATATTTATTGACGATTTGCTCTTGAGCGAGAGCTAAAATTATACCATTAACCTCTTGCCTTGCCACTCACTGTTACACCCACGGGAGACAAGAACTCAGGTTTCACAGACTACTTGCACCATTAAATATTTACATGAATATGAACAAATAATATATGTATCTATTTATTGGCCTTTTCAGTCATTGTGGTCATTTTCAAAAAGAATGCCAAAGTGACATCAAGAAATAATCCAGGAGCAGTTCGCTGAAAAACTATACTACATCCCTACCTTCAAAGCAGTTTGGCAGTCCAGCAGTGTAATAAATCCTTTAAAACATGTCCAAATTTAATTCAAGACTTTATAAGAAGTCCATTCTTTTTTATGTGGCTGCCCTCAAAGGACTGTTGGTTAAACACGGAAACTGGTCACTGGTGCTCAAAAACTGGAACTTTGCTAATTAGAAATGTTTATCAGGTTGTGGGGTTTGATCTGGAGAGTTTAAAAAAAAGAAAATCTGGTTTCAACATGCAAATGCTTCCAAGCTGTAGCAACAGGTTGTTATCCTGTTTAGCTCTTGATATGGAGGTATGTCATCAAGAAGAAAGGATGGAGAAAAAAAATAAGAAATCAGCTGTCTCCCTTTGGAAATGAATGGGAAACATATCCAAAGTTGCTAAAACCTACATATGTTTAGGAGAGGATAAGATCAGAGAAGTTGAATGAAAAGAGAGGAAGAAAGTTTGAAAATGTGGACAGGAAATAAGGTGTTAAGACACTGTCCCACAGATGTTGACAGCTGTGGAGCAGAAGGCAGATGAGTGCAGCAGCAGATAAAACACAAAGAGAATGTGTTTTTGTGTGTGAGTATATGTGAGTCTATGGAGGGAGGCGGGGGTGGATAAGGGAGATGAAAAGAAAAAAGCACTCCCAGAATGCAGGACGTGGAAGCACCAACCGAGAGGAGGGTTTTAATTGGCTGCCTGGAGACAACCGCTTCAGGCAGAGGAATTAGTATGCATGAGATCTACAGACAGAGAGAGAAAGAGAAAGAGAATAGAGGGAGAGATCACAGCAACATCAGAAAGAGTTTGGGGAATTGTCCTCCTCACTTTGACTTTCACTATCCCTGTTGCCCCTGTATGAACCTGAAACTCACCAAACTAGAGTTGTGGCATGGTAAACGATGTTGGAACATCAAGCCTTTGGATATAGATCAAGTCTTTTGTTGCCTATGCACCCATCATCTCTGCAGGTTTTCATTAGTTTGTATCAAAAAGCTAAGCACTTTTTGCTTTTCCTTTTGTCTTTCAGAGTACCCGTGCTCGGGCATGCTGGGCATGGTTTCAGGTTTGATCACTGACAACCAGATCACGGCATCCTCCCATACGGACCGGAGCTGGGTACCAGAGAACGCCCGCCTGCTGACCAGCAGGACGGGGTGGACCCTGCTGCCCCAGCCTCAGCCCTTCACCAGTGAATGGCTGCAGGTGGATCTGGGCGAGGAGAAGCTGGTGAAGGGGTTGATTATCCAGGGCGGGAAGCACCGTGAGAACAAAGTCTTCATGAAGAAGTTCCGCCTCGGCTACAGTAACAATGGCTCCGACTGGAGGATGGTGCTGGACACCAACGGGAACAAGCCAAAGGTGAGTTTTTCTTTTCATGTCCTTTGTTGATCATATGCTCACAATCACTGGCATATTTGTTCTGTCATGCTAACAATTCAGAAGCATAACCAAAGAACCCTGAATGTTTTTCATGGTTATACAAAGTTCTTTAGTTATTAGTTGGAATTGATGGTTTGATAACACAAACCAAAGATAGATTTAACCTTCAGCATTGCGGAAAATGATTTGAATACATACTTCTAAAAATGCCTCTCAGATACATCAGAACATTGATTCAGATTATGACGCATCTAGTCAATTTTCACCAGAGCGTTGTGCCTGGCAGTTGTGAGTCATTAAACAGTCATTGCGAGTCAATTTCAGCAGTGTTTTGAATCACATTAGGATAAGCATCTCAAGTCTCTTAGAGTCCTTTCTCAGTTGTCTCTTCCTGCTTTGTATTCTGCACACACACACCGTTCAACCCTTTCAATGGATAGTGAAACCTCTCCAGAGAGGAAGGAGGGGTGAAGGGAGTCAGGGGAAAACAGGGGAGGAAAGACGAAGACGAGAGAGGAAAGAATACGCAACATAGAGAAGTGACCCGAGATTTATCTGCCAGTGTCACCACATGCACAGAAGACACACGCCAACACTGTGCTCAATGCATGCACACGCTTACACACAAAGAATGTATATATATGAGCACATACACAACCGCACACACCTCCAAGAAGAGCTGCAACAGCCCGTCCCCAATTACAAGCGTCCCTGACAGGGCATAAATCTGATCCAGATGGGCTGATGGTTGATTTATGAAGGGAGTAAGGAGGATCCATATCCCCCTTGTCCTAGTTAGCCGCCTCTCTCCCCTCGCCTGAGAGATTCCCAGCATCCAAGTTGCACCAGGCTTCTTCACGTGATCACACCCATTAATCCACTTCCATCAATCCTCTATCTCCTCCTTTGCTCGCATCTCTTGCACCCACATTCTCTTCTTTTCCCTCATTTATTCCTTTGCCTGCGGAGCATCTGAGGCAGAGTTGAAGGAGCCAAAAGTCACCTTTGACAGAGGTGTGTGTCATGCTGTTTCTGCCACTGGCCCCCTGCGTCACTTTCCTAAGCTGTGCTTTAGAAGTCTGCGAGATGAGAGAGATCTAGTCGTCTTCTTTGCCGTCATGTGCCATCCCTTCACCCCACTTCAGTTTTTGAAAAGGCAGGAACCAGTCTGCAACAGGGTATCTGCGTTTGGAGAGCTGCATCGGTCAAACGCCTAGCAGTGACATTAGCAGCAATATTGTCTTTTTTCACTCACTCTTTCCTCTCTGCCTCTTTCCCTCTCATTTTCTGTGCCAGATATTTGAAGGGAATAGCAACTACGACACTCCTGAGCTGAGGACGGTGGAGCCCCTGCTGACCCGATTCATCAGAATTTACCCAGAGAGGGCCACTCCTGCTGGCATGGGCCTTCGACTGGAGCTCCTCGGCTGTGAGATTGAAGGTAAACTGGAACCCCAGTTAGGATTCCCATTAAAATCTATTGCATTTTCTTTGTTGCATCTAAATTATTGCTTATGTTTTGTTGCAAAATGCAAAGGCGAGTAGCAATGGCATTTCTACCTATGGTGGTGACATTTCTACCTGTGGTGCTGATTTCTCTACCAGCACTAATGGCGTTTCTACCAGTGGTGGCAAAGTTACTACCCAGTGCGAAACCTTTTCTCCCATGCTGATGACATTTCCAGCTGTGGTAATGCTTTTAACTGTGGTAATGAAATGCTCAAACCTGGTGTTGACGTCACTAGCTTCGGTCATTAGGTCTTTAGATTTTTAGTCAGAATATGAATTTTCTACCCCCAGTGAAAACTTGACTGGACTCACCTTGAGTCATACATTCATTCAGACTGTGTTCACATGTGTTCACATCTGACATGTCTTAACACACGCACAGGTGAGCCATCTATCATCCCAGCTAATGACATGGCTGTGAGTAGCGTGCGCTTCATGTCTTCAGTCGGAGTTATTTAAAGATGTGCGTGAGGGCTCCCTGTGTTGAGCCCACAGCTGTCCAGCTCCTGCTCTTTATCCCTACAAGGGACAGTTGTCTTGTCTCCCTTTTACATCAAAGCTGCCCACATAGATAGCCACTTCTAGAGGGGATCAAATGAAAGCCCACCTGGCCCACTAGGATTATTGCAGCTTGGCCCCCATCTCACTCTTCCCAACCCCTGCGTGTCTTTCTTCTTTCAAAGGGCCGCACACACTTTGCTATCTTTAAAATTACCCTATTTTTTTTTTCCGAGCTCTTTATCTGTTTCTCTCAAAGCTGATGGAGCTCAGAAGGAGCTCAGCAATATAAGAGTGTGTAGCACTAGCCCTAAGTGGATTTACATATTGGATTTCAGGGAGGCCCATTCTGTTGTAAGCCTCATGGACTCCCACCGGGAGCTGATGATAATGCTTGTTTTCAGTGTTAATGCCAAACACACACAGACATATACACACAGAGCAACCGCAATCACCCTGCCAAACATGTGGTTACAGGCATTTATACACAATCATGTACATACGCAGGTGTTTGCACTAGTGTGTACAAGCATGTGTGTGTGTGTGTGGCGAGCCATAGCAGGAGGGCTAAATCCTCATTTCTGTGAGAGGCTCCCCTGACGCAGTGCTGACCCCATCCCTGACCTTCCCCACCCTGAATCTGACAGGGGCTGATCTGCCTCATATTTCATCGAGCAGAGGGAGAGAGCGAGAGCACCAGCTCACACACGTGCACGCACACTCACAATCTCACACACAGATACTGTACACATACATTTTTCAGGCAGCCTGCCCCTATCTGTCTATGTCCGTCTCTCTCTCCACCTCCCTCCTCTCCCTTTTTCCTCCCTCTACACTGGGGAAGCCCGTTCATTACTCAGTCAGTGTAAACACACAAATGCGCACACACCGCAGGACGGCTGTGTGGCAGCGGAGCATGGAGTGGATCTAGGGCCGTGCCCACATCCAAGTGCAGCGGGGCCATAATGATAGGGCACTGTGGCAGCCAGGGGCCCTGCCTACAGCCAATCCCAAGTCCCGTTTCTGCATCTTTGAGTTTCAGCCGACCAAGCCCTAAGCACCGTGCTAGCTTCAATTCTATTTATACACCCACACCTCAACAGCATGATACAGTGAAAGGAGGGATGCTAATAGCTCAGGCCTAGATTGAAGCCCAGTGTGTAACTGTGGACAAAACATGCTGAGCTTACATATACATATTGCAGTGTTTTTCTATTTTAACTATAAAGCATGCTGAAAAGCTTTTCAGACTACATCTACGCCCCATGTTGGCACTTCTTATTTCTCATTTCTTTAAAAAACCTAAATGGACCAGCTTTTTCTCCAGCACTCTGAACAGGGTTTGTTCAAGGGATCTTCTCTTCCAGTTTCTGATGACATCTAGTTCTTGTCCCTATCATGTTTTAATGCACTTATTGCAAGTCACTGCCAAATTAATGTAATGTAATTTACAATCCTGCAGCATTGTCCCTCTAAATCTGTCATTGGAGGTGAGAACATGATCAGACAGTGATCGGACCAAAAATGTGAACCAAATTACAACACCATTAAGCTAAACTCTACACCCTCCAGCCCCTCCATCAGTGCATTTTTCCTGATTAATTTGAAATCTAATCCTTGTCATCTGCTGTCTCTCTTCTTTACCTTTACAGCTCCTACACCCCCACCTACCACACTAGTCCCGAGCACCACTCCGTCGGACGAGTGTGACGACGACCAGGCGAGCTGCCACAGCGGCACAGGTGATGACTACGACGTGACAGGTGCTAACATCGCCCTCATGAGACTGCAAGCAAACCCACTCTCCCCCTCTTGCCCTTCCTTCTGCTACGGCTCACGCTCGAGCCGCTCCACTTTGCTGGCTCCGCCGCTCTCTGTCACAGTTAGATTTGATACCATAGCTAATCCACCATCTACTGTGCACACTCGAACGCACGCACGCATGCATGCACCCACGTTCGTGCTGGCATGTATGCAGCTCTAATTAGCTGCACCTGAAACCCCCCCCAGTCTATCCCCTCTTACCTCCACCTCTGCAAACTCACAATAGAGGATTGTCACACTTGCACCAGAGATGGCCAAATGTGCACATCCACCTGCTACAGCCAGCTCCGCCTCTCTCTATCCTTTCACTCTCACCCACCTTATTCTCCTGCACCTTCTTTTCCTCTCGCTCCTCTTGGCCTCATTTCCCACTAACCCAGTAACTCTCTCAGCCTGCACTGCTGCCTGCACTCCCCATTAACCAGCAGTCTCCAATGATGAGCATGGCACCGTCTCAGTCACGTGTTTTGGAACTATTGCATAAGTGCTTCATGGTAGATATACTGAAACAAGGCACTTCTAAGAAAGAAGGGAAAAAGAGGGCATGTGTTGATTGGGTTATTTACCTAGCATGGATACATTTTAGTGCATGAGTGCAGTTATTTGAAAAGAAATTAACTCTTGCCAGGTTGGACTAACCATGTCAATGTGATGTATTGTAACAGGTGGTACCTTGATGCCAGAGACGACTACTTCTGAAGTAGATACCATCCCAGGTGAGCAGAAAATGAATATATATTTCCATCATCCATATCTTACTAAGTGCTGAATGCAGGGTATTTAAAGATTACCTGCCAAAATCTTGAAATATATTTAACTACTCAGGGTTTTTTTAAAATTCATTACCATATTTATCAGGAACCTAGGCTAATGGTTGCCAGCTCAAGGCGGGCCTCTCTCCTCTGATGTGTGTCTGTTATTAAAGCTGATGATATGGCCCTGAGAGGCTCCTGCTGACAGGGTGAGGGAGGTTGTGTGATGCAGGCCTAGCTGATGATTAGCACTGGTGCTCTGTTGCTGCCTTCTCAGCATAATCACTAATCACTGGGCCGACACTGATACACACACTGAACACACGGCACAACGCAACACAAAAACAGGGATGCAAAATGCAAATGACCACAGGAAATGAGGTGTGCTTTGGGGTCACATGAGCAGACACACACACACACACACACACAGTGCCATCTCCTATAGCAGGTTGATGAGGTAGCCGCCAGCTGAGAGGCTGTGCCCCGGTCTGACCTTGGCTAATGGGCCGTAGGCTCCACCCAGCCCCCTTCACTCTGTCAGCTGACTCTGTGGTCTGTCTGCAGTCTGCTGGGGCACCAGCTATGATAATAGATGAGCGCTGAGGTGCAGGTGTGTGTGTATGCATACAGTAATTGTGTGTATGAACATATTGAAATGTCTGTGGGTAAACACTTATCTGTCTGACTTTTCAGTTCTAGAGTCTCAAACCATGCATGCTAATCAGTTCTGTGTATTTGCGTCTGTCCGTGTGTCTGTTTGGGTGTGTGCGTGCCGTGCACTCTAATCTCAGAGGATGTAGTTTCCGGCGGCATTCAGCAAGAAAAAGTCTCTTTTTCTTTTCATCAAATGGCCAAGTGAGTCATGTGGCTGCTCATCTTATCCAGAGCTTGTTGGTCGCCTCGGTCAAAGCCTCCCAAGAATGGAAAAAAAAGTCAAAGCCATTTTAATTGGGAATGGTATGCCTTGACAAAAAAAGTGGCTTGGCGTCTGAAATGCGGTTCCACGTGGGAATTCCACCCTTTGTGTTTAATGAGTAAATACAGTTGTTGCCTGCATAAGCTAGTTAAAATTTTAGCATTATTAAAGGAAATATTGGATCAGGTATTCTGTCATTTGGAGAGCTGCCTCATTGTATCTCTAAAGGCGTCTCATGCTGGAGTTTAAGGCTGTGGCTAACATCCCAAACATCTCGCTCCCTCGTGTTCCTTGGAAGTCTTTCTTTATCCAATTTGAAAAACACTAAAGCCTGAGATCCCACACATTTTTTTGGCTCTACTGAGGCTTCTTCAGCGCGGCGTGTGTCCATTGGGGAATGCATTGTTGGAATGGGGCCCCGGCACTGTTACCATAGCTGTCTTGAAACCTCAAGTCTCTGCTCTCATTAAAAGCCCGAGTTCTCTGCGGGTTGCTGCGAGTGTTGCTTTCTCAACTGGACACCATGTCCAGACCCCATCTTCCTGTTCCCTTGTTCCTGTCTTTGTGCTGTGCCTGTTCTCAGTGTCTCTCTATACCTCGCTTTATATACCCTGTTAAGTTCATTAAAAGAGAGCATTTACTGCAGCCAGAATAAAGATGAAACAGAAATAAGGTCTATGTGAGGTCTATACTGTCAGTTTGCTCTTTTTCTCATGTTAGAGCCATAACTTGCCAACTATCCCAGTCTGTTTCTCCCTCCTGAATTAGCTGTTTTTATCTCACCCAGCTGTGGGACTCCGAGCCTATGTCTCGCAGTTCTTTGCTGCCCTCTAGTGCTTGTAGATGATCAGGATAAGTGAATGAAGCCCCAAAGTGTAGCCTGCAGTCATATCATGACAGGCCCCCAGGTCATTGTTCGGGTAAAGCCCAGAGCTCTTGGCAATATCTCCTTTTTATAATAAGAAGGATGATGAAATGTGATCTTCTCTGACACTTGATCTGGACCTTTCTTTGACACATTTGCAGCTTTTCTGTGGTTCGCCTGCGACTTCGGCTGGGCCAATGACCCATCCTTCTGCAGTTGGACATCAGAGGACACTGGCTCTAGATGGCAGATCCAGTCCAGCGGCACCCCGACTCTTAACACTGGACCTAACATGGACCATACAGGTGAGGACCCTGTAGGGTATCACTAATTGGGCCATATAAAAAATGTGCAACCATCTCTGACGCAGTACATGCAAGTCACATTTTCTTTCACCCTCAGCTTTTGTCTATCAGTGATATAATTTTTTTTATCCAACAGGTGGATCAGGGAATTTCATCTACACCTTAGCAACAGGTCCTCAAGAGACTGAGGTGGCTCGGCTGGTCAGCCCCATGGTCAGCTCCCCGGACGCAGACCTGTGTGTGTCTTTTTGGTACCACATGTTCGGGTCACACATTGGCACACTGCATATCAAACAGCGCAAACAGACAGTAGACGGACCGGCTGACATCCTGCTGTGGACTGTCAGTGGTCACCAAGGAAACCGCTGGAGGGAAGGTCGTGTCCTTGTACCGCGCACCAACAAACCCTATCAGGTAAGTCAAAATTCACCGAGCTTTCAGTCTGTGAGTCATTTGGACATTTACCACTGTGCTTGTGCTCCTTCCATTGTGGGAGTCAAGAAAAGGTTGCCAATAAGGTACTCTGTGCTTTTTTCAAGGTGGTGATCGAGGGTCTGGTGGATGGAAAGAGCTGGGGAGACATTGCTGTGGATGACATTAAGGTTCTCAATGGACTCAGCATGACGGATTGTAAAGGTGAGGCTTTTAGTGCTCGTAGTTACAATGCCTGCATTCAGTTCTTCTTAAGAAATATGCCTACACATATTTGACTGCAGCTTGTTTTCTTTCTGAATTTGGATATAATTAGAATTTCTGTTTGAACAGATCCTGACATACCCACTGAGCCAATGCTACCAGAGGATCGCCTCAATGAAATCCGTAAGTCATTTCACATGGTTTATTTTACATTTTGATTTTTTGGGGAAATTTTCCTCTCCTTCACATCCTTTCATAGTTTCTATAATACCTCACATCTCATGCTCCTCTTCTGCTTCTGTCTCTCCTCCAGTTGAAGAGATCACCGAATACCCAGACTTTGTGGAGACCAACCAGATCAGCGGAGCAGGCAACATGCTGAAGACGCTTGACCCCATCCTCATCACAATCATCGCCATGTCGGCTCTGGGGGTCTTCCTGGGCGCCATCTGCGGTGTGGTCTTGTACTGCGCCTGCTCGCACGGAGGCATGTCGGACAGGAACTTATCAGCCCTGGAGAACTATAATTTTGAACTAGTGGATGGTGTCAAGCTAAAGAAGGACAAACTCAATGTACAGAGCTCATACTCAGAGGCGTGAGATGGGACTGAGTGCATTGTGTGACTTTATGATGTGCAGAGCTCGCAGAGTGTGCACAAGACTGGCTGTAGACATATCCTCTCGTATATCTGCGAGTAGGCAGGCTAAAAGGACTGCCAACACCCTCAACTCGCTGGATGAGGGACAGGTTCAGGAACCAATGGGAGGTTTGGACTGATCCATGCTTTTCTCAGGAGCTGCAGTAAAAAGAACCTACCAGTAGGGGACACTGTGTACAAATAAAATACAGAAAAAAAATATGTACAGATGATTTAGATGATATTTTAATTTTCTATTTTGATTTTCATTCATTTTTACAATCGGATGCTGGTGTTGAGACCAATTTATTAATAATGTTTAAAGTATTTATCATTTTCTGGGAAAGAAATGTTTTTTTTTTATTATCAGTTCATGAAGGCTGTTGTTTATTTTCAAGTTTTGAAAGAGACGTATCAAAATAGTAAATGAACCATATCCGGCAAAACTGTAGATTTGCCCCATGTTGTGGCATACAGGGTGTGCCCATAACCCATGACCCTGAAACATGTACCCTTTCCCCTTTGACCTCTATCACTCTAAAGTGAGGGTCCCATTCATGGCAATGTATGGTTCTGACAGTGCCTTTAGTACATTTTATTTGGCCTCCTCTGTTGTTCTGGGTGTTTTTTACTGTACATGGCTTAAGTTATAACGTCAGGAAACAGGGGCACATTATCTTATAAAATACCTGCAAAAAGAGGAAAACATTCTATCACAGCGCTTTGTTTTGATTTTTTGTTGTTTTCTGTCCAAAAACCACACACTGTAAATAAGTTTTAATATATTTTATTGCCCTTTTTAAAGAAAGTAAAAAGGAAAAAAGCTGCAGTATCCCTTTTTTCATGGGTTCGTGTGTGTGTAAATACAATCTTCTGACTGTTTTGTGGAAGGTGCAGTGTTATTGTTTTTCATTTTAGATAATTTGCTCAGATGAGTAAAATTTGTGTGTTGCTGAAATTACAGCGATTTCTCAATGTGCATTCAAGCCATCTGTCATCAAAACACCCACTTCGCGAAAACCACTGAAGGACGAATGAGTCAAAAGGTAACAAAAAAAAGCAAAAAAAAAAAAGCTGACATGATGAACTCTCAGCATTCTTTCTCAACTTGTCTTTCGTTTCTCCATCATATCTCTGGTCTCCAGAATGTTTTCACATAGCTTCAAACACACTCATGTCGATGGCAGAGGAGGTGGTAAACTGTATAAAATGTCTGCCAGCATACCAAAAAACCAACAATCATCATTGCTTTGCTTTAGATCTAGATGAGCTTGTCACCTCCAAACGTCACTGTGGATTGTTCACTGAAGAAGTGCTATCTGGACAATGCAGCTTGAATGCACTTTGTTACTGATTCCCTCGTGATAGGAGCCTATTAAAAGAGGGGCAAACACACTAACTGAAGAATGGTGCTATCATTACTTTAGCCAGACACATTTATCTCTTGACAAACCCAGTTTATATTGTTCACATGCTGTATTGTAGCTTAAGGCCTCTGGGGCCGCAAAGAGTTTTACGTGTTTCACGTGTAGCAGCCATAACGTTGTGATGTCAGAGCTGATGTCATTAGGGCGGGGCACTGGTACAGCGAGGGATCGAGTGGCGTCACCTGAATCAGGTCACCTGGCCTCCCCTCCGTGGCTTTACCAAAGGATGGTTGTCCCCTTCTTCTTCCCTGGGGTTCTCACCAACACAAAAAAATGCTATAAGACCACAGTTCACCATCACTCATAAAAGAACTGACGACTTGCTTGGCCCTGTCAGAGCCCCCGAAGAGGAAATCAAGAGGGGGAATGATAGGATGCATATAGAGAAGAGCAATGTGTGATGATCTGTTTTTCTATCTCTTTTTAAGCTCAAAAGTGCAAATGTCACCTCGATGTGAACTCTTCAAATCTCTATTGAGACTCTTATTTGCAGATGGATGGGACAATCCCACCACTAGACTCTACAAAGGGAAGGGACTCTTTGTGAACTCTGTGTTAGATTGACAGTATCAGGACACAAGGGCCCACGGGACCGGAAGTCAGTGGTTTTTTCCGCACCACAATCAATCAAAAACTTGATCCTGGGAAGGGTGGCGTCTTTTACATCTGTGTGCTTTGTATGTCGTGCCGTGGTGAACACATTCTCAGCTTGTTCATTTCAGATCCGACCTCCCGCTCCTCTCAACCTCTACGCCGTACCACCGTCTGCGCTTTCAGCTATAGAGGACTGTAGCTCCAGCGACATCCGCTAAACTAGAGAAAAAGGATACTGTAGCGTGGACTCAAAACAAACAATGTTGCACTGATAAATATATTTAAGAGGTTTATGTGTTTATAGAGTTCATTTGCAAAAAAAACAACAAAAAAAACAGAAGAAAGTCGAAAACACAAAAAACATGTGTTCTTTCATCTTTTTTATATATATATAGTTTCAGATTATGTGATATAATTCTGAAATGTAAAAATATTGAGATGTTTTCATTATTGAAAAGGCAAAAATAGATTTTCCAACAGTAATGTCCCTCCCCCACCATTTACATGGCATATTAACGCTTCGTTTTGTACTGTCATTCAGATTTTGTGCAGATTTTCTTTCTTTTTTTACAAGAACAAGAAAATAAGACTTTTATTTTCAATACTGCTTCTGTAATTTGCTGTTGTAGGAAAAAAAATGAATAAACAGCAAGGCCTTAAAAAAAGAAAAGGGAATATTTGTGTTGTGATCCAGAATCCGAAACTTTTGTTTTTCCTGTCCAGATCTACGTCACGGCCGTGCTGTAAAGGGTAAACCAGCAGCCTCACGAGCAGCTCTTTGAAGCAACATCTGTTTTTTGCATCAAAGTGATATGAAAGCACTATCGCAGCAAGACAGTGATGTAAAAAGGAACGTTGTGTCTAGTTTTTGTCTCACAGCCATCACTTTCCAAAGATACAAATAAAAGGCATCTTCATATGAAGGATGTTGATCATTTATTTGCTTATCAGTTGCAGTGCAATTAACTTTGCTTTTCTAAATTGAATAGCAAAGGCAAGTGAATAAACGATTTACTCTGACACTCAGTAATAAATGGTCAGTATTTATGGCCAGAGCAGATGGAAACAACTCCAGTGAAGTCTCTAATGTGCGGACTCTCCACCTATTGGAGTAGTAAACAGTGGTGAAAATCATGGCATACAGTGAAGGGCGGGTGCTGACCACTAATGAGAAGCTGATGTGAGCCACACTCAGTCGCTCAGCTGGTTTTCTCGTCGGCCTATCATTAGCTGAAATTAGACTTAGTCTTCATTTTCACCGATTTGTTTTTCATCTGAGGAAGCAGGGCCGCGTCCTACGGGACTGTTAATGTAAATCAGGTTTTATTGTCACGTGCAATCATGCACACAGGAGAACGGAGTGAAATCTGAGCTCTGCATTTAGCTCGTCTCTGAGGAGCAGAGGGCAGCCACTGCGCGATCCCCGGAGAACTAATTCCACCTCTAAGCCAGCTCCCTGGTCAAGGGCCACTGACAGGAGAATAAACCTTAGATTTTATTGGTGTGTTATTTTGGCGGGACATTGACAGGAAATGAGCAGGAAAATATGAATGTGAATTAGTTTTATAGTTTGATTTATGTTCCAATTCAAAATGTGAGTCAAAAATAAGAATATTGGTAATTATTTGTGATGATTAATGTCTTTCAACATTCGCACATACTAGATAAATAGCAGCAATGCTTAGTTCCCATTATCATAAACAAGCAAATTAGACTTGTAACATCATTTGGCTGAATATCCTTCACACACAATTAACTGCAAGAGATTTGTAACCCAGCAACCCCACCAGATCCTTTTTATCTCTTGTGAAACTACTTGAACCAATAATTCTGCATAGCAATAGCTACTTAGCATTAATTAATTAATCAGCGAAGCAAGCAAGAGACAAAGCTTCATCCATCATGTATTTGTGTTGAACACTTAATGGAGGATTAGAGCTCAAAGTCATCTACAGAACAATCAAAGAATTTAAGAACATAAAATGATACATTCATACAAAGACACAGTTTCAATATTCTGCTCGGTCATTGTCAGCTGTGTAAAACTGGATACTCACGGGAAATATTTTCCTTCAGCTGTACCACTTTCTAATAAGTCATCTTTTATAAAGACTTTGTACTGGAACGTTGTTTATTATGATCAATAATTAACATACTAATCCTATAGATTAGTTATAAACCTTTAATAAGATCAGCTTTGGGGTTGGTCAGTTGTAAAAATCCCTCTGGCGTTTATTCTTTCTATTCAGGAATAATGCAGTCATAAAGAGCTAATAAGCCACCCGTTTTATTTATGTTGATAATCATTAATAATGAATGTTAATAAGTTGTTAATAAATGAATTGTGGTCCAGATACCATGCAGCTTCTCCTCCAGAAGCTCAAACAGTCCATCAGAGTGGTCTGCATGCTGAATGGATTTTTCACAACCTGGCAACCCAAAAGTTGTTCTCATCAGTGGCTTATGACTGCTCTGTAAAGCATTAATGAACAATTTATTAACAATTGATGAAGCCATTATTCACATCTTATAAACCATTCTCTGACAGCAATAATTTGTAGTTACTCTTGTAGGCCTTACTTTAAAAACATGCGATAAAGATGTGAATTACAACACGTCACTTTAGATTACAACAGTGTTTTCCAACCTTTTTGACTTGTGTGACTCTCACATGGTTTCATTTAAATTGTCATGGTTAAGGTTTCTTAGTTGATTTTGGTGTTTTCTCTAGTCTGTTTTCTGTGCATTTTTTAGTTATATACTCCAGTGTTTTTGGTTCAGGATTGTTTTTCTATTGTTTTGTTTAGGCACTGCTTCAGTGGCTGGGTGTGTCACAGCTGTTTATTATATCACCTAACGACTGGCAGCTTTAAAAGACCTGTGGTTCCACCTGCAAGCTGCAAGCTGCAAGATCGTCCCTTTGCATACTCCCTGTCTTTGCCCCCCAGTGTTTCCTTGTCTTCCAGTGTTTTCCTTTTTCCAGCGTTTCCTGTGTCTCCAGTGTTTTGTCCTCATCTTCATCCTGCCGTCCACCCACCCACCAGCCTCCACCCACTGAAGCAACTCCGCTCCACCTGGACTTCCTGTTTTCACTCACCTTTTTGGATTTTCCTGTAAGTCCTGGAGTTTCATTTGTTTAATAAATCCTTTTTACCCATTCACCCTTGTCTGTGTCTCGCTCCTGGGTCCAATTAAGAACTAACTGAAATTGTCACATAAATAAATGTTCATGGCCCAGAGGAAAAAAAAAAAAAAAAAAAAAGCAAATGGACACTTACTCATAGTCCTACTTAATTTAGCATTTCAATTTTTGTATAAGCAGCATGTAAACATATAATATATGGTTATAAGCAAGAATAAATGACATGAGTTAAATACAGTTGTAATAGTATAAAATATGTCTTCATAGGAGAAGTGAAAATTGATGACAATTACGGTACATTAATGAATACTTAAAATTGTCATATAGCTACATTCAGTTACAGTGTGCATACAGTCTGTGTGACCCATTAATTAAAGATTCATTTATTAAACATTCATCAGTCACAGGGGACATGTAATTGCAAAATAAGTACTTTTGATACTTAAAGTACATTTTACCAACAATACTTTTTGAATGCAAGGGTTTTATCTGTCATTTTTACATATTTTACAAAGGTAGTTTTTCTTAAGTAAAATGTGTGAATAGTTCTTCTCCCACTGAACACAATCATCAAACAGCACGAACAGTCCCTGACTGAAGTGTAAACTATCTGCAGTTTTCTGTTTTACCACAAGATGGCTCAGTTGAGTAATATTAATAAGTACAAATGTCTCATGGATATGTAGTTGAAATATGACTACAGTTCAACACAGGAGTGGTTCTGCATAACTAAGTTAGAGCCAAAATTCCCACATACAAGGCACAAAGTGCTAAATAGTTCACAGTTTTCATAAAAGAAATGGTGCATTGCAGCCATAGTGTAGCGTGCATGTGCGGATTAATTTCTCCTCCATCTTCTATCATCCATAGAAATGACAGCAGGAATTTAGCAAGCATATACAAGACTACAGCGAGTTACCAAAGAGAATTTACAATGTATGGTTATTCATGCAAACACAGTAAACGGCTGCATAGGCCTTATTTACACTAGACATGTCGACGTGTGTCATCTTAAAAGCACAGGTGTAAATAATAAAGGTAGTTATGATAGTTGAATTCCATTTATTTACTTCAGTTTCAAGATTCTGGTATTGTGCATCCTGGCTCACTGTCACACTGTCATGACTTACTGGAACACTTGAATAGAACAGGGCCATTGTTAATGTTATTAGTAGTATTTCCTTCCAACAAGTCAAAATGTGTACGAGGAAAAAGATGGCATGACTGCAACAGTTGTTTGTTCCATATGTGATGTTAATGGCAGGAATTTTGGATGCTGTGAGAGGAGAAACAAGCAAATGTCAACAAACTATTAGTGCAATTTTAGGCATTTGTCCCTGTTTCCATGTAGGGACCAAAACTGACCACTGGGAGGCTCCAGAAGTCATGGAAGTATTAACATGTACAGTATGGTCATCACTACATTAATACACTCCATGAAAGGTTTAATCCCTTAAAATCCTTGCAACACAAAATGACACATTGCAATCAGAACAAATGCTTTTAACAAGATTATACAACCTTTGGCAAATTTCCCCACTGTGGGAGGAATAAAGGTTTATCTTATCTTATCTTGACCTTCAACAGACTTAAATCTGCAGCATTTTCAAGTTGGCTTCAACTCTAAATTTACTGTTTGTTGTTCTATGATAGAAACAATTTTTTTTTTCTTTATTCTTGCAAGTGACACATTTCTGTCTCAGTTTTTGCCTTTGACCAGTCTGAGCATTTCAAGTTAGAGGAGAGCAGATGTTGAAGCCAGTAGAGATACATTTGATCAGATGAAGTTAATTTCCATGAAGTCTACTCACTTGCAGTCTGCCGGAGCCTCTGCTATGCTCCATATCTCCTCTGACAGACTATGTCAAACATACTGTTGGATGTGCTGCGTTTCAACACAGCCCTCGTCTTCATCGCCTCCACTTCCTGTTGCAGAGTCAGAACTAATTTGCTCACTCTGTGATGTCCTTCATCAACATCTCAGATCAGAATTCTGAGAATGATTCATATCAGGGAAATGACTCCTTCAGTCTGTTACAGGGAATTGTAAGTAAGGATATGAGCCCTCCCATGAATCACAATATATTACAAATAATTCCTAACTGTTGTTGTGTTTCCTAAAAATAATAGATTTCAGGGCATGGAACTAGTGCCAGAACCATGAACTATATGGGAAAGAGAGTAGAATGAATGTAGAGCTTCCATTCAGTTAAAGTAGATCAGAGATAAAGCGCTGGTAAACACTCCCTGGAGACTAAACAGGATTCAAGGGTCTTCCGGACATGATGGTTTGTTTTCTCTCACATTTTTCCACTATGTCCCCAGTGCTGAGGCAGGAATAACTTTCCACTAAGCTGAAGGCAAATACATAACCAAGTGGGATGATTATTTTTACTGAAACTGATCCAAACACTGTGCAGTCTGCGGCTCTGTGGGTTTTGTTTTCTAATGTTGTGGAGAAGTGAGAAAAAAGTGAGAAAATAATTCTTACTGATACTGAAACTGTGAGACGTGGGAGTTTAATACATTTTATAACCCCAATGTAAAAATAATTTAATGTAGCTTTCAATTTGGTGCTTGAAATTCTTCATACATTAAAAAGACTCCTCAGAGTCTGTCTTTCTTTCTTTCCTTAACTTAATTGGACTACATTTAAGGACAACCAAAACTATTTGCACCTTTGGAGGAAAAGTGTGGGTGATGAGGACAAGAAAATGCTTTAAGCAACATTTACAGTTATTTGTAACACAAGAAACTGTAGTCAAGAAACCTTAAATTACTTGAAAAATAATGTCACTTGTATGGCAGCTGTATTCTACTATCAATTTCATTGTCATTTTGTCAGGAATGATATCAACTTTCCTTCTACAATTAATAATTAAGTTGGTATTAAACTTGTGGTAGAAATAAGTGCTGGCAGTAATTAAGTGTTCTTACACAGACTGTTATTGTGAGGGTTGGACTGGATTTTGTGGTAATGTTTTTGTGGTAATTAATGGAACATCACACCATCATGAGGGGTGAAAGCACACTCAGAGATGCTTGAATAATATAGTTTTTAGATAACTTGTTTGTTTTATTGCAAAGTTTAAGCACAGATATATGAATACAGTCTGTTGAATCACAACATGAGAGTTGTGTTCTTACATTAACCTTGTTTCTGTTAATATACAAGTACAGCACAGTGATGATGAGGATGGTGGTGATGATATCCTTTTGATGGCATTAAAGATTGATGTAACATTCAATAGACATGTTAGCAGCATC
The DNA here is from genome assembly GCA_025331565.1 of Holacanthus passer. Classification (NCBI taxonomy): domain Eukaryota; kingdom Metazoa; phylum Chordata; class Actinopteri; family Pomacanthidae; genus Holacanthus; species Holacanthus passer. Next base: position 629,148 of record JAFREQ010000102.1, read on the forward strand.
TGCATAAATGGGCAATTATGTGAGTGGTGGGGCGTCTTCTAACCGTGACGTAAGCAGGAGGGTCAGACAGATGCTGCATTAAGTCAGCAAAATTAAGCAAATACAAAACAGGAAGCGAGAAGTAGCTGCATTCAAAATAAAAGTAGCGGAAACATTACATATTTAAAAATATTTGACAGTAGTGTGTCTGTGTGTTTTGAGATGTTTTGAATTTTGAGATGTTGTGTTTCCTCTGGTTGCCAGTAAAGCAATATTACTGTTTGCAAATCTGCAGTATTTGCAAGTGTGGAGGTAGATCTTGCTATGGGAGACTAGACTGCACCTAAACCTCTCATACTGATATTAGAAAATAGGCGTAATGTCTTCAAACAAGTAAAGCAATAATATTGTATTTAAATCTGTAGTATTTAGCCTGCAAGTGTGGAGGCAGGTCCGGCTCATATGCTGCATAGGCTGCACAAAAACACTTACATATTTATGTAAAAAAAATAAGTATAATATCTTCAAGCCAGTAAAAGAATACTGGTGTATTTAAATCTGCAGGATTTAGGATGTAACACTAGACTGCATGCAAACACCACATATCTATGTTACAAAATAAGCATCTCTTCAGACCTATTCATTACTGTGAAAAGTTTTTAAATATATATACACATTTTAAACACAGCAACTGGCTCTTATTATGAAGGCTATAACCGGAAACGCTGTGTGTCACACTGTTTGTCTTCACCTCTGAGAGGTTCCGGCAGGAGGAGCGGAGCCCCGCGGGTCAGCCTCTCCGCTTCCCTCCGACCGACACGGAGGAAAAGAGCTGCATACAGGCGCCGCTGGGATTTTTATTTCCCTTTCCTGCTCTCGAACTCTTCCCGCATTTGGCTTTAATAAAAACCCTGTATCCAGTTTCTCGGTGGAGGGGAGCTGAGGGGAATGAGCAGCAGGGGAAACCTACCGTGACTCAGTCGGAGGAGAAAGCGGCTCCCGGTGCCAACAGGGCAGAGAGCCGCTGCGTGTCTGTCGGTGCTGCCGCTGCTGGAGGACCGCGGCCGGGAGAGAGAAGCTAGCTCTGTATGATACCTCCCGAATAACAGCACAGCCACAAGGTAAGAAAAATTAAAAAAAAAAAACAACTTACTCATATGATATTGTTTTATCCCAACTTAAAAACTATTCAGTATATTATTATTAAGATATTTCCTGCAGAGCTTTGTGTCATGTTCGCTAACTTTCTGGTACTTTAGCTTTTTCTATCACTTGTAGCAACATTTTGAAGTTCCTACATGATTGACAGCTGCCTATGAAGATCAGTAACTAATTGAGATCATGGTTCACAAGTTAGAACTATATAGCATTCAAGATTTAAAAATGTGCTATCTTAAATTATTTAAAAGCAAATCAAAGTATTTTTTTAGGTGGTGAGATGTGGCTTGTGGCTTATCACTGTTTTAAAAAGTGATAGTAATGATGGTGATGTGTGTGTGTGTGTGTGTGTGTGGTGTATGCTTTGGATATATTGAATTAAAATATGCTCTTCACTCATCCATCCTTTCTGGATCACATGCAACAGTGCTGTTTGCACCTCTCCTCATTTAATGTGGACAGTCATATGAAAGGGCCTCAACATGTAGCCCTAATCTAATCTCACATGATCTATTTAAACTGCTCAGGGATCACTTGACATGAGATGCTGACAGCCTGGAGGGACAGTAAAAGTGTCGAGTCAGTGAGGGGCCCAAAGAGACAGAAAGAAAAATCCCGAAGCCGTCTGTAACAGGAAACAGAGGCAGGAAGATGTTGAGTAGGATTTAAAGATGAGGGCTGGAGGCACGACAAAGACATCAGGATACAGATCAGGTAGATTCCTGACAGAACATGTTGCTTGTTATGCCTGCGTGATTGGCATGCTGCTTCGCATCCACTGATTGGATCGAGCAGAATTGCCCCATTTCATCTGAAGGAGAGCAGGAGGATGGAGGCCTGTTAAATAGAGCTGACCGCGCTGACTGCACGATGGAGTTTAATCAGGGAAATGGAGGCAGGAAGGGAGGCAAGGACGGAGGGTAGGAGGGGGTGTAGGAAGGAGATATGGAGAGCAGAGGGGGTGGAGAAAGGACAGTAAGGAAGGAGGGGGAGGAAAGGGAGGAGAGTAAATGTAGGACAGTGGGGGAGTTGAAAGCCAGTAGCCACCAGCTGAATGGATGTGACCTCAGCACCCCCCTGGGAACAGCTGCTGAAGCAGGGGCTGGGCTCCCACCTGATTTACGAGGCCACTTACTGCTGACAGAGGGCCACACCCAGGCCTTTCTTCTGGACATGTGATGTTTCTTGTGTGTGTGTTTGTGTCTTTGTCGGTGAGTGACGTACACCTTATGTGCGTACTTGTCACTCGGAGACGGAAGTGACGAATATGCACTTGGTGATTCTGCGTGTGTGGTGCTGTGTTCCTGTCGGACAGAAGTGATGAATGTGTACGATTGCCCTCCGTGACACATGCTTTGTGCCGGAGGGAGAGATCTCAGGCTCCAAGGCGCAAAGTGGTACAAATAATCGCCTGTTCCAGCCATTTACCTCGACTGCACATACACACAGGCACACATAAGTTTGAAAGCGGGTCAACAACTGATGATCCCAGAAGAGCAGTTATCTGTGATTTGTTCGGCCATGAATCACATGCCTGACCTGCAAACACGAACCTCTGCAGTCTTTCCTGCATTCTGAAAGTTTCTCTACCCATATGGTAATTTGAAGTCCAGTTACATTAAGACAGCCAACTCGAGACTCTCAGCCATTCTATGTGCAACATAATACTGTGCTTTGCTGCTTTGTGTTCTGTCCCATTCTTCTGAAAATCAATTTTGGCTCAGATTTGTCTATTTTTGTATTTAGATTGCGGGGTGGGTCTCACTCTTGGTTTTGGTTTGTGACCTCCAGAGCTGCTTTTAGCCAAAACTTTTGCCATTCTCAATCCACTCTTCCTCTCCACACTGGGCTCAAATACACTTCTGGGCCTTTTTTGGGGGGCCTCTTGCTTCTAAAAACAGCCTCTGAAACACCGGTGAGGAATGGCATGGTTATAGCTGACCCCTGCTTGCCAAGGTCTGCTGAGAAATGAGGCTAAGCGTGTTGTGTTGGTAGTAAATAGTAGCAGACTCACTTTTGTGGGCTGCAAGCTCTGTCGTGCTGTGTTTATTATTGTGACAGTGTGAAGGTTTAACTGTGAGGGCCTGCATGTTGGAGAGGATGTTTATGTGCATTTCATTCACAAAACGACTCAGTTAAAAAATAGAAAATAGTTTGTGTTTAGAAAATTTGGTTTTATTCACTATCATGAACTCTGGCTTTACAAAAACATCATGGTAATTAAAGAAATGGTCAGTGTACTCAAATGAAACTATCAAACCTCAATACTTTGTTGGCCAGTTAGACACTTAGTATTGAATATTGTCTTTTCTTGTATTTTGGGAGCATTTTACCTTCATTAGATAGTAAACAGCAGAGAGGTGACAGGGAATGAATGGAGAGGGATGGGAGACAACAGGCAGTAATGGTCCTCAACTGGACTTGAACTTGCAATGTTGCAGTAACATGGTTGTTATAGACAAGGATGCCCAGAACCCAAGGATATTCAGTTGCACTGTCACATTAGAAAACCAGCAAATCCACACAACCCAGAAGCTGAGGAAATGTGCCATTTTTCTGGCAAAAATTAATCCATTACTAAACCAGTTCACAATTATTTTTCTGTTGATCAAACCAATTAATCATTTGAGCTCTAATTCATTTTTCTTCAAAATAAAGTATGGAAAGAATATAATTTTATGGAAAAAGCTCCATAAATATAATTTTTGCAAATATTCCATGTTGAACAATTGACAGCTGAATTTATTTAGTATTTGATTTTATCAACAGCATAAAACTGCATAACATTTTGACATCAGAACTTGTCTTCATACCTTTGATCACATACTGAGCCCTCATCAGCTCCCATGTGCCACCCCCCCACCTCAGTGCCCTATATACATGAACACATAGAACCAATACAATGCAAACACTGTTCTCTGTCTTTGTGAATGCAGTCTGTTAGCCGCTGACATCTCAGGGGTGCTAAGTGAGTCACCAGCAGTCCACCAGTTCAGACACAGAAACACATTATAGTACTGTGGATTCATAAATGGGCTCTTCTTTAAAGCCACTCAATAGACTTTGGAAATTCCTATACATGCCGATGTGCATATCTGATACAGCTTGATAGTAGGAGCTGATTCTTCTGACTGACTCATATTTACTTAAATTGAGGTGACATAATTCCCACCACAAATTGTTGAGCATAAAACGGTAAACTCTAAAAGCATGCACGCTCCATAGATAAACCAATAACACACACATCTTCTACGTAATAAACATTTAAACTTAAAAGAACCAACTGTTCCCAGATTTATGACGATATAAGTTTGCCCCTTCCCTTAATTGCTAGTCACCTATATGTATACATAAATTGATTGCGGCAGTGTTTGTGGAACTCTACAGAAACAAGTCTAAGTATCTTACATTGAGGCAGGCTAATGATCACTAGCAGCATGTCAGGAAAATGATTCCACACACTGAAGTGGAAGAACTTGATTTCTAATACACTTCTTTATATTCAACACCAGCTGTACAGTTCATGGACTTCAAGCTTGAAAGCTGTATAGCAGGAAGTTTCTCTGAAGTACCAGCCTTTTACTCTGTTGTTGCAGCAGAGCTCAAACAGAGTTTTAGAACATGCTGTTCAGTCTGTGGCCCCTAAGAACGCCCTGAGAATTAAACATGACAGATATTCTTCTGCTGTTCCCAAGAGGAAGTGCATGTAACTGTGGAGAGCTTACTGTTTTAGCTCTGCACTTTTCACTCTCCCATGGTAGCGGAAATGGAGGCCCTGTAGTTCAAGTGTCAGGTCTGGGGCCTAATGAAAGACATCTGAGTGTCATTAATGTGCCAGTTTTCAAGCATTAGGGCCTCCGCAGAAAGACGGCCGAGGTGTCCACAGCTGGCCTACTGCTGGTTTAAAATTGGATTAAGACCAAACTTTGACATATCTGTCTGTGTAGCAAAAAACAGAGCAGCCTAGGACTTAATGCAGTAGTTTCCACATAGTCTTTGTGACTCGTTAGCTTCTGTTGGACAGCTTGTATACTGCAGTTTGCTCTCTGTTGCTGCTGTTCTCTCATGAAACTATGTAGCTGGTTTTGCCTGACTGTTGCCTGAGTGAAATGTCTCGACAACTGTTGGATGAATTGCCATGAAATGTGCTACAGACATTAATTTCCCCCTCAAGATGAACTATAATAATTTTGTGATCCATTGACTCTTCATTTAGCGCCATCATCATTTGAAATACTTCATCTTGTGACCAACTACCTGCAAAACTACCATGACATTCATATGACTTTCCCATCAGCCTCAGCTGTACTTTGAGTGTACCACTAATAAGCAAATATTAGCATGCTAGATTAAAATTGAACAAGGTAAACATTAAACCTCCTGAATATCAGCATGTTAGCGTTGTCCTTGAGAATATGTTAGCATGCTGACATCAGTGTTTAGCTCAAATTTCACCTTGCTGTACTGTTTGTTTTATTCACCCCAAACAGCCAATGTACTGTACCAACTCTGCCGACTTAACGTCTTTCAGTTGTTCAACTCAAACAAACATCTTCACGTCAGTTTGCGTTGCCAGGAAAATATGTGTCTTATCACGTCTTTTCTTTGACTTTGTATGCAATTGCGCCACTCGTCTTGTTTGACTTTTCATTTAAACGCCGACCTAGACTTGACTTCTTTTTAGCAGATACAGTTTGTCTCCCAGTAGCAGCAGCTCCTCTCTAGCGCACTGCTGGGACCATTAGCTCTGGAAAAATGGTCTTTATCCTTGTCTTCATCCCCACAGACTGTTGAATAATCACCCCGCTGCTGTAAATATTTGTCTGAGACTCCAGACTGCTGTCATGTATCTGAATTATTCCTCTCACTGTCTCAGCTGTGCAGGTGCTGTGCTGATATTTGTAGATCTTCCCAGAGGATTAATATCCGTGACAGCCGTTTGTTAATTTCCAGTAGGGTATTTGGCTGTGCTCCTAGCATTGTCTGAAACTGTTTCCAGGCTTGTTTATCTTTTCCTAGTGTTTAGATTACATCGATGGCCTGGTTTAGGTTTAAGAAGCAGCCACGCTTGATTCACGAAGACAATATGCTGCCGTTTTGGCAGCATTTTCAACACTCTGTATTTTCAACTCTCACTGCTGTCTGCTCTCCTCTCTGTCTCTTAACTTTTTGTCGTTCTTTGTCTTCCTTTCTCAATTGCACACAAAAATGTGTCATCTTCATGGCTTCAAGAGGGAGCTATGGCTGGTTTCCAGGCACCATGATACAGGCTTTCTGTGTGATCCAGTTGAGCTTCCTGTGTTTCAGCAAAGGAAAGGCCGACTCAGCAAAGACGGCGAGTTTGGGGAGGCTTACTGTACAGCAGATCCCAGCTCCACAAGCTGAGCCCTAGGCTCACACTGTCACAGCCAGGGAACCCCACAAGATCCTCTAAAACTAGCCTACATTTTAGCCTGTGGGTGGTGGTGAGAACTGGTTGCTCTGCCCTTCAGTTTTCAGAGGATCACCGTAAATGGTTAAACAGATGGCTTCCTGAAAATGTCAAATTTTACAGATGCTTGTGCAAAGCTTGTCTTCTGTGAAGTTTCTGTTCTTCACTTAAAAAATGCAACAACATAACAGCATTGGAATATTTAATTATATGGAAGACATTTCACCACATATGTCAACATAAAGTTAGTTGTAGGTTTTTCCATATCTCCATGGCGTTGAGGCAGATTTGTTTTTGTGTCTCGTGTGATTTAGTCTACCTTTTGGAGTGATCGCAGAGGCCAGGTGGGGAGGATGAGTCAGAAATAACTTGTGAGCACTGCACAGCTATTTTCAACACAGAGATGGAGCCATGAATAGTGTTGTGGACTTGGCGCTCCTCCAAAGGTTGCGGTTTTGCCTCAATTGTTCCTACTGAACTGCTGTGGAGGACATGTTGTGATGAGACGTGAACCCTATTCAATATGAATGTATTTTAGGTGGTGAAAAGAAACCAGAACTGCCAAAATGTTAGTGATTGTCTCACTGGAGAAGTCCTTCTAAGGTATCCAAGTATCCCCCAGAAGTGTATCTTTAGCCTCCTTCATACACATGGGGAATGTTGGCAGGCTTCAAGCCAACATATGTGGCAAAGTGTTTTGTGTGAAAAGCAGAGCAGAATTTTAAAGACCAGCAACAAGCTTTCCGTCGACCTACTCATAAAGCTGGCACTTAGGCTGTAGCTACTACCCGTATTATTCTGTTAAACTATTACAGGGTGGATAATTATGGGTCTCCAGCTGAAACATTTTGGAAACTGCTTTAAAGTAACGTGATTATCACTTTTCATACTGTACGTCCTGTATAAAAACCACTTGTACAACTATATCACTTAGCCACCACTTTGACCAGTTAAAAATTCAGCAACCTTCTTTTAGTACAATGACATTTCACCATGTTACGCTTTAAAGTGAAGCTTTGTAACTTTTGAAAGGACATCACATAAGTGATAAAACACTCCAAATACAGTGCACTCAGGGGATTTGCAGCTGCAGCCTTAAAGGAAATTTCCAGTTTATTCAACCGAGCATTTTTCCCATAATTGGGCTATTGTTGCTCCATGGCTTGTGCTAACTTGACAATCGCCACCTCCGTTGTAGAGATTCAGGGAAATGAGGGCTCACAAAAAAACCAGCATATCTCGGGAAAGATGTACAAGCCTCCATAAACATGTTTTTACATGAATCATTTCATCGTTTGTCTCTGATTCTGTTTCAGTGGCCATATCCTCCACTTCAGAAACAAATAGGAAACACAGAAAAAGATATCGCCGTCTAATGGACATTTCTGAAGTCGGTCGACAAACATTTTAATAAATAAATGAAAATTCAATCTCTCTTGTCACTTCTGGACTTATTGGCTGCTGTTCAGCATGTTACATAGTCTCACTCATTGCAATGCATCATCCAGGATGTGACTTTAAAGCTACCCAAGGATATTACTTCACTTACCTGTGAAATTTTGGAGAATATGCTTAAGGTACTATCGGTGCTGACATTATTTTGTTATTCTAATGCCCCAGATCATTGAACTTTTTTTCAAAATGCGAACACAGAACTAGAAGCTGATGTCATTAACACCTATCTGTGTATATTTTTTTTGAGGCCAAACATATAATGAATGGCAGACTCAATCAGATGCGATCCTCACAAGTTCCAACTCCAACTCTAGCTGTTCAATGCTGTTATTTTCACTTTTCTTTCTATCTGACAAAACTTCTTCTATTGAGGAATAGTTTGAAAACCAGAATGCTCATGTAATGTGGAAACTATGATGACATTTTGTAGTCGTTTGTGCCTTCATTCCTCTCTTCTGGAGTATTTTTTTTCTGTGGAAAAATCACTTTGGATTGTCTGCCCATATCAATGTCCTAGAAGCAAAGAAGCACCGAAAAGATTAAAGACATTAACATCTGCCTCATTTGTATTATTTATCACACAGAGGCTCTTTTGGCAAAGAGGGGACGGTGAGTGGGAACACTTTAAGGATCAGACCTTCTGTCATGGTCTCGAAGGGCAGCCTGATTCATTGCTTTTGTCTGCTATAAGAGGGTCCTCCGGATGGTGGTGGTGGGAGGTGGTGGTGGGGGTGGACAGAGACACAGACAGACACTGTTTGGTATTCTCCTTCAGTTCTGTGCGGCGGCTTGTACGTCTCAGAGCTCAGACATGTTCCCTGCTCTGCACTGTTTGAAGGGTATGCGAAGTCAAGAGGCCACTGGTTTGGCTTGGCTCACAGTGGAGAGAGTGAACTAAGCAATTGTGTGGGTGGTATGATGGAGCAGGGAGTTGGAGAGAGGGAATGAGGAAGGAAACATGGGAGAGAAAGAGGGAGTTTGGGAGTATAGGATGCCAAAGATATGGCACTGAAAGCAGTGGAGTGACTGGATCTATCTTGGAATGTTTTAATGAAATTTTAAATAAACTCAAGATCTTCAGAGTCTTTAAACGTAATTTAGCCATGCAGACGAGTTCATTTTCACTTACCAAATGAACTCAAATATTCTGTCGACCTTAAAAAGGCCTGAACAACCAGACAAATACTATACAAATGGAGGATTAGAAGAAACTAGGGTGAACTCAGCAGAGGAGAGGAAAGTCTGTAACTTCCTTTCTATTGAGGCTTGAGGCAACCCCTTTCCTCTCCGAGTTGTACACCGCCCTTTCCTGTTTTGCCTTCTTTTCCATTCCTTATTTTCACGGCCAGAAAATAACAGCCATTCTCAGTGAGAGAAGCCCAGGCCTTCTCCTACAAAGAGCGCTGTGACTCTGGGCTGCCACCAGCTCTTTACTGCTGCAGTGTATCCTTTACTGTGTCTAGCTGTTTTTCCCGGCGACTCTGCTGGTCATTATTCATGGCAGCGCTTGCTGAAGTAAGTACTTCTAAGCACTTGCAAATGCAGCTCAATTTAAAGGAAAGTAAATCCGCTCATTCATGGCTAAGGTTTGTGTGGCTCAATTAAGCTGGGTTTTCCTACACCAGAGGTTTTCACATGGGGGTTCAGGAACCTTCAGAGGTTCTTTAAGTGGACCCCTGGTGAGCCCAAGCACTGTAAGGATTAGTGTAAGTTTATTATAATGTAGGGCTGGTTGATATATGGAATTTATGAAATTGATTCATTTTTTTGTTTTTGCATGGATGTGTAAAATGACCGCATAGTGAAAATCAACTTATTGCAATCAATCATTTAAATCCAGATGTTATAATTGTAGAGGGCTCAGTAGTCGATTACTGCCAGCCATTGGCGATGGTCGATGGCATCATCCATCACCCCAACCCTAAGATGAATATGAATTTGAATTAATGATAGGTGCACCTTCCACAGTTTGTAGGAGTGTCATGTCTGCTGACTACAGGTGGTTAGCTGCCTCTGGCTAACTGATAGCTAGCCAACTGTGTGCACATATGACATTGATGGTAAGAAGCACAAACGGCAGAAGCAGATGAACTAGTGTGCAAACTAAACTGGATGTCTGTGCTCTACTTAGTTGAAACATCTAGAACTGACAGTCCCTGGCTTTGTGGAATAATCAGTGCTTTTGGATATGCATAATAATGACAGCTTAGCAGGTGGTGCACACCCTTCTTCATTCTTGCTCAAATGTCTTGCACATAAAAAAAATCCTTAAAAAAATATGTTTCAATTATATTTTAGCCTTGCATTTTGCAGGAGGAGAATAAATTGTATAGGGTAGACAATTAACTAAATTACTTATTAATTAATATTAATTCATTCATTCATTTTGTTAGACCAACAGTCCAAAATTCAAAAATATTCATTCATTTATAAAAACTGGAAATCTCACATCTATGAATCTGTAATTAGCTAATGTGTGGCATTTTTTTCTTGATAAATTAATGAAACTGCAATGTAATATCCAGTTAACTAGTCGATGAAACAAATAATTGCTTCAGCATTAGTTAACTACTGGATTAATAGTAACAAACTGGGGAACTGGAGTTGTGGGAATCGAGTGTTACAAATACCGCATCCCTTCATCATGGGTCTCATAGCTCACATTTCCCCGAAGTGCAGTAACAGTGTTGCAGGTTACTATCCCGGTCAGTCCCTCAGGAATGCCTGAGAAGCTCGGCCCGTTTTAGTCACGCACCACAGTGTCTGCCATGCATCACCTTCTCCTGCCAACTGATAGAGCTTTGGAAAGCCCATAAAACACTAGGATGCCATTAGTCACAGCTCAGGTGTGTGTGACAAGTGGACAGGCATTGAGGAGCAAAATGTGCATGTATGCATGCTGGTTTCTATCTGAGAGAGGCAGGAAGAACGTGGGAGCTACATGAACTCCTTTAGTGTAAGAGAATAACCAGTGCTGCTCTGTTGTGCTGTAGTCAGGAAACTGTCTGGAATTTATCTTTTTTTATGCTTTCCCATGGAAAAATACATTTGAGTATTGTGGTTATTATGCAAACATCTCTTAATAGTCCTCATCCTTCCCTTCTGCACTGTAGGAATTTTGATTCCTATCTGTGTCACGACCAAAGTATTCAAGCTGTTTATGGAAGTGTACTTTTCAGGCCTCATAAATTAAATTGACTGGATTATTTATAGTGGTGTTACTCAATGAAAAAACTCAGTGTTTTCTTGGCATCATCTTTCTTGTTCAAAATGGAATGTGGGTACTTTTCAGACATTTCAAATCACAAATGTCAACCACATGGTGACACTAGAGGAATGGTTATGGAATCACCAAAGTCAGTAGGATTCATCCTCTGGGGACAAAAATGACAAAATCAATTCATTAGCTTTCGAGATCTTTCAGTCTGGACCAAAATAGCGAACAGATCGCCTGTCTGACAGACAAACATTACTATCCTTCGAGCAAAGCCGCTAGCGTGGCTTTAAAAAAATCCCTTGGCTGCAGCTTCTCACTGGGCTTCAGCATAGTCCAGACGTGAAAATCCAGAGGAAACACTCTGTTAAAGAGAAGGAAGGTGACATGATAGTCAGCCACCTCTGCTTATCTACTGATAAAAAGCATGTTGCAAGTCATTTATCACCATCATTTATTAGCTTTACTTCTGTGGGTTTGTCTGCACAGCTGCTTCCTGTATAGATGCTGTATAAAAAAGACAACTTATCTGCAAAAAAAAAAAAAAAAGTCAGTAGTACGTGATAGAAAGCAGGGCTTGGGCATCAGTTTTAGACTTACGTTGGCATAGACATGTGTCGAGACCTGTCTGGCTTTACTGCGAATTTCCCGGTTTTGAAAGCAAGATTGATCATGCCTTTTAAAAGCCTACATGGTTGTGTCATTGAATGCTGTTTAAACCCAAGAAAAGCTGCAGTGGAGCAGTACATTTCTCAGAAGTGAACAAGAATGTGAGAAACAGCAGTTTAATAAGGTCTAAGTTGTGAACCTAACCTTTAATGACGAGGGACTGATGTGAATCCTGAGGTTAGACTCACACGGGCTTAAATAATGCGTTGAAGGTACGTAAATGGCAATTGAGGCAAATAATATGTAGAAATCTTAAGAAAGAGAGTTTGTTCTTGACCTTGGGAATAGTAGTTTGACCAAAAAAAACCAAACCAAAAAAACAAATTATGAAATCATCCATTTTCAGAGCTTTTAACCACACCTCACAGTCATCAGTGCTGATGCATGTTTTATTTAACCTGTAATGCCACCCTATGGGATTCCCTGTCTAATAAACATAATTCTCATGTATGATGTGTGTTTTTTCATCTTTATTCTGCCATTTTGCTTCTAAAATTGTACAGACAATAAATAAATTAATTATAGTGCCGGTTAACCAAAACCACGTTGAAACCCTGACAAGTTATATTCATTACTTCTGAACTCTGAGCTTTGGAGGTGCACTTGAAGACACATAACATCCTGCGCCTAGCCCTTGCATGGCATTCGAATGTTGATTTAGAATTTGAATGTCAGTCTTTTGAATGAAGCTTCAAAGCTTGAAATATTCGGTGTAGCCCAAAACTGACTCTAGTTTTTTACTGTGCATTCCTCTGCACAGTTGCTAAGCTTCATGGGATTGGATACAACATGATTGTTTTTCTAACTTGACACCTCGCTGCCATTTTCCGTAGTTTGCATTTGAATGATTTCTTGGAGCTGGTCTGGTCGAAAGCAAGAGAGAAAGAAAATATCCAATTGTGCAGTATGGTTATAAGAGGAAGGTATGAACCTAAATTCCTTCATGTTAAGGTTTGTTTTCACTGAAAAGTTCATCCGTACATGCACATGCCGTGCATCACAAGTTCCTACAATATCTAATCCTGTTTCATATATATCAAATACTGTATGGATCTTTTATTTTAGGTCATCACATAACATGATAGAATGATTCCTGGCAGTCTATGAGCTTCATTATGTTGTGGTGATGGTGTAACAGTGGCAGTAGCCAGGTTAAATGTGGCATTTATCTCACATGGAAACACATACACAGAAACAGATGCACCACCCATCTACAGCAGTAGAGATTCAGGCCAACTGATCTAATCTGGGGGGCTGTAGACAGGCCGTCTGCCCCTCTGTGTCTATATAAACGGACACACACACATACACATACACACACACACCCACCCACACCCGCACACAAGCACTCAGGAATGCTTCACTCAACACCGCGCACACTGAACGTCAGAGCTTCCTTTACCACAGTGTAAGGGAATGCAGTCTTTTAATGTATCCTCTATGAATAGCCAGCAACAAGCGCTGGTCTGAAAAACTAAAAAGAAAAATGTTGTCACTTTATCACTGTCTGTCTTGCTCTAATTTGAACCTAATGCTTTAATATCCAGTGTGGTAGACATTAGCCACTGATTTCCATAGAAATGACTTCAATGAGTTTGTGTTTTCTGGTCTTGCCAGATATTGGTTTACAGTACATTCCACACGTTAATTAGATTTGGCACATGCTAAACCCTCGCTGGCCCCTGCACCTTAATACAACGTCAGGCCATTGACACAATGTCTCTCTGTAGGAGCCTTCCCAGCTGTCACTTATTAGAACTGCCAATAAGAGGTGGTGAGAATCCCAAAAGTAAATCTTTTGAGACAGCAGCAGTGATGTGGAATTTATGATAGTGAGGGGTCACTGAGAGTCCCTTGACCTTAACTTACAGTACAGAGTTTAAATATAAACTCAGCTCTGTTCTCATGATTATTTATTGTCAACAAAGCATCTTCTCAGACGTTTTAAGCCATGCTAGCAGTGTGGCTCTAGGGATGGCAGTATCGCTTGGTTGGTGTTTGGAAGACTGAAATATCTCTGCAACTGTTGGATTTAGCTCAGTGAAATTATCTAGTGACATTTATGGTCCCCAGAGGGTGTATTCTAATGACCTATGAGATCTCTTAACTTTTCCTATAGCACCACCATATGCTTGAGAGGTTTTGTTCTAGCAGCACCAGCCGACAAAATTTTCTTATTATGTAGCATAATATCTCAATCTAGTTGATTGGCACAAAATTTGGTACAAAATTCATGGTTCCCAGAGGATGGGTCTTGCTGACTTTTTCTGTAGGGACACCATGAAGTTGAAATTTGTGGTTTTGGTGAATCACTCAACCAAGTAGGTTTGAGGGTCCGCCACTGAAATATCTTTGCAACTACTGGATGGATAGCCATGACATTTGGAAATTATGACATTCCCTCAGCAAAAATTTGTGTTTGTGTTACTTAGCAGATGTTAGCATGCTAACACGTCAAACTAAGATGGTGAGCATTATACTTTCTAAACATCAGCATGTTAGCATTGTCTTTGTAAACATGTCAGCAAGCTTTTGCTCACAAGCCCCGCTGTGCTGAAGTGCAGTCTCACAAAACAGCTATCTTGGCTGCAGATCACAAATCAGCCGTTAAGTGCAGAGAAATGTCCTTCAGTTCCCTTTTTCTTGGTAAGTCATTTGCTTTGCAATTAAGAACAGGACAAGATGCATCAATATGGCTGACCAAAGAGCCTGCACACAGACAAGGGATCAATATATTTGACAAAAGAGGGTTTGACTCTAGGGAACTGATGCTATTTACAGTAAAAGGCATTGGGGGGGGCTGCAGCCCAGGCCAGGGGCAAATCAGTGTGATCATGTGTTCTGTACTTGAATGTGTGTATACGTTTGCGTGTGAAAGTGGTCTGAATTGAATTAGTTGCCTGTTACCCTTTGACCGACTGAGAATTAGCCCCTGCTACTAGATGATTTATTATCTTCAATTATAACCAAGCCATTTATGGTTTCAATCTCATCTCTGAGACTCTCTCTCTTCTGGACCCTTTTCTCGAGGAAATTATGAATCTGAGCATTCAGGCCGCCAAGAGCACCAGTTATTATTGTCAACAAAGAGATGGTCACAAATAACATATTGCTATTCAAAACAAGAGTCGCTCTTTGATGAGACTACACAACATTTAAAAGATTTTTTCTTGGGTGTGTTTTCAGATGGACCTGAAGCTGCTCTTGATATCTACATTGTTAGGAGTCTTTTGCTACAGTAATGCTCAAAAAGGTAAGATTTCTCAGTCACATCTCATCTCAACATCATTATTCTGTCACATGATGTCATTTCGTTGATGTCAGCTTGCATAGTAAACGTTCAATTCCTAATGATGACAACCTCCCCAGAGAGAGAGGCCGGCTACTTTATCTTAATGATGTCACTGACCAGAGATCCACCTTAGCATCACGGAGCATAGAGGATAATGGAAAAGACGGAATATTCCGTCTCTGTCTCCAATTACCATTGAGCCACACAGTGTTCCAGATGAACTGATGTGTAAACACGGGGGGCTTAACAGGCTGCTTACTTTGCAGGGACTGTGCTCCCTCTGACTCTGCCTCCTCTTCTCTCCTCTCTTTGTTTTCCATACAGAGGGCAACGAGTGCATCAATGCCAACGCCAAATACTGCGGGGAGTGCATCCAGGCTGGAGCCAAATGTGGCTGGTGTACAGACCCAGTATGTGAATCTTTAATGTCAGCTGTAATCACTGCTGAGAAATTCAGTTTGATGCCATTATGATGTTACTCATAACATCATTAGTCATATAGCAATAGTAAGCATGTAGTTTTGGATCATGCCAAATGTTGGTAATGTAAGTGTAATTTTTTGAAAGTAATCAGTTAAATGTTTTGCCTATGAAATATCAGAAAATAATGAAAAACAGCCATCATAATTGCTCAGGGCCCAAGAGGATGCCTTTAAATTCTAAAAAGATATTTAATTGAATTTAAACGATTCCTTGATTAATCGATTAATCGTCCAACTATTTTGATTGTCTGTTCATCGTTTGAGTTTTCATTGTTTCCAACTTCTTCTTTCTTTAATTTACTTTTTTGTACATTGAATAAAGTTGCATTTTGGACAGTTGGTTGGGCAAAACAAGCAATTTGTTATGACTGACGTTGACACTGACCAAATGATCAGTTCATTAATCAATGAAAGTAGAAAATTGAAATGAAAATATTCATTAGCTCCAGTCCAAATCCTCACATTTGAGAAGCTGGAACCAGCCAATATTTTTGCTCAATAAATGACTAAAATGATGAATTGATTATCAAATTTGTTTTTGTTTAATCATTTCATAACTAAACTAATATGAACCAATAAAGACACTATCATTGATGTTGCAGGCAATATGTGTCCAGTCCCAGACGTCTCTGCAGCTGTATTATACATTCAGAATGTTGTAGGACTTTGACAGACTTATTTAAAAAATAATGGTCAAATCAAAACAGCAGAAGTCAAAATATCCTGACTTTTTGTCCCTAGCATAGTTTAAAAGTTACGTTTCCATAACACATTTCAATAGTAACTTTTGGTAGACTCTCTCTGCCTGGTTAACACCCATGTCTTGCCCAAAATGCCCCCTGTCGTAAAGTAGGCTTTCTGTTTTAAATTTGTAGTCTTCAGGCCTTAGCCAGGAAAAGTTTGAGAAAGTCCTCCGATGAATGGTCCTCCAGAGCTACAAAAGACATTATGCAACAGCTTTTGGTGTCCCTTGCTGACAGATAACCTACTTTTCAATTGTAAAATTGACGGTCCTTTTAATTCACCCTGTTCTGCTGCTCTTAGAACTTCCTGAAACAGGGCGAGACCGTGTCGACACGTTGTGATGAGCTGCAGTCTCTGATAAAAAGGGGCTGCGATGAGGCGATGATCGAAAACCCACATGGGGAACAGAAAATCCTCAGGAACAAAATGGTGACAAATCGCAGAAAGGGAGCAGAGAAACTGAAGCCGGAGGACATTACTCAGATCCAGCCCCAGAAACTCAGCCTCACCCTCCGATCCGGTGAGAATACTTTTTAATTAAGTTTTTACTCAAGCTATTCTTAGCTTCTTTTGGATGTGATTAGATTTTGCCACTGTGACACTTCTCTAAATTATGTTAACTTCATGTAGGTGAACCCCAGTCTTTTGACTTGAAGTTCAAGCGAGCAGAAGATTATCCCATCGACCTGTACTACTTGATGGACCTGTCCTACTCCATGAAGGACGATCTGGAGAACGTCAAAAACCTGGGAACCAGTCTGATGCTAGAGATGTCCAAGATCACCTCTGACTTCAGGATAGGTGAGGATTTTCATCATGGAGTGTGTACATTTGACTGTCGTATTTTTGTTTTAGGTTCGTCTGGGTTCACACAGCTTGATTATACAAGCAAAGAAATGCCTTTAACTAGAAATCACAGTTTTTGGAACTACTACAAGATTAAACATTTAGCGGCCAAAAACTAAACCATTCCATGCCACCAAATATGCCCTAACATATAATCACTCTTAAAACCAGTTTGGGGTCATTTCCACTCACCAGCACTTTTTGAAGGAGACTACAGTTATTCCGAGAGATGTGCCTCCCCAGGGGGTCATCGGAGGATGAGGCATGGGGCAAAGATACTGTGTGTGGTGAAAGGGACAGGTGCTTGCTAGTTCTAAAGGCAACAGTTATCATAGAAGAAATATGTTCCTCATAACTCCAGAATTTGTCTGAGAATCATCACATTTTTAAGTTTTCTTCAGTATCAAAGTAACCCAGTGACTGGTTGTCGAGACATATATGGGTACATCGCAAACAGGAAGTGCTAATAGCTAACTCAGCATACTGTTGAATGGTGGCAATTTGCCAAAATGTGAACAAATGTAAGCGCCTACAGTCACCACAACTGACTCCACTGCAACATTATGTTTCCTCTTTATAGCCCCCAAAACCCCCAAATTATGAGAACTGTTGTTTCAAAACAAAAGAGAATGATTGTCCCCCTAATAAAAGTAAGGCAAAGAATAACATGAATGTATTAATAAGACATTAATGTGAATTTTTTCTGTATTCGGCGGTCAATCTTTTTTCAGACACTGCTAAGGCTCAGAGCGTCTCATCAGCATGGTCAATATACAGATATTTGTGTTGAAAACCTCTCTACATATAGACAAAAAGTGTTCCATTAGGGGGCTGAGGGGGGCCCGCTGTATCATCTTTTAAAACCCCTGAAGTAGACTGACTAACTTGTATTTTCAGGTGTCCTGTTGTGAGTATTAAATGCCACCCAAGTTTGAATGACCTTTTTCTGACTGCACAAACAAACCAAAGAAGTAAACAGCTGAGAGGTCATTGACCTCCTCTGAATTAATTTGGTGTCAGCTTACCCTCAGACTAGCGCACCCAGTCTCAGACCAACCAATCTTGTTAAGCTTTTGTCCAAATCGCTCGTTGACTTTTTGCACAAGTTGTTTGAAATGAAATTCTGAATCGTCTTTCGAAGGTTTTGGTTCCTTTGTGGAAAAGACAGTCATGCCATACATCAGCACCACCCCGGCAAAGCTGCTGAACCCATGCACAGGCGACCAGAACTGCACCAGCCCGTTCAGCTACAAGAATGTCCTGAAGCTGACCAGCGACGGCAAGAAATTCAACACCCTGGTGGGCCAGCAGCACATCTCTGGAAACCTGGACTCTCCTGAGGGGGGCTTTGATGCCATCATGCAAGTGGCTGTATGTGGGGTAAGCAAAAAAAAAAAAAAAAAAAGGGGAAATTCCTGTTACCCTTCAGTGACCCTTTGGGAAATAACTATGCTCAGGTTCTCGATTCAAGGTAATTTTCCCACAACTACAGCACTTGCTTGGAGGGATACAGTGCAAATAAATGCGTTTACGTGGTGATGTGTGAAAAGGTATTTTATGAGTCCTTGGTGTTTACGAGGAGACTTTTGGATGCAGTGATAATGAAAAGTGAATGTGTAACATTCTGCTCAAATTCTCCCTTAGCTTTTATAGGGAGGCTATATCGCCGCGAGCAGCGACAATTTTGACTTTGAGTGTTTCTTTCTTATTTCTCAGGAGCAGATTGGTTGGAGGAATGTGACCCGTCTGCTGGTGTTCTCCACTGATGCTGGCTTCCACTTTGCTGGCGATGGCAAACTGGGTGGCATCGTTTTGCCCAATGATGGAAAATGTCACTTAGAGAACAATGTGTACACCATGAGCCACTATTATGTAAGTTGCTCCATGTTGTCTTTTCTGTTTTGAAAGGTTTCCACATGTCTGAAACTTGGGCATACACTGCTGCTTGCGTTGACTGTGTCATTGCAAATTTGACTTGTCTGTTTTGAAGGACTATCCCTCCATTGCTCACCTGGTTCAGAAGCTAAGCGACAACAACATTCAGACCATCTTTGCAGTCACAGAGGAGTTCCAGCCTGTTTACCAAGTGAGTTCTCTTTCAGTTTCCTCACCTTGCCATCACTTTTCTTACTTTTTTTTGGAGCATACTCTTTTCTTTCATTTCTTCTGTGTGCGTGTGTGTGTTTGGAAGATGCCCAGTGCTTAAAAATATCCATAATACATGTGCAGTGAGTTATAGTAGCATCCCCTTGAAGCGCTTGATTATTTCCTTCTGCCATGCTGCTGCTCTTCATGCCTTTTCAAACCACTTCCATCTGAGTTTGATAAAAGTCCATTACATAGCCTCACAGTAGTTTCAGTATGCTTCAAAGCAATAATGATTTCATAATTTCAAGGTTGAAATCAATGTTGTATCCATCTTAGCCAGGAATGAAATGGTTACAGTCTGTAAAGTTCACAGAAAAGTGTGACTGTTTCTGTGTTGCTGCTAATAGAGATTCCAGATCAGATCACAAGAATAACAGAACCTTTATTAAGTTTTATTCCAAACTTTTCCTCTGTCCTCAGGAGCTGAAAAATCTCATACCAAAGTCTGCAGTGGGCACTCTGTCTGCCAACTCAAGCAACGTAATCAACCTTATTATAGACGCTTATAATGTAAGTACACTGTTGAGAATGATTACTTTTTTGTAAAAAAAAATCTTTGATTAAATTCATGTACTCACATGAACCACATTAATGCATTCAACATTATGGCTGAGTTAGGACTATCAAAGCCTTGTGTGTCGTACACTGTCAAAACAAAGCTACCAGATGACATTCCAGTGCAGGAAATAGCAACGTTGATGTTGTTATCTCTTGGTTTTTGGCAGTCTCTCTCGTCTGAAGTTATTCTGGAGAACAACAAGCTTCCAGAGGGAGTGACCATAGCTTACACGTCCCGCTGTAAGAACGGAGTGGTTAGTGAGGGCGAAAATGGACGGAAGTGCTCCAACATCTCCATCGGAGATGAGGTGAGGATTAGAAAATTGCTCCTTTTTTTTGTTGTGTTTCAGCAGTAGAGGATTAAACGTGTCAGTTGTCAAAACACACGCCACCATGCATCGTGGCCATTAAGACTTCATGGTGGTGTGTGAGACTAAAAATGTCAAAATAAATGGATAGCATTTAACAGGATTATATGCATTTACTGCATGACAATGAATGGTATCTCATAGTATCTCTGAATGTCTGAATCAGTACAGTTACACTTTATACTATATTACACTGTAATGGAATTTACAGCTTCTAAACTTTAAGTTGTATCATAGATAGCTTGGTTTTCCTATTTTATTTCTTTAATTTGCCTTTTTTATTGGTCAGTCTTAAACTCAATTCCCAATGACATTACAAGTTTTAAACTGTTTGAAATTTGACTTTGTGACACCTGCAGATCTCCTGTTTTTAAATAGACCTGTCTTGCCAAATGCCAAACATTTATCATGCATAGGGGATCAAAAAGAATCTCTGCACAGGTCTTTTAAGTAAAAACTTATTGGCATAACAGCATGATTCATTTCCATCTAGAGCCTCCACAATTTCTGTCCTCTATCAGGGCTAAATTAGCAAATGTCACCAAGTCAGATACTGAAAATCTAAATCCACGGAGCATGTGAAAACTGATCAGCAAAGCACAGATCATAGACCCTGACAAACTTCTGAATTATTCACTCAACCAGCGACAAACATGCAGCGAGCTGTCTAACCTTAAACCAAATGTTTCTTTTTCTGTGTTTCTTTGGCAAAATCATCCACATCATTATAAAAATCCAGAGCTCTGACCAGATCAGAACAAGCTAATTATGCACTCTGATCTGAAAAGGAGGTTTTCCTTTTTTGGGTATGTTGAATATTTTCCACCCATCACTTTTGTAATTCACACACTATATTCCTGCCCTGAACTTTCATACACGTCATACAATGACATCATGTGGAAACTCGCTTATTGATTGGCCTTTAGAGCTTTTTTGCTTGAGATTTTCACTGACAGGCCACAAACTCAGCATTTCGCTCTCTGAGTCAGAGTTTCTCCTTCATTTCTTCATTCCTAGGTCACGTTTAGCATCAGTGTGACGTCTAAGGGCTGCCCAAAACAAGGCAAGCCAGAGACCATTAAGATAAAGCCCCTGGGATTTACAGAGGAGGTGGAGATTACACTCAACTTCATCTGTGAGTGCGAATGTCACAAGGATGGTGTCAAGAACAGTCAACTTTGCCACTTTGGTAATGGGACATATGAGTGTGGAGCCTGCAAGTAAGTCTGTCAGCATTTCCACAATCTGTTCTGTACCATACATCTGAAACAGAGAAATATTCAAAACCTTCAAGCCACACATTCACTCTTACTTACTTTTTTGTTTGTTAAGAAACACTTTAGAACAACCTTCACAACCTTTGGTTATCTTAGGTGTAATGAAGGACGCGTCGGCAGACAGTGCGAATGCAGCAGCAACGATGTGGCCACCGAGGACATGGACCGGACCTGCCGTAAGGACAATGGTACGGACATCTGCAGCAACAACGGCGACTGTGTGTGTGGCACATGCGAGTGCAAGAAGAGAGACAACCCTGAGGAGAGGTACAGCGGCCAGTACTGCGAGTGTGACAACTTCAACTGTGACCGCTCTGGAAACAAACTGTGTGGAGGTGAGTATGACAGCTCTGCAGAGACTAAAGTCAAATTCAGATCTCAGCACATACAGTAGACTTTACTCAGTGCAGTAAAGAGTGTTCAACACAGCTAGGATGATGGCTAGAAAGAAAAAAGGCTCATTAAAGCCTTTGTACTCTAACTTCATACTATTTTTTTTCTCTTAGGGCATGGACGCTGTGAGTGCAGAGTGTGTGTCTGTGAACCCATGTGGACTGGAAGTGCCTGTGATTGTTCTCTGGACAACAGCACGTGTATGGCCAGTAACAAGCAAATCTGTAATGGCAGAGGGGATTGCGAATGTGGCACCTGCAAGTGCACTGACGCCAAATTCCAGGGTCCCACCTGTGAGACTTGCCCTACCTGTCCCGGAGTCTGTACTGAACACAAGTAAGTCTGAAATGAAGACATGCTAACGTACAAATGCTTTCAATTTGTCATACATTATATATTTTGATGTATATTTATACTGTATTAAATGTATGTAAATTTGAAACAACAAAGTTTAAACAAGTTATGGGTTGCTGTAATCCTTTACATAAAGGCCATGAAATGATACCTTTGTTGAGCAACTATGCTATAAGAAATGGAGGCGAAAGTCCAAAGGTCCATTCTGGCTAGTATGAGCTTCAGAGGTCTGAATTAGCCATCAAGTGGGTTTCTTCAAAAGTTAACATCTTTTAAGCACAAAATATTGCCAGTTTGCAATACCAGTCGGCACTCATTAAAATACTTTGAAATTCAAGAATTCAACCTTACACTGTTATTGGAGGACATAACAAAAGTTTATTTCTGTTTTTTTTTTTTTTTTACAATTTTTCAGTATGTAAACTGTGTGGAAATTACCAAATATAGTCACTTGCCCTATAAAGGGTTAAACCTGGATGTGATTGCTAGGTCAAAAATACCCTCTCACTCGGCAAAGTCAAGGCAGCTAAAGCCTCATATTAGTTTTGGCTGAACTGAAGAATGTGTTTTTGCATGAAACAAGGACTGTGGATTATGTCCCCCATCTCTTATGATAAAGTGTAATCATTCCATGAAGGTATTACTTCACAGTTGTTATGCAGAGGAGGAATAATTACAACGAGCCATAACTATTTCAATGTACATGTGGTATTGTAGTGTTGCATTGAGATAAACCTGGAAAAAAATGTATTATGGTTGAGGACCATTATGCAATTTTAAGATATTTTTGTATTTTCTTTGTGTGTATTGCTGGGGAGAAAACATACCTAGGCGGGCTAAATGGAAAGAAAATTTCAGGCCAGGGTTGTGAAGTTGGCCTGCCAGAAGGTTTGATTTGACCAGTCATGTTCTATATGAAATTGTAATATAAATCACTGTTTATGCTGTTTTATTTTTTGTCAGGTAAAAATGCTCTTTAACTATGTAAATAACTAATGATTAATCATTTTTCATAATCTGAGCACATTGGGCAAAGTGTCATGTTGTACAGGAAGTCAGTCGATTAAGGGAACCATTTTGCGCCTTAACAATACAATACAATACAATGGATGTTTGCTTTTGGCTGGTGGCCCACCATTAAGTTTCAGTTTTGGGCTTGCAAGGGAAAAAGTTTGGACACCCCTCTTTTTGTCAAAGTTTAGTCAAAAGTCCAATTCAAAAAGGTAAAAGACCGAGACAAATCCAAAATATAACAAAAACCTTTTAAAGAGTCAGTTCACACAAAATCAATAAAAATGCCCCTAATGGTACCTAAACATGTAAATAGGTTTGGTTTTAATAGTCCAGGTCCATAGATAGAGGAGATGTTTTCAAACTGTGACTGCACTTGTCTCAGTTTCATCTGAGTGTGTCACACAGTGTTGAACCCTTGTTCTAGAGTAATAAGGACAATATCTGGAAAGAGATGATATTGTTGACATTCTTTTAATCGTCATTGTTCAGTGTGTGCTGAACGTATTTCCATTCACCTCCACTATCATGCAGTAACAGCAACACCTTGTTCCTTCCAGAGAGTGTGTCCAGTGCCGGGCGTTTGGTACTGGTGAGAAGAAGGAAAAATGCGAGCAAGAGTGCGACTCCTTCACCCTGATTAAGGTGAAGGACAGGGACAAGCTGCCCCAGCCCAATGACGCCACATACCCTGTGATGCACTGCAAGGAAAGGGACGCCAATGACTGCTGGTTCTACTACACCTACGCCGTCAACAACAACACAAAGACGGAGGTCCATGTGGTCGACACACTTGGTAGGAAGAAAGCTGGGCTAACATGAACCAGGGTGTGGAAGGTTTCTGTTACAGAGAACGCTAATTACAGGCACTGTGTGGTGGTTGGGTTGCAAAAATAGGTCATTTGTTTATTCACATACAGCTGTGTGATGGTATGTTTTTTCCCATAGTCTTGTTATTTTTGCGCTGTTATTTCAAGCTGCCTAAACACTGTACTGCATGGTGCCTTGTTTCAGACTGCCCTGCCGGTCCTGACATCATTCCCATCGTGGCGGGTGTGGTCGCCGGCATTGTCCTGATTGGCTTAGCCCTGCTGCTCATCTGGAAACTGCTGATGATCATCCACGACAGAAGAGAGTTCGCCAAGTTTGAGAAGGAGAAGATGAATGCCAAATGGGATACGGTGAGTGTGAACTTTGACCGGCTGTGTGACAGATGAGCAGAATAAATATTTTTGATTTTTTTGGAAGAAGTTTCATTGAGCAATTTAAATGTGGAAAACAGGTGTTGTTTGGCTGTTATGCAAAGCCAGCCTCTGTCAGGGAATTAACTTGTGAAGATCATTTGTTGTTCTTAGCAGCAGATGAGATCTGCAGACTTACTGATTATCATTACAAAGTGTCTCACTCACATTCTGTTCAGTGTCCCAGCTGCAGAAACAGATCGAATGTGTTGCTTTTGAGTGCCGCTCAAAATAAAGAGGAAAAATGTCGAGGCCTGGGAGGACTTTTTTGGGAATGTTATGTGCTCTGAGCATAGTTGGACTTTTTCTGGGGAGTAGCCACAGCTCCTCCCCTCACTGCTTCCTCCCCTCTGTAGCATCATCAGCCAACATCAATATGACAGATGACTGGAGTTCAGCAACTTCATGTGCAGTAATTTGCCTCCACCTAGTGGTGGAATTGCGTTACAGCCACTCTGTATGTGGGTTTGATGATGCAGATGTTCCTGATCAGCACTGCACCCATTCTGTAGTATGTTCTTTCTTAGGGTCCCTCTTATTACCATGGGCAGGGCAACCAGGGCTCCAAATCCCTTTAATTTTGAGAAATGGGAGACTGTTGGTTAAACTCTGACTAACCTATGTTTCCTTACAAGATAACGAGGCAAAGCAACCGCAAGGAATTTCAAAGATATGGCCTGAGTTCTCTCTTATGCTTTCTTATGATTCCAGCCACACCATCCTGATCCTCTCAACAGAGAACCTGGTTTTAGGCAACTAAAATAGATATCAATTCAATAGAGGTGTCACACAATCTGAGAGAGTTGGCTCTTTAATTTACAGTGAAAGAAGCAATGTTTCCCTGTCTTTTAGAAAAAGACAGGAGTCTGCATATCCACAGTTCATCACAGGTGCAAGACAGATAATTAATAGTTTAAAATGTCTAACAGCATAGAACCACCACAAATGGATACCTGAGTGAGACTCAGTTTGAAGTGACTGTTATTAGCATTTCTTTTTTGGAAACAGGGTTCAGCCAAATGTAGGGAGATTCGAATCATGACTGTGTCGTAGGTTTCCTTCTATAGTTTTCCTAAATTTTTATGCTTTCTATTTCTCACATTGTCTTCCCTTCATCACTCTCAGTGGACTTAATTCATACTTTCTCTCTTTTTACTGCCTTTTTTGTTCTTTTTTTCTGTGTTGTTCTATTGTTTCCTGCTGAACTCTGTTCTGTCCTCATTCTCTACCTGTAGCAAGAAAACCCCATATACAAGAGTCCTATCAATCAGTTCCAGAACCCAAACTATGGACGTAAAGCTGCTGTCCTTTAAGTTTGTATTTCTTTTCCTTTCACCTCATTTTCCTGCATGGGCTGTTTATGTGTGTCTTAATTTCACTCAGTTGCTGCTTTTTCTTTATTTCACCTGTCCTTTACAACTATCAAGTAAACTTGAAAAGTGGAACCTGAAAGAGTAATATTGCCTTCAAAGTTAGTAAAAAGGAGTGCATGAGTGTGCTGTGCCCATCGATACAGCCGAAAAATCACAAAACCTGTTCAATATTTGAGGATAATTAGTCTCTTCAGGGCACAAATGCCAAAATGTTGTCTGGTAAGTATGATATGTGTTTAAATATGATGCCTAATTTGTACCTCCTGATATTTGGTCTGATGTTACAAAAGCATGGTTGTGTGCTCAGTGTGATGTAAATAAATTACAAGTACAGTAAATAAATGATGATGACTTATGGTAAACCACTTTTTTTCTGTGTGATTTGGTGAAAGTGTCAGAAAATCTAATAAAAACCTTGACTGAGTAATAGTAACACAATTGTAAATGTTTTTTTGTCCCCAGGGTGAAAATCCCATCTACAAAAGTGCTGTCACGACTGTGGTCAACCCCAAATACGAAGGAAAATGATGGCTTCGTAGTTTTTAATGAACTCTGCTTTTAAGTATCTCACAGCTGCAGTATTTGCCCTGGGTTTGGGGTCTGAGGGGAACTTGTGTCATTTCTTCTTGTCGCTTTACCATTATAATGTACCGTGCAGCCACTGCATCTGTATTTTTACTAACACTTATGATTTATATGCATTTGTTGTATTTTAGATGTACAGTATACAGTATGTGTATATACTTTTAAGTTGCATATTTGCAGAAATGATGACACGAAGGTGCTTTTTTTTTCCTGCCACAGGACTGGTATGGGCGGAGGATTTAGCTTTTTTTTTTTTTTTTTTTTTTTTTTAAACAACACGATGTGGACACTGCAAATATACAGTATATGTACATGAATTCCTCAGCTTCTGTCTCTTTCTCTGACACTTCTCTGTCTTTCACTCCCTCTTCTCGTCTCTCTGTGCACTGACTTCCTGCGTGTTTCTGTGTGTTCCAGACAGGACCTGAGTTTATTATGTAAATTGTCAGCTACAGCAGCACATTCTGTCAATGTGTGTGTATATATAGAAAACAACTGCAGTGGGAAGTATTGAATAATATTTAGTATTCAACTTAGATTGGACAGTTATGTTGAATCATAGTAGATTATGCAGTGGTTGTAAATGTAGTTTTGAACTGCATCTTTGAAACATCCAGTGTTTAAGATTTTATTGCACTCTTATTGAGTTCTCAAGGAGTAAATACACTAGAGGAAGATTAATATCAACTATCATTATTTGAATTGTTGATATGCTATCACAAAGGGACTGTATACCACTTGTTAAAATTATGAAATTATGGCAATCAAAGGATTTGTATAGTTATGATACAAGTTACAATTAACTAATGAAATACTGTCGTATTTGCTAACTGCAGTAACTTTATTACTCATTCTCAGGTCCTCTCCTGTGTTTGTACGCCAAAAAATATTTCCTGTTGTTCAGTGGCATGGTGAACTCATTTGTGTGAGTCAGTGTTGTTAGTTTTTTTTTTTTTAGATAGTAAGACTGAAACAAGAGTATGAATCACCTCTGAAATGCTTTCACACCCAAATGCCTCTGAACCACCACACACAAGCCTTTACAGTATTGTTATCAAAGTGCCTTTTATTTCAATACCATCTTGTCTCCCAATGCTGTTTATGAGTTATTTATTAAATAAAGTACAAAAATTGTCTGTGTCTTTCTGTGTGGCTAGCTTTGATGAAAAGATTTTCCTCTTGTGTTCTGTAAAAAGGTCAACATTTTTTGTAAATGCTCTCATTTTTTTAAAATAGTGAGCCAGGAACAGGAGTAATGACTCATTTAGGCTGAAGGCTAGAGGCATGTTCCAATGTTTTAAATATAATTTCTACTGAAACTGAGGAGCAGTTAGATCAAATTAGCTATGAGTACATAACTATACATAAGTATAGTTGGCTACAGTAAGATACTATAAGGCTGTGTTCTTTGTGTACTGCTTACTTTTATTTAAACATGGACAATGTGATCCTTTACATATCCATGCCATGGTTTGGCTCATGAACGATCACAAGTTTATCATACTTTTAAAGGTTTATTTATAGGGCCCATTTAGAGGAGGGAGGGGTATTGAGTTGAGGACAATGAAGACTGGAGACTGAACATGCAGCATCCCATTATATTTGAGTTTAATTTATAATGACAAAAACAACAACAGTTTATTTTACTGGGAGAGCATGCATGTCGAGCACTTAGCCTTCTAAATAGAAAATATGGAAATAAATTTTGTTTCAAATAATAAAAATAAATAAATTATAAAACCAATGAAAATCAATAGACCAATTTCACAGGTAATTACATGATGTAATTCAATTGAATAGAACACATTTGAATTGCTTTTATTACCCATTATACAACTTTGCAGAAATTCAAGTGTATTCATGAATCACATATGTTAGAATAATGCCTGATTAGTTGTGTAATCATAAAGATTAACTCATGCATATGTACCAACCGGAAGTTGCAAAAAGTCATACCGGAAATGGTTGGAGTGAGTCTTCTTCCCAGGACGTTGTCAAACTATCTTTGTTGCGAGCTGTAAACAGGAACGCAAGTTAGAAACGTCGTTTTAAACCGACTTAAACAGGCTGTTTTAGCTAAGTATCGAGACTAACGCAGCTGGTTGTGAGGGAAAATGGAAGAAGACATACTAACGACGCTGAAAATATTGATAATAGGAGAAAGTGGCGTTGGGAAGTCCAGGTAGGCTCAAACCATATCCAAGAAACTGATGTCGTGGCTCACTGCTAACGTTAGCTAGCTAGCGTTAGCTTAGCAGCCAACCGTAAAATGTGACGTTCAGAGATCATGTAGCGCTTTAAAAACGACTCAGCTATGGTTGTCCTCTTTTTTGATAACAAACAGGCCACATTGTGTGTCTATTATAAGCTAAAACCAGGCTTGTGTGTGCTGGCTGTCCAGCTAACTTCAGCTAGCTAGTGGTAGCTGTGTGTGACATCATCTTTGTCAGCTTGAAGATGTTGCAATCGAGACCACTTTTCTGCCTTGTCCATGTGGTTTTACAGCCATGGGCGCTGACAGTTATGTAACTTATAACTGCTTGTTAGCAGATTAAAGTGAAGACATGATGAGAAGCAGCAGCAGCCCCTTTTTTGTTGTAAATAATTGTGATGGCTGTGCAAAGAAGCAACCCCCGTTCCTGCAGTAAATTGTATTTACTGTACTTGTAGAGCTTTATTCTCCAAGATCAAGTGGTTCACTTCACACATCGTTATGAACAACAAACATCTACATGCAATAGATTAATTTAAGAGTTCATGCTTGAGCGAGCTTGGTCTCTCTAGAGGGACTCAAGAGCTGTATGGCTTTTACCACACAGTTGATTTTTCCAATATGTAGCAATCAGAGGTCCTTGTTAGCAACCACAAATCAGCCTAATATTCAAAGCAGAGTATAATGTTTTTCCCTACATTAGTGTGGAAATTTGTATTGTGTATTACGCCAACAGAGAACTTGGTCAGGTTTGCTAGTCTCCATGACTGTGGTCCAGACTGCATGAAAGAATCCTGATAGCCAGCCTGAGCCATCAACCATCAAATTGCAAATTCTGGTATCAAGTACAGCGTGCCTTCCATAGTCATAGCACGGTACATAGGTAATGAGCTGCCCAAAGCTTTTGTTGTAAGCCTTTTCACAAGTCAACTGTCTGGCCAAAAAAAATCATCTTTCACTGCACACTGATGACCAAGCCTCGGGTTCTCAAAATAACAAACCGTAACATGAACCACAAAATCAGTGATCACAAGATCTTCAGTGTGATCAACAAGGGATCAGATGTTAAAAGGATTTGAGAATCCGCCTGATTTTGCATCAGCTAAGTGTTAGCCCAGAAGGTTGTAAATAATCTGAACTGTTTGTACTAATTCGTGTAGTGTTTCTGCAGTGTTCATTCTTAATTTATTTTTTTAATTTTAATCCCTTTATTAGTCCCACAATGGGAAAATTTCCATTCAGGCTGCCACAACAAGGCGCCAACATGCTCACACAGGTGCGTGAGCATACCCTGGCCGGGAGTCGTACCCAGGTCTCAGCGGTGAGAGTACCAAATTCTACCCACCGGACCACCACACAGGGCAATTGTTACTCTAATGTCAGTTCTTTCCTCCTCTATTCACTTTTTTGGCATTATCCTATTTAGATAATTTACTGATTACAACACACAGCTATAATTTGAATCTGGAGTCTGTGCCTGTTTTAGTTTTTATGGTAGACATGTCTTTTTTTCACATTTTCCCTAATAATGCTGGTCGATCACTTACTACAATGGCAGCGCTGTATTGACTGAGCGCAGAGGAGGGACTGAGTTTATGCCAACACAATAACATAGGCCTAGATTTGCTTATATTTCCAGAAAACAGCAGAGTTTGGTGGCCAGCTGCACGCTGCCTGCTAGTGCATCACCAAGGCCAAAGGCGTTTCCAAAAAGCAATTTTGTATTCTCATAAAATAGGCTTTTGCTTAATACAATAAACTAATTCAGACTATGATTAGTTTTAAATGTCATTATTTGAATAATCCTGAGCCAGTTGTGCTATTGTCAAGTAGCTGCACTGACTGAACTCATTTTTGCATACAGATATGTAATTTATTTTCCCTGCAATCTGTAGAAGTCCTTAAATCATCAGGGAGATGTCTGCCTGGCAAGGAAAACCCAAGTTTTATTTTACCTGAACAAATGACCTACACAGAACACATTTCTAACTTGGCCGTCTCCAAGCATGGCTCATCAGCCCCTTGCTCTAGCATCTCTCCTGATGGGCCATGAGGGGGGAAAAAAGAGAATTATACTTGGGTCAAGGGAAAGGAGTGAGCTTATCCCCATCATCAGTGTTGTGATTAAGACCTATGCTCTTGATTAGTCATAGTTAAGAAATTAACCCTGTCCTCATCACTGCAATCTAGCAGTGATATCATCTGGACCTTGTAATGCAAGTGAAAGACAAAAGTAATCAATAGAAAGAGATAAGAGATACGAAATTCGATAAGTCTGGTGCCGCAGGATAAGTTATGTGAAGAGAGCAAATGGAAACCTGATCCTACATCAAAAGCTTGCTCAACCTATGTGGAATAGAATTACAGAAAAAAGCCTTTCTGCTGTGTTTGTTAGTGATTAGTAATGAGTCTTAATGTAATCATTTTCTTCTTCCTGTCAACAGCCTCCTCTTGCGATTCACAGATGACACATTTGACCCAGAACAAGCGGCAACAATAGGTGAGTAACACATGTGAGCTCAGTTAACGGAAGAGTAAAATAAAAATTTCTGTGCATTAGAAGGTGGTGGCACCTTAAAGATCATCATCAGTAGAGTCAATACAGACCCAAACCCAAAGGAATTAAGAACAAACAAGGATCTTAAATTTCAACTTAAATTATTATGAACACATGTTTGGGTAATTCATGAAAAGTACTTTAAAATGGGTAGTGTTGTAGGGAACATATTAGCTCCTTGATTAAGAATTACACCCACAAATGTAAGAAGGCACAAGATAAGAAGCATATTTCAGTATACTGCAGTCCAGTCCAACACCACCACTAATTACAACCTCAGTAATAAACGTATATTCGAATTAATACTTGCATGAAATTTATAGCAAAAACTGTTCAATTATAAGCTTCATAAAGTAAGAATATGTTGTACCGTGAGAAGCTATTGTACTGGATTTTATAGGTGTAATGAATAAATGAGTGTACATTAATGAATGATTATATTTTAATATATATACATAATAAATCTTGTAAACAATAATAAGTCAGAATATCCCTGGAGCTCAGTTAATACTACAGTAGCTTGTCACTGAAGTTGAAGACGCCAGTAGTCAGACAGCACACCAAATGCAAGTTCCAGTAATTGGCAGAACTATAAATGACTACTGTAGACAACAATGGCTAATACATTCAGTTAAGTGCACATAAACTGTTCTTCATTCTGCTTCCTAGTCTGTAGGCCCTGGCAGATACTCTACATTGTACTGAACAACAGTCCACAAAATGACAGAACCCTTGCAGAGTTGGTCCAGACTGTGAAAATCTAGTTAGCAGCTACGAGTCAATTGAAATAAAAACCAGAGGTCCCCCAAATATGGTTTGGAGCAACGGTGCTGAAAGCTGTGGGAAGAGTAAGAAACATGAACGTGATCAGCTGATTGACTGTGTATAATTCATTTTCTTTTATAATTCTTTAATTCTTTCTTTATTTTTTTAATTCATTAATTTTATTTTTTTCCGTGGCAGCCTGAGACCAGCAGATACCCTGGAAACTCAAATATGATGATATGCCCATCTGTCATCCCATCGCACATTAATTGATATTCCAATCAGATGTATTCAGTATATTGCACAGCCCTAATTCTTATGTCAATTGCACACCCAGTATTTATTGTAATTTAATGTAATTTAAAACAGAATTTCGAGGGTTTTTTTTTTCACTAGAATCAAAATAAAGCTGAGGCCACTGTACAGAAATTTGGCCTGTTGGAAGGTCTGTTGGGTGAGCAGTTGTCAAGCTGGAAGTAAAAGTTAGCACGATATCATACGCCCTCGCAGCCACAACGCCACTTGATTTATTTCAAACTTAATGAGGAGTTTGAAAGAAAATCCTGCAGCAGACCAGGCTATCCATCTTATCTGGTGAGATGGTGAGCTTAGTGGTACATTATTTTTACAAGTGGAGGTTTTCCAGATTGTGGTGGATCTGCAAATGATCAGCTTCTCTTGACGGTATAACTCATTTTGTGCACCAAGGACACACCTGTTATATTTTCAGGTGGCCTTGAAGCTGTAATAACCTTAGCGGATTTATGTTCATCAAAGCATTCTACAGCTCAAAATGTATAATTTTATTAATGAGTTTGAATGTAATTTACTTAAACTAATGTTAACTCGTGAAGAGCTTAGAGCTCACAATGCTGTCTTTGTCAAAACAACCAAAAGTACAGATTCCAGCAGAGGTTTAAACGTTTTATTTGGGAACCTTTGCCAAACAGATGTCTTTATTGGAGTTAAGCCTCCCGTTTTTTGACTCATTTTCCCTCAGATTCAGTCAGAAATCACTTTTAATTCTGTATTCCTTGATTTGAATTGATGTCCATCCTTACCACCGAAAGCAGTTCAGCTGAGGTTGTATTTCCTCCCCGTGTCACATTAGCACTCAGTGTGTTGGCCTAAAGGTATTAAATAGGCAAGAATTAAGCACTTGTAACAGTTATCTTTTGGTCTTAATGAGGTTACAGATGACTAGTGACTCCTGGGTAGAGTCATTACAAAAGGTGAAAGAGAGACAACCCAGGGTAATGTTGGCACCCCCTGTCGCCTACTGACAGCAGCTCTTATTGTTTTCAATGTAGTAGGGTGTGTTGTGATGCTCTCAGTGTATTTATATCGTTCAATGAATGGCTGTTTTTACGCTCTGGCCCGCAGAGATCACTTCCAGCGGTAGTGGTGTCTTGTGTTGTGACATGACAAACAGATGCTTTACTGTATGTTCTCAGGGAAAGTCCTGCGTGACTTTGTACTAAATTAAAGCAGGAGAGACTGGTTCAGGATCAGGTTAATGTTTCGTGTAAACTCCTCTCCACACGCATCTGGCAGCAGTATCTGAGCAACCCTACTGGACCAGAGGAAGAGCGGGTTGTTTTGATTGACTGTGTGAACAGACTGTATATTGGTGTGCAAGTGTGTGTGGTACACTTACTGTATGTCGTATATCCTCGGTCTGTCTTCATGTCCCTTTTCTCCTCTGCTGTTTTGGCTCCGAAACCTCCTCAGTCCCAGATGTAAAAACAGCCCCATCACAAGTGTATATTTCCCTGGTAAATCTGTCAGTGGATGCTAACACTTAGACAGACACTGTACACTCTGCACACTGAGACACTGCACAAAGGCAATAGAGGAGATTTACTTGTTGAGGGGAAGGGGAACAACATTGTTATTTTCATGTAAATGAAAAGGACCTGGCAGGACTTTTAGGGGTGAATCATGGCTCTCTGAGCCATTTCACAGGTGGTGGATTTTTATTATTTATTATTTTAATACAGACCTGTAATGCTTCCAGTTCAGGACATTAAACCACACCATCCCTTTGTGGTGCATATGAGTGCACTGTCACGCCATAATTTACGTAAATACGGGACATGAAATGGGCGCAATTCCAGTCTGACAAGCTGGGGTTAGCAAAATTTCAGAAACACTGTGTATGTTTTTACAATTCATCATTGATAATTATAGTCTGTCGCCAAGATATAATATTCTTGGCAGTAATTGACCAAACCTGTGAGAGTCACCATATTGGGACTGAATCAGGATGAGGTAATCATGACAGCATGACTGATGGACTGGCTTTTCATTGTCTAGGTGTCGACTTCAAGGTGAAGACCATTACTGTGGACGGTAACAAGGCAAAGCTAGCAATATGGGTAAGTGACAAACCCTCTTCACTCTCTTCAGTAACACTCATTAAACAAAAATGTGGTGCTTCTCTGTCAGGCAGATGGACTAGCTCGAACTCCTCCATGACTCCAAGCTGTCTATTCTCTCAAGTGGCCAGAAGATGGCGCTTATGTGACACCATTTCTGCCCACATGCTGGTTGAGGGACACAGAGGAGTCCGTCTAGTTGTTTATGTGCCCTGGTTTTCCTTGTGTTTGAGCCACTGTTTTTTCCTGCCAGTGTGTCCAGTAGTGCTGAGCTGGTTGTGTTTTGCAGGACACTGCAGGACAGGAGCGCTTCCGAACCCTGACGCCCAGTTACTACCGCGGTGCCCAGGGAGTCATCCTGGGTAAGCCAAGCTGTTGACGCCATCATTGCTCAAGCATGTGTGCGTGGTTGTGTGTGTGCGTGCCCTTTCAGAGTCAGGCCCCTGGTTGTAAAGAAAGTGATGGCTTTTCATCCTGTGACCCACACACACGCACACACTCTAGCCTTTCTCTCTGGAAGTAAGTTTATACCCTTAAGTCAGACTCCTCATATGGACATCCATGTACAATATGTATATGAACACACACATATGCTCACACAGGAACTAGTGAAACCTCTTAAACAGACTTCCTCTGCAGCCTATGGTTTTTGACCTCTCTAATGATGTGTAGAAACACAAGGCGCCTTGCTGTAGCACCGGGATTATGAGAGCTCCCCATGTGACACTGTCACAGAGGACGCCAAATTTCTTTAGTTTTATCAACCATGGGTTTTTAGGTGATGCCACATTATTTATTTTATTTTTGTTGTATTATTTTCAGAAGTTAAAATAACGCAGGATTATGGGAAGTAAAGTTTTATTAGGTCTGTGCTTTTCATTAAAAAAGCAATCAAATATGCTTTTAAATTCAAGGCCTGTTAAAATGAATCACTCTTGATGTTTTAGATTTAATATCATACTCTTTCTTCAGGTTCTGTATGTGCACATAAAAATATTATTAATGCAAGACAGTCCATTGACAAAATAATTTTATAATATTCTAATACAATTATTCCCATGCGGCAAAATTGTCCTATTACTGTATGATGTATTCAGTGATGGAAACATCTAGAAACAATGCCTTTCCCCCAGTCTTAGTGCACACCTTAAGTATAGTCAACTTGTCTAGGAAATGTACAATGTGTGTATGTGTTTGCCTTCATTCTGAGTGTGTCTCTGGTTTGGCACAGTGTATGATGTCACACGACGGGAAACCTTCGCCAAGCTCGACAACTGGCTCAATGAGCTGGAGACATACTGTACAAGAAACGACCTTGTGAAAATGCTTGTGGGAAATAAAATCGATAGGGTGAGTGCACTTGTGGTTATGTATGAAATGTTTGTGTTCCCACTAAGGATAACAAAGTTGTTTAATTAGAGAGGAGCAGCACATTGAGTTTTGAATCCAGCTTGTCACACACTGTGTTTTTGCCTCTGCTTCAGCTGATGTGACCAAAGAAATTCCTCATCAGACTCCTGTTTCATTGATAATTGATATTTAATTCATTTTAATCTGCTCTTTAGACACATTTTAATATTGTTTTTGTGTATGTAGAGATGCAAAAGCTGGAATATACAGTGACTTTGCATGAAAATATGTTCCACATAAGAGGAAACTAAATTGCCAAAAATAAGTATCTTTTTTAAAAAAAATCCATCTTGCAGCCGGTTGATAAATTACAGAATTAAATCACAGTGTCAGACCTACTTTCATATTTTTGGCAGCAAGGTCCATTACCAGGATACCAGAATCAGTCAGTGGGGATAAAAATGCCCACTAAGTAGAGCATTATGAATTTATTGTGTCCTGTTCTTTGTCTGTGAAAATCACTTTTCCTCTCTGCCCCGTGACGACCACAGTAGCTGACAGCTCCGCCCGGCAGACCTCAAAAAAGCCATTACCTCTCTTTTGTTTTAGGAAAACCACGAGCTAGACAGGGCAGAAGGGCTGAAGTTTGCAAGAAAACATTCCATGCTTTTTATAGGTAAGTCAGGAGGATTCCCTGCTCTACAAAGACCTGCTGGGCATGAGTTACAGCAGACTATTACACAGGGGAAGCAGCTTTTGAAAATAACTATCATACTTGCTGAGCAATGTTTGCATAGTTCTATATATAAAACAGGCTTCATGTATCATCTTCCATGTGCGCATATTTTTCACTGTACGTATTTTTCAGATTTGTCAGTAAAGGACTACTTAATAGGGTTGAAATGACTTCAAGTGAAACACCTAGTTTTTATCTTCATTAAGAACTGAAAAATGTGATTTTGCAAGTGTTTGAAATGGAAAGATTTCATTCTGAGCTTGCCAAGTTTTTCCGAGACATTTCCCAAAGTATTAATTTTGATTTGGTTTTTTTGAAGATTTATCTCTTTATTCTCCGGTTATTACTATTCTAATGTTTCTGGATATTATCATGTTGGGGAGCCGGTGTTGATTATATCTGCTAATAAGTAAAGGTCACTATTAGTGTCTGAAGTTGACAGTTATTGTTGAGACATTTTCCACCGCTCCTATGTCCATTCTGCCGAGTCCAGCAGATGATGACATCAAGCTGCAGACCTTAGCAGTTGTTAGATCTGTATCTCATCTTTTCTCCCCCATTTCCATCCTCCTCTTTTAATCCATCTCTCGTCTTCATTTTTCCTTGTCTCTTGTTTTTCCTTTTTCTCCTCTCCTCTGTATCTGTCCCTGTCCCTTTGTCCCTGCTCATCCTGCCTTTATTTTTTTTTCCCCTCTACACACTGTTCTTCCAGAGGCAAGTGCTAAGACCAGGGATGGCGTTCAGTGTGCATTTGAGGAGCTGGTGGAGAAGATCATCCAGACTCCCGGCTTATGGCAGAGCGAGAACCATGGCCGAGGAGTCCAGCTCACCGACGAAGATGCGGGAGGTGGAGCCTGCAGTGGTTACTGCTCCCTGGTCTAGGCGACACGCACATATTCAAACACATTCACACACAACATGTTCAGACATACACACAAGCAAACACCACACACAGTGTCACACACTCAAACCACAAGCATAGACACAAACACACCCCCCTCCTACTGTGTGATGTCCTGAGCTGAGCTCCCTCCTCAGACATGAAGGCAGTGGAGGTCTGACCGTCTCCCCTCTGCTGAGCTGTAAGGGTTGACCGTCCACACACTCTACCTGTGTTCACACAGACACTACTTTTTGCACACTTTCTAATAACAAACGCTGCGCTAAAATGCAAAAATGCAGCTCAGCCTTCCTCTTAATGGAATTTGAGTGAGTTTTCTCTCCTCTGTTTTGTTTTGAGTTACAGTTTTGTGGCAGTTTTCGGGACCTTGGTCAAAACATTAACCATTCTTGCTTCATACATACTGTATGATTTAGGGATAGCAGTGCAGTGAAATAAGTACAAAAGTGTAAACCAAAGTTAGTCAAGCACATGACTAAATCTCTGAAGTATGG
This sequence comes from Holacanthus passer, assembly GCA_025331565.1. NCBI lineage: Eukaryota > Metazoa > Chordata > Actinopteri > Pomacanthidae > Holacanthus > Holacanthus passer. Next base: position 667,119 of record JAFREQ010000102.1, read on the forward strand.
TAATGAGAATGGAAAAATCATTTTTGACCAAGGGTTCTCTCTTGTCTCCAGCATGCTTATTGTCCTCGGAGCACCTTGCCTTAGTGAGCACATCTGTACCAATGCAGGGCCGACTTGTCTCCAGTGTTTGTCTTTCCTTTGCTCCGTCTTGCGCTTGATCCCGATCCCGCCCCTCAGACTCTTTGAACCATATGCTGCTTATGGAGAAGCTTATCAAGCCAAGCCATCTTGTATTCTATCTCACCAGTCTCACTCAAAAGTTTGGATCATGTGTCTCTGTTGTCCACACAACTGCCTCATTTCTTCAGTATATAATAGAGTTACCAAGTGTCTGGAATGACATTTTACTACTTTTTATTGACTCGGACTTCAAACCTTTGGTGTGTTTTGAAGAGTGCATAAATCAAAGAGATTGGCACCAGCAGGCTTTCCACTGGGTGCAGAAGAAGAGGGAACCTCTTAAAATTGCACGCCTTTGTCGTAACGAGTTGCTTTAATGGAGTGCAACTTACTGGCACTCCCTCACTCAGACAGATAATATCAGTAATATCACTAGCACTGCTAGAGTTTTTCATATACACCCCTTTGACTGGACAGAGACAAAGGAAAAGTGTTCAATATTAGACAGGGCAGTGAGTCATAAGGGTGTTTCCACTGAATTTGGAAAAAATCAAAGAAAAAGCTGTGTGCTCCACATTGCTGATGGATTTTGCAGTACTCCTATCTCTGTGTTTGTATCTGAGCAGCAGTTATAAATGTACTGTACCCCCGACCTCTGGCCATGTTTGTAGTATTCGAGTGCTGATCTGGGAAATGTAGTTCCGAGGGATTGATCTTGTACCAGGGATGGTGAAAATGACATGGATTCAAGCATGTCTTGTCACAAATTGATTTTTTTTATTTTTTATCTCTTTTTAATTGCATGGGAAACTGCGTGCCATTCTTTTGTGTTTGTTTGTCCAGTGAGTGGCCTCTGGAGGCTGCTTACTATAAACTTTAACTTATATTTAGCTGAAAATAAAGCATTGCATACAGGTTTACCATTTGAATTGAATGGTATAATTAAACAAAAAGGAAGTAGGCTTTTACTTATTAAACTGGTATAGCTGTCTTTTTTGTGTTCAGCAATATGTTGAAACATGTATACCTTTGTAAATTGTGTGTATTTTAGGAATTTGGTGGGATAACTCCTGTATGAATTGTAAAGCTGAATGTATGCATATTTCACTACAAACCGCCCTATGTATTAAACTAAATAAAATTCTTTTTTAAGTGAATATGTCGGTTTTAATGCAACTCCGAGCTTTGTCTTGGAGCCGTTGACGTCTTTAAGTCGAAGAGCCAAGTGAAGAATAAAACGAATAATAAGCCTTTTTTAGTAATCGCTCTCATGTCCAAGTCCATAACTCTGCTGTCATCGTTGCCATGTTGGAAATGTCACTGTTAGGTGATGGGTTTTTCACTCAGCACCCCTCACATTCCTCTGTCCTCAGAATAAAGACTTGTGTTTAAACAGTGTCCGAGGAACCCTCAGACCCCAGACGTGTGATCTATCTAAATCATCTTTTTGGCAGACGTCTCAGGAAACACCACCGCAGCCATAACTCACTCTACCAGTGCTTTAACTGGGATGTGCCTAATTCCTGGGCGATTATGAAAGGGCCAGGGCTGGCAGCGAGAGCGAGGACTCTTACCTTGTAGCATATCCCTCATCTCCTGCCACAGTCCAGGCAGCCGTCTGGAAATATGTCTCAGTCAAACAACAACGGAGGCACACAGTGTAATAATGCCTTCATGTGGTCCAAACCATGTGCTGAGCTGTAGCGCTGCTGTTTCCTCATGCCTCCACTGGAAAAACATCAGCCACTCAAGGGGCTGAGCTGACAGATTCTGTATTTTCTGAGAATAATTTACAAAGCTGGTCGCATCACATTCCTTTTATTGCCACATTGGGACAAGTAGGGCAGTGTGTAGTAGCCTTCCTAAAATCCTTCCATTCACTGCCCTTTGAAAACTCAACAATGCTTATTTGGTACACTAGAAATGTCATTAAATGCACAACTGACTCTAGAAAATGTTGAAAAATCGCCATCACAATTTGGTGACAGTTCTGTGCCCAGCAATATTAATTAACAATCATAGGAATAGGAACAGGAAATCATTACTTTTGAGAATATGGCCCCTAGAAACTAACATTTTTGCTTGATAAATGATTTAAATGATTCAGATCAGTTTTGGATTTTGTTGCTGGTAAATCTTTTTTTTTAATCAATTAATCACCCAGTCATTTTAGCTCTCCTACAACTATGACTTAACTGAAAGTTCTTGAGATTAATGGTGTGTCTCCCTTCAACATGTGGCTCTCATCTCATCAGCAAGTAGACATTGTTTCAGAAAAGTAACATATAGAGCAATGGCACCCGACCTGGGGTCCCGTCCCTGCTGGGGTTGCTAGATAAGATCAACTTCAGGGGTAAAGAAGATTACCAAGTTTAAAAAGTCTAATTAAAAAGTTAAAATTATATTTATTTATTCAGATATTCCTCTAATATTTTGGACATTTTTTTTCTCTAGGTAAGTTTGACCTCTTTAAGCCTCTGACACTAAGCAAGACTTCGACAGGTCTTTCACATCTGCATACCAACATGTTCACAATGACATGCTGATTTTTAGTAGGTATAATGTTTACCTTGTTCGCCATCTAAGTTTATCAGGTCAGGGAAACACCAATGTCAGTCGTCTTCTGCCTCTGAGGACCACAAATATACATTTTCATGGCAATTCATCCAACAGTTGTTGAGATATTTCAGTCTGAATCAAAAATACATGCAACTAGTAGCAATAGAATTTTTCACTGATATATAGCGCTCTATAGTTTCCAGACCATAGACTCCCCCTGGCTGCACAGCAACAACTAAAAAAAGGAAGTTTGGCTGTTGTGGAGATGGAAGGGAGGACTAAACACTCTTTTACACATCCAGACTCGGTAACGTGCCAAACTCCCAGAGCACTCGTGTCCTGCCCCACCTCGCTGCCTCAGAAGCCTGCGAGCTGCTCTGCAGGGGCAGCTTGATGGACTGCGTTCTGTCTTGCTGCCTGTGTCTGAGCCTGCAGCCAGGCGCTAAGCTCGTGGAGCAGATCTGGCTCTCATTAACGCAGTCTTGTCTCCCTGCTCCTCCTCCGCCTGCCACAGTGGTGGGGCCGCATGGATTAGCGCTCAGACGAGCCCCTCAGGAGAGCCGTCATGCTGTCATGTGTAAAAATGTTACGAGACGTCGGGCATCGTTTCATAAGGTGTCGGGTTCCCGGACGTCACTCACTTTGTCATGCTCATTGCCGGTTTGCTATCAGGTAATTGTTTTGCCATGCTGACTTATGAGAGCAAAGAAGAGAGTGAGAGGATGATTGGAAAGATCGTCCTCTGCCACAAGAGCCTGAACTGTATATTGTAGTGAGGAACTAATATGTTCGCCATAAGGTCAACAGTGTGATAATGAGAATGTGATAGGGCTGGGTGACACTGAGAGGAGCAGCAGACCTTCTCTGGGTTCACTTTAACAGAGTTCTTGGACAAGAGAGCAGGGCCCTCAGGTCCTGAGGTTGAACCTTCACAAACATGCTCAAACTTCTCTTTCCTTTCTCTCCAGATGACCTTCCTCGTTCTGGGCAAAAAAGACTTTGAGGCACCTGTGGGTCTGCAGACTGTTTCACTGTTTATGTTCTGAGGTGAGGTAGAGGAAAATGCCCCTTTGCTCCCGCTCTTTCCTTCCTCCAGAGCCAGCCAAAGCCGAGCGCTGGCCTCTCTTAGGTTACCCTCTGAGCACCAGAAGGCCGTGAGGTAATGACCAGCATGCCCAGAACTGATGGCTCTGTCACTGCAGGTGGAAACACTTTGATTATGTGGAACCTTGTGTTTACATATTTGCACCCATTTACATTTAGACCCTTTGACATTTCATCAGGCAGCGGGAGCGTCCTGTTACAGGACTCTGATCTGTTTTGAGCTGTGTGGCCTCTGTGTCCTTTGGGTTACAGAGAAGTCAGTCAGCCCTTTCTCGTGACTCACTATGACAATCCTCGAACCTTCTTGTGTGGGCCTGGCTGTTGTATTTTTTATATTAAATAATATATAAGCTATGACACTACCTGGCTGCTCATAGTGTTAAAGGTACAGAGTAAAAACATATTTGTGAAAGGACACAGGGCCTAACCTACATCTTCAGAAGTAACAGGACTGTGTGTGTACCCATCAATCACACCAGGCCCCTATAACTTAATAAGAACAGACCTCGGGTAAGCAGGAAACCTCCATCCTTGTTTGGTGTGAACCTCTGGCCTCAGATCCATGTAAGTCAATTCAGCTAGTAATAGAGCTGTAATCGAGTTTCCTCATATTTGATACTCTGTCAATCTAATTTAAACCTAAATGATAGTATTGTAACCCACTCTTGTTATTTTCAAAAACATGGCGCCCTGTGCACATGCCCCAAAGAAAGCAGGAGACAGGGACTCCTCACCCTCGAAGAGAAAACTCCTCTCGCCGCAGGGGTTGCTTTCATCCCGGACTCGGGTTACTGTGGCAATAAGCAGGAGGGTCAATGACAGACCGGGGCTGCAAAACGGAGAAACAAAATGGAAGGATGAGTAACTTCATTCATCATCTTGCCACCCATAATTCCCCTTGTTCACGGCGCGCCCACCCCGGGTGGCGTATCTCTTGCCACACGCCACCTCTCCTCCACACATTCCGTGACTGTGTCATCATTCAGTGTGTCAGGACGCGCTCATGCTACCGCTACAACATGGAAGCAAATGGCCATGTATCAGACCATTGGCTTCTATAATAAACTAATCACTTTGTATCAACACGGCTGGGTGTAAGCTTTCCACATGCCTCAAACATTTTCATGGACTGGCCGCATGCTTCTGCTGCCTTGCTTCGCTCCCAGTGAAAAAAAAAAATCCACATTAATAAACTCCATTTTGGGTGAGATGATTGGCATGTATAGAAACAAATTCATTATTTTGTATAAATAATCTGTCCCCTGTGTTGTAATTGCGCTGCTTATTTTTCTTTGCCAAGCTGATCTCGATTTTGGGGTCAGACCAGAGAATTTGCTGTAAACCACCAAGACTAAAGACCCCAATTTCACCGTCTTTGAAGAGAAGAGGTCTGGAAGGCCCTGGAAGATCCGTTGTTTCTTCATAGAAGCTGTTTTTCCTCTGGGCCAGACCTCAGCCTGGCAGAGTTCAGAGGTTGAACCTTTTGGCACTTTCTTCAGGTCTTGCAGGGTCTTCTAGTTTGAGGCCTTAACCTTATTACGGGTCCACATTACCTTGTTTTTTTCCCCGATAGTTTGCAGTCTTTTGTGCCCTGGATGTAACCGAGTTTGGTTTATTACTGCAAACCACAGGAAGCTCGGCCTCTTTGACTGTATAGTGGACAATTGAATTTGAAAACACAAAGCCGACCTCTACCTCTCCCACCCTCCCACCAGCAAGCTTAAGTCAAATAAAGCTCTCTCCGAGGAAATCGTACCCAGGTCACACAAACACTAGATACTTCACAAGTACGTGGGTTTCATTTAATTCAGACTGTGTGTATGGACCATCCACTTTGTCGCGGGATTTCCTTTCAATCAGATTATGTAGAATAACAGAGGCGTGACAAGTGTTTTGTAATCACATAGCTTGCAAGAGCCATTTAGTGGGGTTCAAGCACACTTGTGTCCATCTAATGGCCCTAACGAGGACGTTGTTGGATCTCTGGTTACTCAAAGCTACGTAAAGATCAAGACATGAGGAAATATGACTTTTCATCACCGTGGCCCAAAGTACACGTTCAAGTTTAAGCTCAGCTTTGTTGTCATGTGCTGAAGATATAAAAACAATGGCAAAGTCGCAAAGAAACTACAAATCAGGCTTAACAGTTAATGTAGATCAAAATGGAAATATTGAGCAAAAAATAAGAGATTTATGGAAGTTTTATAATCCACAAAAATGTTTTGTCTTGCGATATATTCTGCAGTTTAATGCTCAGCCATACAAAGACGTATGCAGTATCTACAAAGGTCATGAGGTCACCTCACCAGCTCGAGTCATGGACAGGGGTTCCTTTAGGTCTTGAGGTTGGTGTAGTAATTGCACAGTTTATTCTTATTTTTTAGCATAATATTTTTTTTGGCATAATATTTTAGATGATTAAAGGAAATGCAAGAAAGTTCTGGTCGTAACTCACTTTTAACTAAATATGTAGGCTGGTCATTGTGTTTTGTTTGCGGGGCAATGCTGTTCTTGGAATTTCGAGAAGAACTGCTTTTGATTGTTTGTTTGAGATGTCAGAGGAAACCGACACCTTCAGATGCCTCACACTTGCTAACCAGATGTGCATGCATGTGGCCATTCCTTCATGCCTGCCTGCGTGCAGTGGGAGCAGTGAGCTGTACTGGTAGCTACAGCACTGGTGGGTGGCTATTTTGTCTACACCTCACCACCTCCTGCTGCAGTGTGGCTCACGTTATTACACCGACTGTGGAGCTCTCTTCTCTCCTGTCTTGCTTTACACCGGCTCTCACAAACACTATGACCAGAGTGAGCTTGTAATGAAAGACCAACCCTACAACCCCTTCCAAATGCACACCCCACCCCATCCACTTCCACCCCGCCGCTGTTTTGTGCCCTCCTGGGGGTGTGGACTGATAGTGTAACAGCAGTGTGTGGGTGTAGCATGACTGTTTCCCCATAGCTCCGACCTCGGCTTCTCACTCGCAGGGCCCGGAGCGGCTCCCAAATTCACTTATGGCACTGGATGCCTGAGCTCGGCTTCCCAGCAGGCAGCGGTGCTGCTGTCAAATATTTACATTCATCCAATCAAGCAGCAGACAGTAGCTCATACGTATACATTTCAGTGAGGTCACGAGCTGCCATCCATTACCGCCTCCACTGTGTGGAGATCAAGGACTGGCCCCTGTCTCCAGAACGGACCAGATTTAAAAGTATTGTGGATCTTCCTTTATGTTTCATTCCCGTTCTGGTCCGACATTAACACAGCTGCTGACTTCCTGCTGTGCTCTGAAATGGACATATGGATCTGAATGTTCCCTCCAGAGATCAATAAAGCATCTTATCTTATTCGCTTTCTTGTCGAGAGCTAGATGAAGAAACTGATATCTCTCTCATGTCTGTAGAATAAATGTGAAGCTACGAGCAGCCTGACTTTGTTTAAAGGTGACAGCAATTTGTGATCCATATAAAAACTGAAGTGTAAAAACAACAACCTGTGTTTTTGCAGGTTTCTTCATTTCAATCTTTGTGTTAAGCTGAGCTAACCAACTGTTGACTGCAGCCTTATATTCAAAATGAAATGAGACACACTTACGCAAAGAGGTAATAGCAGAAGACAACACATGTATTATTGTTCCTGTGCTCCATGTAGTCCTCCCTCTTGTTTCAGACACATTTTTGTTTCAGTACATAAGTTTTGACTGAACTGATTTGTCTCCTTAAATACAAACCAAATGGGCCATTAGGCTTTCTTTCAGTTGCTATATCTCACTGGCCTCCATACTGACTGCAGCTCAGCCAAACTGCCGCGGGTGCAAAAATTATGACAGTCGTCTCAGGTGAACGCTGTAATATTTACTTTCTGTCATGACAACACCGAAGTTCTAAGTTGTACATAGCGTTGGTTGGGTGCTCCGAGATGGGATCTGGAACAAAATGCAACTCCATGCACTTTTTTGGACTTAGTCAGCAGTTAGGCCTTGTGTCACGAAATCAGACTTTGAACACATTCTGCTGTAGTGTGAATACATCTTTCCATGTCTGCATGACGCTTGTTAGTAATGCTGATTCACAGAATGGCTTGAAATGAAGCCTGCAATGGTCACAGCCAGAATGACTATATACAGTACGTCCTCATGCGGTGGTCCCACAGCCATCTGCACCCAAAAATAGCATAAAGCATCATGATTGGACTTGAGAGGAAGATTTGAGAGTGTTGCACAGCGTGTGCTCTGTAGGCTGTGAAAGGACCATATTTTCCAAAGGCCATGGGAGGTCTCTCACAGTCTTCGCCAAATGGTGCTAAAGCCTCGCAGCGGGCTATAAAACGCTACTGTACACATCGCTGAGGTCTCCTCCAAGGCAGATGAGGCACGGCTGAAGATGAGGCAGCCGTGTCTCCAACAAGAGGAAACCCTGCAGAGGTCCGCTCTAGAAATTGGACTTGGTTTTGGAACCGAAGAGTCTGGTTTGGCCGGTGCTTGCAGTCCAACTGTGAGTATCAAATGCTGTATGTCCACGATTTGGGAGGAACTGATAATATTTTTTGATGAAATTTTCCTACCAAACATCCAATAAATAAGCAACTCCAGAAATCCACAAATCTCAACAGGCTGAAATCCCTGTAATGACACGAGTTCCTTCTGTCTGGCTCGCCTTCCACTGAAAACCTAATCCAACCCATTTGTTACACCAAAAATCGTAAAATTATTACAAATCTAGCCATTTGGCCAGTAATTCTTGTTTTTCCAAAACACGATGATGTATCTTTACAACCCATCTTCACTGTAATTTCCTGCATTGTTCATTTATTTTAGATGTTATACTGATCTTACATTCAGTTCCAGGCTGTATCAAATAGGGGGACTTGGGACTTGCGGTGGATCTTGCAGTTAGAGATGTCAGTGCTGTTAAAACATGAATGTTGTACTCCTCACCTCCTCAGGTTTTTGACATGATGATGAAATTGTATCATTTGAACAACTGGCCTGCAAAAAAAAAAAAAAAAAAAAGATTTTCAGTGTAACTTTTCAAATCCAGACATTGTTGTCAAGAGAAACAGATTTGCTTTGGAGACACAAGTTTGGTTGAAACCCAACAATTTTTAGTGAAACATTGTCGCTAATGTTCCTCACAGACATGCAGCTGTTCATTAGTCATAAAGTAGGGAAATGGTCCCCTTTTTTCAGTCTACTACTAATAAAGAATGGCCTATATGAAAGTAGCAAAACAGCGACAGTGTAAAAGTACTCCTTTAAAAGAAGTCCATTCAACATTTACTTAAGTACATAAGCATTATCAGAAAAATGTGACAAAAATATCAAATGTAAAAGTACTCAAGGAAATTGGCAGAATATTGTATTATATCATGGCATTACTGTTTCTTGTGTATTAACATACAGTATGATCTGCATTTATCTTGTAGCTGGTCCAAGTGGAGCTCATTTGACCTACTTAATGTGCTGTTGAGTAGACAATGCACTATAGTATTTTATAAATTGATCATATGTTTAGTGAGTAAAACATTAATTTACAATGCAACTATTAACCACAGCTGCCAGAATGTGGTCAAGTAAAAAGTGCAGTATTTCTTTCAAATGTAGTGGTGTCGAAGCATAAAGTTGCATAGCATGGAAAGACTCAAGACTCAATAAGTTAAGTACTCGAATAAATTTAATTACTTACCACTTTCCACCATTGTTGTACTGTGATGTTGACAGTGCACCAAAGGTGTTGTCACCTGTTTACACAATTTACAATTTATTCAGCTATGTTGAAATATATGATTTTAAGCACAATATATTCTGAATTGCAGTAAATAGTTAATATGACTATTATTTATCTTTCTTGAATTTGGCACAACTCATAACTTATGACTGCACTGTAACTGCACAATAAGGATGTTTATGATCTCTGTGTAGATTATTTTGCCTATTAGTACTGTATTTCATTTAATTGATACTGTGTATTTAAATGATGAATTAATGCATTTCTTTGAAGTGCATGAAGCAATTTCAGTAACCTGAAATATGCTACGGAGAAAGATGCCTTACCATCACTTGTATACAACTTTGAAGAGGATGATATGTAATAGAAATGTCTGCAGAGAGACTGGATTTGGTGTAAATACAATCAAACGTGTATCTGATCTCAAACTGCAAACGTGTACCTATACTTTCTGTACCTCCACCTTGTATATGTATCACCAAATCAGAAATGTCACAAAAAAAGGTTTGCAGGTAAACACTCCACCAGTAATACGCTTTAACATCTGACTCAGCTGATGAGCAATAACCGTTGCTTTCCATTATGGTTTACACCCAGTGAAAACACCATTTCGATTGCAGATGGCTGAAAAATGTGACTAATAGTTCGCTCGTTATGTGCATGAAATTTGGTAATTTTCAAATTACAGCCAGTGAATGAAGATAAATTGGTTGCATGTAGGCAGCATAAATATAGATGAGACAGAGTCTGATACTATTTCTCAAGTGTGGTGATCCAGCAAAGGCATAACTTGAGACAAATAATCACTCCTCCCAACATTAATGGGCTGTGTGAAGACAGATTGAGTGTTTGATTGAGCAGGCAGTCAAAGCAACCCTCCTGACTTATCTTTACCCAGCAGCCCCATTCCCGTGCTTTCTGGACAGGATTAGATGTCTGATAAATGTCAGCACGCCACGGAATAGTTGCAGTGAGTAAAGTTGTAACCTGACTTCATCAAACTGCGAATCACCCATGACAAGATCGTGAATCCAGACAGCCCCACTCCACGATTTTACGCCTAACATGTGTATATATTTTTCTGACGCAGGGGGAGAAGGAGGAGGGGGAAAAAAAATAGAAATAAGAGTTCCATAACTAACATCTGGAGGAATGGGCTCCTGTGTTGTCTGTGTGTGCCCATTCGATTCCAGATTTATGGTAACATTACAGTTTTGGCTCCGGCCGCGTGCTTGAGCAATGTGAGGCCTATTTATTCGCTGGCCTTCAGAACTGGCTGCCACACTGATGCCATGCTGCCTGCCAGGTCTACAGCCTCTCTCTCTGTCTCGGTGTCTCTCTCCCTCCACCTCCCTCTATGTTTAAATATCACAATATGCTCTTATAAAACGGTAAAACGTGTGTGTGAGTCTTTGTTGAATACTACTCCGTTCTGTAATGCCATCCTTTTAAAATATGACCCGGGAGTTTGGCTGGGTCTGGACACACGGAGGGCAGCTTTGTGTGGGCCTTTTCCATGTGACGATGAAGGAGACTGGACCCTGTCCCCTTTTCACACACATGTACATACAGCATACACACATCCACCCCGCACAGGCAGACATGCGATTGAATCCTGCTCAGTCTGTCAACAATGTATCTTTGTGTTCCCAAACACAAAGTGTTAACGTGAGAGGACCTTCCAGTCTCTCTCCAGGCCTCGCTCGCTGCCAAACCGCATTCCTCCGGCAGCTGCCATTTCTTACATCTGCTGCATTGACGTGGTTTCACTTGACTGTAGTGAGGAATTTATTTAGCTTTTCTGTGATGAAATATTACACAGAGACACCAGGCCCTGCTCTCCTCTATGTCTTATTTGTGATCCCCCGGCTGTCATTATGTTATGAGTGGTTGTGGCTTCTGTTTTACTCTGCAGTGCCGCTGCTGCTTACAAGTCATGCCGGCTGGTGGAAATACTCTCTGCCCTCGTAAGACTTCCAACAGCGTCCTGACGCTGGCTCTAAAACACTGCGTGGGAGCGATTGATCAGAGAGCCCTCAGAAATGACACTTTAATCCCATCTTTATAAGTCATTAAGTTTGCCAGTCAAGTAAATAAGATTTATTTAAAGAGAGGTTTTTAACTAAAGTTACATGTTGCTTCAAGTTTAAGAATAATATCAAACTGGCAGGTTTGTAACAGGCCCAATTCTGCACTTCTCCTCTGCTTTACAGAGCAGCTTAGCCTCTTTTAGCTCATTGTTTTGGTTTTAATATTTTGCTTTACCTCAGTGAGAAAGTTCTGTTAAAGCCACTGCATGCTGCAGTTGCACGGTCACATACAATAATGCACCTTTTTGAAGTGGAGGAGAAACATTGTGTTCTCCAGAGAGAGACCAAAAAAGACCTAAAAGAATTGTAAATTTTGTACTTATATTCATCACATGGCCAGAAACTTGACACTAAATGAATGCTAATGTTGCTCCATGCCTGATGGTTGATTTAAAAAAAGGCCATTTGCTAACACCACATCAACGGATATGATGATATTCTATTGTCATTGGTGTGTGTTGCGTTTGTTGTACTGCCCCAGTTGGCCAAAAAAACCTGAATATTATGACTATAAAAATTGAATACTGTGTTATAAGGCATGTATTAATAGTTTATACCACTTGCATGTGCAGAAGGGGTATGAATGTTTTAAACGTGCCTGAATAAACTATTTTGATTGTGCTTATATGTGCTTAGAGGTATGTTTGTAACCATGTACCAATGAGATGTAGTTAAAAGTGGCAAAAAAAAAAAAAAAAAGGTAGTAAGTGGACCTTGAGTTGAGATTATTTTGTTACACACACACTGACCCCAAGGTGTAAAATGAAATTTCATGTTCAGGTATGTAAATAAATGTTATAAAGCAATTATCGCCTGTTTATACACCACTTACAACTGTCTCATGCGAATGCATTAGATGCTCCTCCTTTCTGACTTCTTTCTCACCGGCCCTGTGAACGTGCAGGGATGATCCGGCCACCTCGGTGAGGCACTGTCTGTGCAGACTGGAAACCTTGCAAGATTCCACTTTCTTTAACAGCCCAATCCATCAGGCTAAAACCAACATTTCAGTGCCTGGTTGAGGGCAAACCTCTCACGAAACGGGCAGTCCTATCAGCTTTGGAGGATGAACTCTGGAAGGCAAAGTGGCTCTGCTGGTGACACCACAGAATGCGAAAACAGCAATCATGCAATCATGGCATATGCCGCTGCCATGAGTGTTATTTTTGAATTATGCTGCCTCAGCGACTGGCAACACCCAAAGTTCATTCACAGGAGCTGAAATAAGACTGCAATGAGAGGTTTCCTCCGATGCAAAAATAATAGCTTTTTGTACGGAAATATTTGAAACATCATGTCCGTGACCTTTGTCTGTACACCAAGTCCTCCAGAACATTGAGTCCTCAGGATGCCAATATGACTGCTATGCTGAGGCCTTGACCAGTCGTTCACGAGCTTTTCGTAGCTTTTTAGTATTTCAAAAGTTAAAAATAAAATCTCTCTTTCTTTATATATAAACAGAAAAACAAATTATGCAATATTCTTTTCATAATTTTTAACCTTTATTGTGGTGACAGTCCACTTAACCACTTGGCCACCAGGACGTAAACATCATTTTGACTAAAATCAAGGTCCATTTACTTTGCATTTTCCAGAGCGTTTTTGTTATTGCCTTTCAATCATCCCACCTGCTGTCACATAACCAAAGTTCTACACTTTGCTCACCTCATGACAAACGAACAAACTGATGAAGACCATGAGATGTGGCCAAAACTATTAAAAAAAAAGAGTAAGTGTGCCATGAGCTGTAATTCTTTATTCAAGTCAAAAAAGTACTTTCACGCTCAAAGCATATTTTTTCATAAAAGAAATATGATTTTCATTCATTTCATTTCATTCCTTTAATCATCTTGTGACTTCTCAGATTTAGCTCTTGACCTTATGCCCGGCTTAGACCACAATATAACAGCAATATGTCACGGTGTGGCTAATTTAAAACTGTGGCCAACCATGGTGGGATAGAGTGAAAAAAACCAAGATTGTTTACTAGTAATTGACCAATGTGAATAAAAAATAGAGATGGAAAGGAGCCAAGTACACCCAGAGCTGAGGATGCATTTCAGATGTGAGGCACTGACTCTCCTTGGCCTGCCTTTGGACCTAAAATGAGATGCATTACACTTTGGTGGGGTTGCATCCCTTGATTCCAGCAATGTGTTTTGTGAGTTCCAAACAATGACTGTGAATGAGCTTATGTCTGACTGAAATAGAAGAGGAGTTCCAAACTTTCTCAGGCTAATTTAAAGCATTGAAATACAAAGATGCTAACTATCATCGAGGGATTTCACGTGTATATGAAAATAGATATGACATCTTAACTTTTGTTTGTGCCAACACAAGTGAACGTACCAGTTCTCACCCCTCAGCTTGTGTGTCATTGTGGTCTCTACAGGTTCTTCTGCTTCATCTTGATCCCGTGTTGGCGGCTGTGCTCTGGCTCGGACCCACGGCACCTCTGGAAGGGGTCTGATTGTTTGTAACAGCTGTTTAGTCGGCCTGTCTCAGGAGCTCAGACAACGGCCAATTATCAGGATTTAGGCTGTTAGGAAAACAGCTGAGGTGCAGGCAGCTAAACCGCCTGCCTGCCCGGCTGTGTTGCTGTTACCATGTGTGTGAGCGACTCGCAGTGATGGACTGAGACATGGGATCCAGGGAAATCCACAGGCATTTTCCTCCAATAAACAAACAGGGGGATCCACTGCATGCGGCTGCATGGTGGCCCCTTTTGGATGTTGGAGGCGAATGGAAAAGGATCAGACCAACCTCTGAACAACAGTGGTGAACATGAGACCTGTTGTGTTACAGAGCTTTGCGGTGAGACTTGACTTGGATTAGGTCCGTTTAGAGCGAAGAGGAAGAAATGTTTTGCGTGGTTGGAGTTTGTGTAAGCGTTGCCGACAACACGGCGTGGCACATGCACGAGAAACCGCGGTTGATGAAATCATGTGAACGCAAACTCGACACCAGGTATCAAAGCAAAGATTTCCTGCATTCCCTCGCCCCCAAAGACCCAATCCTGTTCCATTTCATGAAAAGTGTGTCTCCCTTTCTCTGAGAGCAGTTTACTCTGGCAACCGAGCAGTGTGTTTCTAAACCATCTACATTTATCCATTTCCCAATGCTCTCAGGTCAGAACAATGTGCATGCCTTCACAGTCTGTTCTTACAAGCGCAATTGACCCTTTTTGTTTAAAACTGGCATGTGTCACATTTTTCCCCCATTTCAGACCCAGACCCGCTCACAAAACAAAACAGAGATGATGTCCACCTGGAATAACACCCGGCATGTCCTCATTTGGCCAAACAGCGTTTACTTGCGGTTCCTTGTAACCATAGCTTTCTGCCGCTTGTCTCTGGTGGTTTCTGAAGAAGTTTATTATGAAAAATGAAGACAGGAAATATTTTTCAACTGCCTTAGGTTAGCTCAACACAGAGGAGACTCAGAAACCGCCTCGCAACATAGCTGATCTGGGAGAAGAGCTGAAAAATGTGGCTTTAATACAATGGTGGAATCAAGAAGACAAACACAGATTGTACCGCTCACTTTAAAATGAATGATTTGAGGAAATGATACATCATGGATTAGAATATAGGACAAAAAATGTCTTGTCAGCCACAAATATTCTAATCAAGAATGAAGAAATGAGTAGGGATCTAACTCTTATTTGGGTGAGAGCAGCGTGGATCAAACATTCTTCATTCTCAACATATGCATGAGCAAGTATTTCAAAGAATATTAGCTAATTGCAGGAAATCCAGAAATCAGAGCTAATACTGAAATAACACATTGTTCCCAGTGCATTCCTGCTTCATTAAAGTAATTCATTTAGTCAGTAATCTGTGTAAGAACTGTTCAGTGTAATTCCTTCTTCACTGTTAGCTAATGTTTCCTAGTATCATCCAGTGGAAGTTCCCAGTATCATGCAAACTCAGACTGCCCTCATCTACAGACATGCCCTTCGGGAAAATATGCTAATTCGAAATGTGTAATTTGTCTGCAAAGTAATAATGCTTCTCTGACCCTTTGTCTCCTGTGTGATTAGCTCTGGTTCACACAATGTCCGTGATCTGAGGAGTGGCCCACTTGCATCACCTCCTCCAACATCCATGAAGTTACAGCTGATCCAAAACAGCCCCGGTCCCACAGTGATTGCAAGGCCGGACCAAGTTTTTAATCAGTCAATTATTTCAGGAATCTAACAATTAGGCCTAGTAATTTTTCTCATATTTGTGTCCAAGGGCAGGAGTTAGCAAAAGACAAAGTCCTGGCTCTAATGAACGGGGGCTCCATGGAGCATCCTTCACAGCAAGGTAACTAATTACTTCAGCATGCCCCGGGAGTCATATTTCCTCATCAAATGGGAAATGATTTTCAGAACGTCTGCGTTCTTGGATTTCATTCCGTGTGGTTTTGCCCCGTTGTCGGTGAAGTTGAGTTTCTGGCGGACTAAATGGCCAAGGTGAAGTCTGGAGTCTGTCAAGTCGTGGGCCACGCCAGGTGAGAATCTCCACTTGTCCGTCTCCTACGCCGAGATAACCGTGCAGTTCCACTACTCCTTTCAAATCTGTCAGCAGCACAAAGAGGAGGCACGGATGAAAAAAAGAAGGGAGAAGCTATAGGCAGCATGGAATATCACTTAGTTTTTCAATGGAAAATGTGGCTCAGCGAAGGCGGGGTTGAAGGATGCGAGGTCAACTAACCTGATAGGATTGTTTCAGGAAGTTTCAGAGTGAGCCATCTCACAGGGCCACGCTAAGGTCCAGAGGCAGCTAATCCACAGGAAACCAGCAGGGCATCTTGTTGGGTGTTTGTTTCTGACTCACAATGCAACCACAGGACACAGGACCTTCCAGCACTGGGCAGCGTTCACAGTTTGTGGCATTCGCTGCGACCAGCTTGGGAAGGGCTGTTGTCAATGTCTTTATTCTTGTCTCTCAAATCTCTTCTCGCAGTCTTGTTTTCTCCTTCACTAACTTTCTCATTCTATCTTTTCCTGACGTAAGAGGGGTCTTGGCCTCGGCTCTGTGGCAGAGCTCAGGCTCAGGACGAGCTGTGGCATGGTAGAACCATTAATATCCAGGAAAGAGAAGGGAGACTGAGCCCTGAGGAAAAGGACACACCTAGGAAGTATGAGACATAAATCCAGTTCTCTGGCCTCCCTGAGATGCCTCCAGACTAAGACACTGCACAAAGCCTTGGTTGTCTATTGACGCTATCATACAGGATCCGCAATGCCACAAATGTTCAAATTATATGTGCAGATTTTCCTACATATCCATCATGACGCATATAGCATATATAGAAAACCCAAACTTTATGAAATCTTTGTTTAAAGGCATTTATCTCTTTCTGCTGCTGCCCTCTTGAACTCCTGAGAGGCAGATTTCGATCTGATCCCGGGTCAAACAAATAAAGTAAAACGCCCAACATCCTTCTAAAGGTAGCAAAAATACACAGGAGATAGCAAACGCTGGGGCCCAAACCACTAATGTGTGGTGTGTGGTTGACGCAGATCACTGCTGTATACATTCAGCTCTTCCAACGGTTTGTCATGATTAGCTTGTTTAGCTCTTGAAAACCGCCCTGCCCTGTGTGCCATAAACAAACATCTTCTATATTGTGATCAGTGTCGAGCGGTGGCCCGTGGTTTGAATGAAGACTTCAGCCTGGTGACATCAACAAAGGAAAACTAAAAATTGCTTAAACAGACCAGAATTTGTATTTGTGTTTGAGATTTGTTCTTTCCTTCTCCTTCTCCAAATGTTAACACAGTGACATCCCTGCATATAATCTGAGGCTATTTAGAGAAGATTAACAATAAGTGTCTGATATTCTAACGTTTCAATAGTCTTTTAAACTGCACGAATTGATTTTTTTTTATAAATCAAATGACTGAATGTAATATGAAATTTACTAGTAGCCTTAAAAACAGACCAACAAATTGTTTATGAAAATGAAGATTAACAAATGAATAAAACACATGATGCTTTTCATTTCATTCAGAGGTTTATTCATTTTGACCAAGAAACAACTGTTTTTAAAAAAAGAAATTTACATGAGAGCAACAAGGAGATACTGTATGCATTTGGTCATTGGATTGAAAATCCAGTCTCTATCAAAACAAACAAAAAAAAATCTCAATTAATATAACTTAACATTAAAAAAACAAACTATGGTCACCACTTTCTTTGTTTTTTACAAAGTCCGTAATAATAATTTATAGGCTTTAATACATACCGTTGCTTTCCATTTGTCAGCATGGTTGTGATAGCAGGGCTTGTGCCGGAGAAAGGCGTGTACAGTACCAAAGTCTCGGCCGTGGAAAAACCCCTCTTAGTACTCGTAGTGATGTTGTTGGGGAGTGACGGCAGGTAGCAACAACAAAGGCTGCTCTGTTGTCTCTGAGACCTCCTTCCCTCGCTCCTTCTCTTCCCAGCGAGTGGGTATCGTGTGAGGTGTGAGGGTCGCGAGTGGTCCAGAGGTTCAGAGGTGCGATTAGAAACACAAGGAGCACTACCCCGCAGCTACCCTGCCTGGATCAGGTGTATAAAAAACACATGTGGGAGCCCACAGCCCCCACTGCATAAGCAAATAGTGCCCGGGGATTGGCTAGTGCGATTGATTTCATTAAACCTCCATACTGTAGGCACGCTAACAGGAATAATATAGGGTTGTCCTTCATTTCTTTTCCTTCTCTTCACCTTTAGGTAAAAACACATTCATCCATAAATTCTCAATGGAGGCTGTGTGTTTTCTGATTGAAAACCAAGAACTGTAAGTGCAGCTTTTTAAAAAAAAACACAAAAAAAAAACAGTTTGCACATTCAAGACACATAAAAAAGGTCAAAAAGTCACTTTGTGCAGCTTAACTCCCTCTCAAAGTCCTTGACCATAAGCACAGTCTGGGTTGTCCAAAAAATGAAAAAAAAAAACTGCACAATTAATGAAGGAGTGTACATTTTGACACACATAAACAGTACCTTGAAGATATACATGAAATTAAAAAGTCAGCATAGAGAGCCAACTTCAGTTTCTAACATAAGTCCAACTTGATGTCTCCCCAGCTTGTGAACTTGGCATCATCCACCGCAAACATTTATAACATATGCACCGTACACAAGTACTTTCTATAAAGGAGATTCTTTCCACTGGATGACAAAAGAAGCTCTTAATGCGCTACGGTTAAGTGAAACCAAGTACAAAGTTTTGATCAAGAACAAAACAACCACACATATAAAGACCGACAACAACAGATACTTTCAACACTTGCTTGGCCGACAAATAGATAATACTGGAATGTATTTTTTAACACAAACACACAAAAAAAAGAAGCGAGGGGGAGAAAGGCAAACTTTTAAGTATATCCTCTGGCTTCTTGTAAACAGCAATTTCAATGTAATGCTAAACAGCTGAGAGGGCTGAGGTTCAAACGGCCGGGGGAGCTGGTGGTGGCTTTTCTTTTTTGTTCGCTCCGCACTATCTTGTTCTGAGCACAACATGTGGAAAAAAGGCAACGCTGTCCACATAAAACATTGATAATGCAAAGCGAAAACATCCCTTTTAGGTCTTGGCATTCTTCTGTAAGAACAGACACTGTACTGCCTGTAGATCTACGTACATCTGTGTCCCCGAGCGGGTGAACGTGACTTGTTACTGAGCGGGTGAACATGTCCAGCTGAGCGCTTGTGCACGTTTCAGCAACTAAAAGCCCAGATAAGAAAGGAGTCCTTCGCTGGTTAACGAAATCCAAGGCCGAGATGCGGACGAGGCGGATAATGTTGCTGCTCATTTTAGGGCACCTTATCTACGTATGCAACAGTTATTGTTGGCCTGCCTGCAACGAGAGGCTGACTGAGACAAAACAGTGTTCAGTTTACAGTCAAAATGAAGACTCCAGTCAAAACAAGAACAACGCCTTCAGGGAATGACTGCTGAGTATTTTCTAAGTGTGTATCTGCATGTGTGGGTGGGTGCTATTTGAGTTCATCGATGCCTCGGATGGTGAGCTCATTCAGTCCTTAAGGCACAGGCTGTTATGGGGAGTTTTCATTCACGAAACAAATCATGACTCTAAACTTAGTCAAATATTCCTTCACAAATTCCAAAGAGGCACCTCAGTTTCTGTACTTTGCATTGACCACAGTCGGTGAGTTATTCGTCTAAATAACGAAGGCACTTTGGCAAAATACAAATGTCATAACATTAAAAAAAAAGAAGAAGAAATTAAAAAAAAAAAAATCTGACTCATCAAAAATAAGTTAACATTACAAAAGTGTCTTGTTTTAGGAAATACTGCAGTGAAACTATCATCAACACTTGTCTGTCGTACATTAGCCCGGCAAAGAAAATGATGGTCAAGGCCTCTTTTGCACTTTTTTAGACACCAATAACAACCAAAAAGAACGAGAGTTCTCTTTTTGTTCCACACTTCCTTGCCTCAAACTCCCCCCTCCCCCGACCCCCTCCTTAAACAACAGTTCTCTTTTCATTCTCTCAAAGGGGAGTTTATTTGGACTCCGGCGAGTTTGCTGAGACAGGAATGTTTGCTGGTTTGCATAGAGAAATGAGAGGATGACGTCAGGGCTAATATTTCTGCATCAGCGGCACTTTAACAGTCTTGATCTCTGCTATATGGGAGGACTTCTGGATGATGCAGCTGGTGGTCCCGGAGGCGCTGTCCTTCCCCTGTGCCAAGTTGGTCAAGGCCATGGCAGCGTTGATCTCCCTCCAGTACGTCTCGTCTTTGCCCTTCACCTTCTCCTTCTGCACAGCTCCGACGCCACCACTGCCACTGATGATTGCAAGCACGCAAAAACATGCACATGAAAGAACAAAATAGAGAGTGGGGAGTTAGAGGTCAAGTTCAGCATGTAATGAATGAAATTAGAGGATTCGATCTGGGCTGCAAAGTCAAAGAAAGTCCACTCACTTGTCACATTTACTTGATCCATGGTCTGTGGTTTCTGAAAATACAAGAGGAAAAAAAGGTTAATTTTGCAGAGTTCTCTGGGGTCAATGAGGATTTATTGAAATCTAGCTGAATGTACAGTTTTATGTGAGGTCTGTATGTGTACACCCTGTCCAGCGCAAACATGTGTTGCTCTGTTTTCTCTCTTTACTGAGATGCTGGACAAAAAAGACGTTTTGCTAGAAGCCGTCAAGAAACAAGGTGACTAATAGGATCGACTTGAAAGATGTTTCTTATGACTCATAAACTCCATTCTCTAATATTTTGTTCGAAAACAAATGGGCCCCAGCCAACGTAATTGAGTTGTCTGAGGAAATCAGATTGAAAATGACTGAGCGTAAAAGATTTGAGTGGGAATGAAAAGGCAGCAAGTGAGTCAGTGAGAGAAAGATGGATGTCTGCTCTTTTTTTTTCTCTTCAAATGGGAGCAATCTCTGTCTCATATGTAAAACATTAGCAGGGAATAGCACAGTCATTAAACAATGAAACCAAACTTCTCTTCAGGGCAACCAGCGTGTTTACTTCAGCATGCTGTTCACTCGCAGAGAAAGACCATGTGCTCATGTGTGTGTGTGTGTGTGTGTGTGTGTGGCTTAATTTGTGTGTGTGTTTGCACTGAACCTGTCTTCTGTCTCGGGTATGGCTTTAGGTAAGTTTTGCCCAGCAGTGAATACGATGACAGTGAAGATGAGGCTTGGCGTTTCATGAGGCATTAAAAGTGAGCAGGACATCTGGGTTTCCTAACTGTGCAGCCTCCAGGCGCCTTCTTTAAGTTAACTACACAAACAGTTAAGAGCTTTTAAGAAGTTCAATCATGACCAGGTATAGATGACTGGCCGACTTAAGAACGTTCAAAAGAGGGCAAATTCTCTTGAAATTCATATTTAGTCCAAAGGTACCAAAGAGTTCGTCTTATCTCGGCCCTTTGCTCAACAATGAGTTTCTGCTCTGTTGCATTGATTTTTTTCTTCACCCTCCCAGATGTCCTACCACAAACACATCACCCAAGGACAACCAGTCTCCTGCACCCCCCATGCCACATTCCCCAGTAAAGCAAATGTCTAAACCTGAGCTGCCGTTTTAACAAGCCCTTGCTTGTGCCACCCTCGCCGCAACATAGCAGTGGACGGGCGTTCCTGAGCGTTCCCTCCTGCTAATGAAAATCTGCACCCTTCATTTTCGCTGGAATTTCATTCCAATGATTGTTACAAGGGGCTGGAAAAGGTTGCGCGAGGACACTCTGTTTGGGGTTTAGCATCGTCGCAGACAGCCACAGAGATGGAGAGCCAAACTCCTCCGGCGTCGGAGAGAGCACACACAAGATTTTACCGTTCTGCTTTGTCACCTCTAACCTCGCCAAAGCCCTCCATAGACTTTCCAAAGATCTGGATCCAGCGTTGAGGCTTTTGCAAGCTGCCATAAGTGCCTAATTATTCCCAACGCCTTGCTCTGTTCCTCCCTTGTTTTCCAAAAATGTTCCCATGTAGCGTGACCCTTGCTGACAGTACCGGGTTTGCAAGGCCCCAGGCTAATATGAGGCTGATTATGAAATTTCCTGTAGTTTTCCCGTTCGTTCTGTAATAGGTGTATTCCACAGAGGGAGATAGACTTCACTCTCCACAATTTCCCTCTGTTGATGGTTCTTAGACAGAAGAGAGGAATGTGTGCGCACGTGCGAGAGGGAGATGAGGACATGATAACCCAGAAGTACAAACCGCAGAATGAGATTTCAGGTTTTAGTGCGTCAAAGGGTTCCAGCAAAATCCTCACATTCTTGTCTGGCCACAACTCCCTGCTGTCCTATCTTTGCCTGAGCCTTTATCTTGCTTTATCAGCGATGTCCCTTTTCCTTTATTGATATTCCTCAGGTCCCTCATCCTCTGTCATCCACTCATTCACCCCTCGCCGCAGCGATTTGCTGTTACACCCCCTCATCCAGGTACTGAAGACTGACCATTCTCATGCAGCCCAGCCAAAACAAATGCAGTGTTTCCCGTCCATGTTTTAATAAAGGCTGACTCTGTGCTATTTCTTCTTCCACATTTTCAAAAGTTGTTTTTGAAAGCTCTTGATATTATCCATCTCTTCTTCATCTATTTTTTATTCTTTTTTTTGTGTGTGCCATTTTTCAAACTTGTGAAGACTCTGTCTCAATCTACTTTCTTGATTGTTGCCAGTGCTCCAAAGCAGGTTAGTCCTGATTAAAAAATATGCACCATTCTCCATAATCACAGCTCTGTAGTTACAGGCCAATTACGCTGTTTTCATGTGATGCTTATGTTCCCCCAGAACATATTAGCACAGTGACTGCTGGTGTGCAGATTGGTTGGTGGCAGCAGTGAGAAGGTCAACAGCAGCGACATCAAAGACAAACAACATGCAGAAGAAGAAAGTGTCTCTTTGTGTGTCGTGGAGTCACTGTGGGCTGTGACATGCAGCGAGTCTTTCCATCCACAGCTTTAAGTGTTTCCAGTGCGTGTGAGGCAGCCACTGTCCAGATGCTACATACAAAACAGTGTCATCTGAGGTGTCTAGCAGGTGGAGAAGGTGTATATCCAAAGCTGGAGATGGGGCCACCCTAACCCCCAGGATCCCCCATTGGACTATGCACCAGTCCCTTCCCTTGGGAACCCTGGACCCCAGAATCTGGAAACACACCCCTGCATACAAAAACTCAATTTCCAAAGCTCTGTGCCTAAAACATCTAAAACTAAGATTTCTGAAAACAAGAGCAGCGCCAAAGACTCAATAAATCGCCAATAAATCACCGAGGACCTTTTATTATTTTCTCATTCTTTTTTCCTTGTTTTTTTTATTTTTTTCTTCGCTACTTTGCTACTGAACACTCAGTCCACTTTGTTGTTGCCTTTGGGCTCCACTGACAGTGGGGTTTTCACGGACCGCCAAAGGGGAAAGCTAAGAAGTCTGATGGTTTCTGGCGGCACGCTGGAAGTCCAAAAATACTAGCTCACTTAACATCACCACAGGGTAATGGAGGGAGAGCAAAAAGAGGGCAAACAAAAAAGCCTTGAGTAGCTTTAACAAAACTTGGTGAAAATGAGGGAAAACAAGCGAGGGCTGACAAATTAGAATGAGGTTACACCTGTTAAGACGACTGTGGAGGAGAGCGGTCGACTATCATCATTACCATCTGGAGCTGTTGTTAGCAACATGCAACAATAAACAAGGCAGGCCCTGTTGCACAAACCGAGGGCTGGGCTGAATTAGGCAGACAAATAAACACACACACACACTCACACACATTTTATATGACATTTACATTTGCGGCTTTTAGTCGGTGGTCTTATGCTAAGCGACTTAGAGTAAGTGTCAGTTCTTATGTCACCAAAAATCAAATGTTGCCAAAACTAAGTCTTCAGTGGCTTTACGATGTTCCCACAACCACAAAAAAACAGAATTAAGTCTTTAAAACAACAGAATATTTCGGAGGGATTTTAAAGGAATAGTTTGACATTTTTTGGGAAATTCATTTATTTGCTTTCTTTCATGGGGTTACAAATACACTGTCACATCTGTGCATTAACTATACAGCAAGCCAGGCATCAACTGGACTAGAAGTGGGCCGAAACAAGTAGCCTGGCTCTCACCAAGGTTCAAAAATCTACCTGCACATTGTATCTCAATGTTTAGTCCTTTAACGTGCAGAAATGTAAAAACAATATATTGTGGTTTTACACGGTGTTATGTGCTGGGAGTTCTGCAACCAGGGAAGTCTTCAAGGAAGTCCGTGCACCTAGTTGCTAGTGGCCAAGAAATAGTTCCAGCATATAACTTACCAGAAACTAGAAATTGTTATGTTGACATGTCTGTTAGATGAGTGGATGAGCACTGATTAACACTTGTTTCTTGAATGTTTACACTAACTCACAGCAAGAAAGCAAATAATCATATTATTCTAAAATGTGAAAGTTTTTTTCTTGATTCTTGGGAATAGTATAGATCAAATAGGAAAAGATCATCTCAACTCAAGGTTCACTTATTAACTTTTTTCCAGATCTACACAACCTTACAAGCAACTACTGCCTGTTATCACAAAACCAACTTCCATACTTACAGCTGACCCCAGCTCCCGATGAAGTGGTTCAGATCAGAAATTAAAACATTAAAATGTCACTGATAAAATGCTGTCTGCAGTAAATACTAATAAATATTTAACAGTAGCTAAAAAGTAAAAAGTAATAAACCCTTCATAAATAAGACTCGTTAGAAAGTGGTATGAAAAAGTTGTATGTCACTGGGCAGAAGGTGAAAAGCATAACCTTTGACCAGAATGAGAAGATTATTCCACCACAAATAGTTGGAAACACACAACAACCCAAACTCAATTGTTGAAGTAAGGAAATGAGCTAAGCTGATTTCCTCTTGAGTACCTGATGAAAAGCAGAGCGGCGTCGCAGGCTTGACAATCTGCTCACCGCTGACCTGTGAAACCACAGTGTCGGGATGAGAACAGACCATCGTGTCATTATGCGGCTCCTTTGATTTCTCAGGCAGCCAGTCAAGGTCTGAGTCAGGATTTACTGTCACCACAGGTGAGTCATAGCTCTGCACCGGACAGAAATGGCTCATCCTGCAGCCACATTCTACCTCCAGCAAAGTCTGTGTCATGAAGCCTACCGGATGTTCGGGACGGACGTGACAGCGTGGACCTGTTACTTTTAGTGTTTTTGGTTCCAACCAAAAAGGAGATGACAAACACTTCATGCTGAAGACTGCGGCTTTGGCTGGTGTCAGATCAAAGATAGCATCAGCAGACGTTGCCAGTGCGACGCAGAGCGATCACTCATGCTTCTGGCCTTCCACATCTATCTTTTATATATTTCTTTAATGATCTGTGCTTTTTATAATGTCAAGAAGAGTCTGTAAATGAAGTTAGAAATGACCTGGCACTCCACTGCCTTGCACTCTGCCAACACTGCTTTTATATCACCCCTCCCAGCCATTTCTCTCCCCGTCTCTCTCTCTCTCTCTCTCTCTCTCTGTCTCTATGGGTGGTGAATGAGTCTGAGTCCGAGGCTCCAAAGAACCAAACTGTCAATTCCACTCAGTTAGCCAAAGACATCATACACGGCGTGAATTTAATGTCTTCTCCGTTCGCCTTTACAACGCTTTCATCACTTTAAAAAAAATACCGAATAATTAGCTCCTTCACTATTAAACAGAACATACACACTGTGACAGAGCCAGACAGATACTGAGTCGCTGCCCAAAAATGACTCTCTCTCCAAATCCGCTGCGTTTCTTTTTCTGTGTTGCTTTTTTCCATGTCTGCCCGGCAGATGACACACTGGTGTGGCTGCGGTCAGGGCAGATAACCAAGATCCAGCAATGAGGATTACGCTGTGTGTCTCCTTGCTAGATGGAGAAATAATAACAGTGTTTCAGATGTTTAAGCACTGCCAGGTTGTCATTGTGTTTACGAGTGCCAGTAAACAGAGTGTAATCAGGGCCCCCGTAAATCAGCCAAAATGAGAAGAGCGTCTCGACGAAGAAGTAAATACATTGTCATGGCAAGCGTGAGTGTCTTGTGTGTGTGTGTGTGTGTGTGTGTGTGTGTGTGTGTGGGTGTGACTGCCAGGGTGTCATGGGCAAAAAAAGGGCCCAACAGGCTCATCACGAGCAGAGATCAGGAATTTGGTGAGACAGCGGATGAGAATGATCATCAAAAAATATTGAAAAGGAGACGGCGATAGCATCAGAGGATCAGAGGGTTCATACTTCAAATACCGACTTGATGACAACAGGGACACATCGCCGGAGTAACGACACCCCTGATGATGAACAGATGAGCCTGTTATTGCCGCTTTGGCACGACAGGTACAGAGGAGACAAAACAGGGCTGACTCCTCCCCTACAGGCTGCCTCGTCGCAGGTTTCTCAGTGACATCCTCCGGGATGAACGGCTGTTATTTGAGGTGCACAAAACGCACACATTAGGGAAAAAAAGCACAAACCACTAGTAAACATTATTTGGATTTTTAAGTGTTTTCATGTTCCCAAAAATATCCTTTTTTTTTGGGGAGCTGGAGGCCAAATGATATGTTTGCGCTGCGCTCACTGCATCATTATGTTGCAATTCTTCACAGTGGTAGGTTGAAGTGCCCTCTCACACTCTTGGGGGATTTCTGTGTGTGCGTGCATCCTGCGTTCTCGCTAGGTCACACCTCTGCTCTCTCATTAAACCTCTCTCCTCCATCCCGTGGGAACACAATGGTAGCCTATTGTTCTAGACACGGCTCGGTTTTTTAAAATGGAAACAATTTGTGTTTTACACAGACCAGGGCAGTGCGGCTCAGTTTCCCTGACTGGGCAGGCAGCTGTGTTTTCTGAATCTGATGACCCGATTGTGTGTGTGTGTGTGTGTGTCTCTCAAAAAGCCTTGGCGTGCTGATGATTTAAAAACGATCAGGTTGAGAGGGCTCGTTATTCCGCGCTCTTCCAGTTCTATGTTAGGGAGTGTCTGTGCTGATGTTTGTCTGTTAACACTTCTCCGCAGGATGGCGGCTAGAATGAACACTGTCTCCGTCTGCTGCTGTCCTCTCTGTTTGCCTCGCACCCAGCCTCTGTTTAGTGGTCGGAAGCCAATATCCCAGCTTCCCAATGACAGAGGTTCACCATCAGAGTTTTTTTTTTTCTTCCTCTGTCTTTTTATCCACCTTTCCATTCGCATGAAGCTGCACCGCAGCTTAGTGCCAGGATTATACCTCACCTCTGCCAACTCCCAGTCGTTCCCACCGTTGGACCAGCCACACCCTGAAGGACACTTCATACATACATCACTGGAGACTCCACATTGTGGAGACAGAGTGCAAAAATGACTGTCAAGTATGCTATGCTCCAACCCTTATTTTGACACATAAGCATGTATTAATCAGGGCGGTGGTAGCATCTGCACACATGTTTATGGGTAGGGGTATGTTTTGGTAATTATTAGTCATGTTTGCAGTCAAAGGAGCAGAGCCTACAGGACAGTAAACACACCAACACACATGCACGCTTAGATATTTAAATATGTTTGTGCTGCTACACTTGTTAAGGCAATTATTGCAGTTACTTCACTTCATTTTTCAACATAACCACTGCGATATAAAGCAATACAGACAGTTTAGATATCTGCCACTGACATTTCCTAACATTTTCCGTTCTCCACCCTGATACGATTGGCTCAAATGGGATTTCACTTTGCTCAGAACATTGAAGAATGGCATTTGTCTTTCTAGAAACAATATCCCCATTACTCTGGATAATCCACAGATCTCACTGTCTCTTGCAGCCGTTCCCAAATTGTACTTGGGTATCTTAAGAACAGGACAAGGGTGCCACAAGACTTGTTCATCTCCATTATTTTACAGTGTATTTTGAAGACTGTTTCCCTGCAGTCAAAATGAGGCAATATTTAGAGTAACCACATTTTGACATGACATTTTCAAACATGTCGAACAAGAAGAAATAAGCAACATCATATTAAAAGTATGCAAGGAAAGGTTATCAGATGCAATACTTAAAGCAACTGCTTGAGCTAAATAAGATAAGATAAACCTTTATTTGTCCCTCGGAAATTCGCAATAAATAGTACACAGCATGATGCTCATGTGTGCACTTTGGTCCTTGAAAAGCTCAATTCTAACAGGTTTTCATTTTTTTAAAATAATTCTTAAATAAAGATATATCATTTCCCTTGATATTCATAAATGTTCGATACTTTACATCAATGTTGTTTTGTTAGTTTGTTCAAATGAATCCTCAAAAAAGTTTCAAAGAGTTTGGGAACCACTGGCACTTTGGTTCAACTACAGTCTCCTACCTTGAGAAAACCCTTGGCGGTGAGATCTAATCCAGTCGAACTGTTTCTGGAAAGATACCTTGCTGCTTAATTTTTAAAAGGAAAAGTTTAAGTCCTCTGAGGAGCGCAAGTAAAATTCTAATAATGTCTATTGCGTTGGCAGATGTCACAGAGGCAGATATTCAAAGGAAAACTATCTACATGGCCAGACACCACTAGGGGTTAGTGTAAAAATATGAAAGAAATATGAAAAATATGAACGTGAACTTCACCCTCACCCCAGTTTGTTATTCTAACCCAATCCCCAAACCCAAGTCCTAATTCTTATTAAAGTGAGGCCGAGTCAACCTTCCTCACTCTGGAGGATTTCCCTCTTCCTTCTATCTTTGTGAGAAGAAATCCAAGAACACACACACGTGTCAGTTCTTCCAACCACAGTCTCTGTGTCTTTTAGTCAATGCCACCATGCTGTCTTTCTTCTCCCAACAGGCCACTGCTGGAGAAACTCAACTCTAGATCTGGATGGAACAAGTGCCTCCCTCTCCTCCTCTCATCCCTTCCACACTGATTCCTAAAGCCCAATCTGAACCCAGTGAGTCTTGGCAAAAGCCGCTGCCTTGGAACAACATCCCCAACCCGCTCTTCTCTCGGTCTTCCCTTTCTCCTTTCCTATGAAGCTGTGGAAAGAGCAAATCATAGCCAGCCTATCCACATCTCCGGATTCCTAAGATGAGGAGTTCTCATCCATCACTGTCCGGGAGTGGCTCATTGTCGCCGAGCGGTCCCTGCGTCAAGTATTGTCTCCGCTGTCGCTATGTGGCCTCCAGCAAACCACCGCTCATTAGTCAGCGAACGTGGCATCGGTGTCAGACACAACAGCCACCATCCCTCACAAACGCTGCTGCATAAATCACGACTGGGTTTCTCTTGGGAGAGGAAATAAGAGAGACATTGATGGTAAAGGAAATCCAGATCTTGTTAGTCAAAAATACGAAAACAGCCATGACAGAAATTTTATCATGAACAGTCATCGGATCTTTCTACCGTCCTACCTCAAGACTAGAAATCCAAACATTCCTTTTTTTTTCCACATTAAGATTACTTTTCTTCCATTCACCTGGACGACTCCAGAGCTCCTTAAGTACCACTAAAGTCTCCAGGATTCAATAAATGTCTGGCACTCGCTGGACCTCATCTGAAAGGCCCCCGGGACTCTCGGCGGCTGCTGTCAAACGCTGCTGTTTTCATTGAATGCATTTCTAAGAAAACTAGCACCTGACTTAAAAATAAATCACTTTTTATTTATAGTATTTGATGCTGAACGTAATAAACAGTAGTAACGGACAAAAAATAAATAAAAATGGCAGTGTGAATAAATTAAATTTTATTTTAAGCCATCCCTTCACAATTAATCACTTTGGTAATCCCTTAACTTTTCATCCAGCACCATCATCAGGTCAAATACTTAATTTGTCCATTTTTTTTTTTTTTCAAAAATAATGAGATTCCTTGAATAAAACAAATAAAGGTGCCTTCTAAAATCATTTTTGCCACACTAGCAGCATGGCTCTACGGCTGGGTCCACTTCAGTCCAGACTGAAATATATCAACTCAGCTTTTAAATAACGTCCCATGACATTTTGTGTGAACATTCATGATGCCCAGAGGATGAATCCCAATGACTTTGGTAATTCACTTTTCATTTAGAGCCACCATGAGTTTGACATTTGTGGTTTTGAGTGAATGTCTCTACTGACAACTGACAACTACTGGATGGATTGCAATGAAATTTGGTACACACAGTTATGCCTCCCTTAGTGCTAATTAGCAAACATTAGCATACATAACACCCTAAAATTGGAACATTATCTGCTAAAAATCAACATTTCAGCATTTAATGTATTCAGCATTTAGCTCACAGAGTCCTGAGCATGGCTGCACACAATTTTCATTATCTTAATTTAATGGATGCACTTTTGAAAGAGGCACATAAAAATTTGATTATTGGAAACTTGCTGGTGACCACTGACTTGCTTTCAGCTATCAGGACTTTTCCACATCAATAGAAGACATTGGCAAGCGCTCCACATTAAGCATCAGGCTACTGCACTCAGCTGTAACCAGAGTCCATAAAGGAGAGAACCTGAGAAAACGTACCACTGTCAACCTCATGCAAAATGTCTGACCGAGATCTCTCAGTCTCCGTCCGCAGAAACGTTGGGAGTCATTTGGCATATGATGATCTATATGATATCGGACGGGGCGAAATCTGGTACGGAGCAAGAAGAAAAACATTGAGCCAGATTCCTGCCATTTAATATCCCATTAAAGGGTAATTTGGCATGAAACCCCTGGCATGTGCGATGGAATTCTACCGCTCCTTGTGTTCAATGAAATTCCCCACAGGCTTCGGTCTATAGGTGTGTGTGCATGTGGATGTTTGTACTGGATGTGTGTGTGCATGTGCTTGCATGGAGCCTGTGAAAGGTACGTGTGTGTGCGTAAGTGTGTGAGTCCTTTCGAGTTTGCAGGAGTGTAGTTTTCCACTGGGGTAAATCTACACTCTCCATCTCCTGCCACGTCTGACTGCCCTCTGTAGTCACAGATAACACTGTGGGCTCAACAACGGCCAACTGACCTATTAATGGCCTTTTAGCCAATGGGATGATGGTTGCCAGGCACGCCACTTTTGCTCCGACCAATCAACATTGTTTCACAGGCAGGAATTCAGCGAAAGAATGTGGCGAAAGACACCATTTGTGTTCTTTCTTTCAAGTTTAAATTCTTTTCCTCCCTACAGATTGAAAATGTCAGACATTTTGACCAAATGTAGGGGGAACGTTCACAGACCTAAATCTGATTTATTTCCCTGTATAACTGATAGAACTACAGATTTATGTTAAATCTGCTACTCAGGGAAACATTTTTCTCTTCTAAAAACACTATGAAAACTATTTGTAAAAGAGGAATGTGTTCACTACAAAAATATCTGCAATGTGCAGCCACAGGAGAAAAAACGACAGAGGAAATGATGCAAACCCGAGCTTAAAATTATTTCTCTCTGCCTCCCTCTTTCATTTGCTGTCTGCGTCGGCGAGATCAGATGTGGAATTAAAATTTCATTTTCTCGACTTTTCTTTGTTTCGTTTGTTCAACCGGGCGATCGGATCGGAGGGCCCCAGCAGGTGTTCGATCCCATGAGTCAACACCGCCTCGGAGAACTTTCCATGTGTGGGTTCAAAAGCTTCTCTTGCATGTAACAGAGTAACACTTCTGTAAAGGAGCCAGAGCCCGAGAAATCCAAGAGGGAGACGTCAGCGCCAAGAAATTATATTAACCATAGAGATAAAATAGTTACTCTCTATTAAAAACAGCAGGCCAGCCAGGTGAATTAATCCTTTTTTGGGATTTCTCTTATTAAAGTCTGGTACAGAGGGAGTTATAAGTCTCACTTGGTCTATCCATCTCTCTCTTTCTTTCTCCATCTGCAAGTCCCAGCAGGTGCCTCAGTATGAAAAAGCCCGATGTTCGTTCAGGTCACAGGGTTTCAAGTGTTTCGATCAGGAGGATTGTAACCGTCACCGCCCCCACCCTCCTTCATGCTCAAATAATACGAAACACATTTGTCCATGAGAGGTGCTTTGAACGAAACACAATAAAACCTGCTCTTCCCTGCACAAAGCCCCGTCCTCCGTCACTCCATCACCTACCCCTTCAAATCCGCCCCCTCCGGGTCCCGTCCGTGCTCGACACAAAGTGAAAACATCACTATTGGTTGTGAAGTCCGCCTGAACAAAGGCCCAGTGTTCTCAGCTGAAGAAGAACTTGGACAGATCTGACCTTGATTGTTCACAGCTCCGTCGAGTTGTTGCAAAAGCCTTTGTAGCATGCAGACTTGTGTGATTTGCGAGGGCCTGACACTAAATTCGCAGTTAGGAGAACACCAGCGTCAATTACATCACTGTAAAACATTTAACGCTGGTTCAAACTAAAAACACAAGTTTCCCTGCTGCCTCGAAAATGTGAATCAACTTGAGTAATTGCCTTGAAGTGAGAGTTATTAAAATGTAACACAGAGACAGCAGATGAAGCTGCTCTTGGTAATTTGGTAACAAACAGGACATGTATTAAGTTTTAATGATGTTTTTTTTTCTTTAAATTACAAAAAGTTTCAACCTTCAAACAGTGCATGCTGGGAAGCCTACTCATAACCTAATGAGGTTTCTCTTGAAACTGAATTGAAACTGAAACTGAGTTTGTCAATTGAAGTCACAAGACTTCAACTTATAATTCTAAGTTCTGAAATTGAAACTACAAATTTAAAGTTGAAATAATGTGAAATTAATAAAACACATTTCAATCCAATTAATGATGAAAAATTCCACTGAATTCTTGTTTCAAAATGATTACATCCCATTTATTTTTGTCTACATCTGCTCATCGTTTTTTCATTTGTAGCACTTTTTTAATAATCTTTTTTACTACTTGATTTTGAAGTTTACAGGGTTGAATCTAGTTTGAAATTAACTGCTCTACAGCAAAGTTCCCAAAAATAAAAAAAGGTAGTAATAATTAGACTAATTTTTCAAAGGGTCATTTTCTTCCAGTAGCTGTCAAACTGAACAGAACATATGGTGCAAAAACACACACGTGGGCAGAAAGAGACGATAAAACAGTAGCTTCATCTGGCTTTATCTCACTCTGGAATGTGTTTTTCCTTCTGCAGAAAAATTAACAACAGAAAATGACTTTCTCTGACGAGAGGAACACGAGGACGAATACCTCCAACTCCACTGACCATAAAAACACCAGCAGCCAAAATGTAAACATGTATATCAGGAGATTCAACTTTGTTTTGCACAGCACTCGCTGAGCTTTTTTTTTCCATTGTTATTTTTCTTTACTGATGCCGTTCATCTAAAAAAAGAAATGCACGCTTTTACGTATCACGCACAGCCTGCCGACACACAAAAACACAGGCCGTTTGCCTTGCCCCCGCTCGCTCAGCACGACCTCATGGCAGGATCAAAGGCATGCCAAACAGTAGTCTGAAAGTGAGCGTGTTCCACATGGCCTTGTTGTGTCTGGCCTGCTGAAGCCTGGTCAGAGGCGCTGGCTGGGAGGAATTCCTTCTGTGCTCTGGCTGGAGTGGGCGAGAGACAGCCAGTGTACGTGTGCGAGTGTGTGAAGTGACAGCACACGGGCTCCTCTTCTGTGGATATGTGTGTGTGTGTTGGTGTATTTTGGACAGTGGGCTTCCCTTGAATCTAATTTTTGAACAGCTCAGGCCCTCTTTACTCTACCTCCACTTCACTACTCACAATAATTACACTTGGCAACACCAAATATATTAAATACCTTATTAAATGAAAGTGGGGAGGTGGAAGAAAACAGAGTGAGAAGGCAGCGGCAGTGTGATACAGAGAGGCAGGAGGACGGGCAGAGGCAGACAGTTGGAAATAATGGACCAGCTGCAGGAATTAAAACAAAATGTGCAGATGGAGGGGACAAAAAAAAGTGAAGGATGTCGTGCGTGCGAGGGAGACTCTTGAAGGGAAAGAATGCAAGAAATGTGGCTCCTTACCAGCCCGATAAACAAAGTTCGCCTCAGCCTCAGAGGAAGACGGCGAGAGCAGCTCGTCGTCATACTCATTGGAGCTGAAGGAGCCGGAGTGGTTCCTCTTGCGAGCGTCCATGACGGCGTTAGCCACCATGACGTGACGCAGTGAGTCGTTCAGGTAGCGGTGCAGCAGGCTGCTCTTGTACTTGGGGGGAGACACGTAGTCCTCGGCCAGTGAGGCGGCCTCGGCGGCCGAGCGAAGCCCGGCGCCCATCCCCATCCCCATGGCCATGCCCACCATGGAGGAGCCCTCCTTCTTGATCACACTCTGGTACATGGGCTTGTTGAGCTCCTCGGGGCCGCTCTGTGTCCTCTGAGGGTTGTCCCCATCTACGCCAAGGAACAAAATCAGAAAATTTTTTTGAATGTAATGCTGAAATACATTTTCCAAAAGCAAAGGGCATCTGAAAGTATTTTTGTTCATTCACTCTTTTACTGGATTGCAAACTTCCTTTCATTTTCATTCTTCTGTGACTTTTTCTTTCTTGTAATTCAACAACTGTATAATTGTATGTAGTTTTCAGAAAATTTGCATAAATTTGCACATATAATGAGCAATTCCCGAAATACAAGACTTTCAAAAACACATTTGATTTATTCCATATGTCAGATCATGTGTAATTCTTTGTGGACGAGTGGATCTTTTTTGTAACTGTATAACTATTAGAATAATACTTCATAAAATAGTTAAAAACATTTCCTATCAACATTCATTGTATTTATATCTTAGCACCTGTTATTACAAACTCCATTTAAATTTGAAAATGTTCATTATTGCACACTGTGAGCACATTCATTTTGATGACATGTACATGTATATTAGTTAAATATTGTATTGCATTAAATGCACATAGGAATCACACACATTTTCTCCAGCCCATGCTTCTCCAGTTAAACGTACTTGTGTGCATTGCATGTTCATCCCCACTGACTCAGAGTCTGGTTATTTTGAGCTAATCTGGAATCTAAATACCAGGGCAGGGAGATTTCAACCTGGCGCTCCTGCCCTCCTGTTGGCATCGCCTCTAAAGCAGAAAGCCCAGCCGGGACTTAAGACGCATTACCAAACCATAACGGATGGTAGCCTATTTCCTCTCCATCAAGAGCACATTGCCCCTCTATTCCCCTGCAGAAATAAATAATTTCCAGGGTGCTCTGCAGACGAAGAGATTGAATTAAAGCGCAGGTCCCTACCTGATGAAAGAAACGGGGAGGAAAGATAAAACACCACACTGAAAAACCAGATATCCTCTGGCAGGAGGGAAATCAGGGAGAAGTTCACTCTAGTTACTGTCCCTGCCAAGACTGTAATTTTGTAATTTGGGAGGTTGGACATTTGATTCAGCCTGGGCCAAATTAAAATTATAGCTCCCACATATCAGAAACACATGGAGGTAGCATACTTGCGCTCCTTCCCTTATGCTGTCTGAGGTAGAACTCAGCCAACGCTTCAGCATCTCCTGTGAAACCACACAAGCGATAATAAATCTGACCTGTCATTATAATCCCATGACAGCGTCCTTTTACATGTAGGTCCACCACCTTTTTAAATAAAACTTCCTCTCTCACGCCGGCATGACAGCGTCTCCTCTCTAGATCCCACGCAGAAAACAGCCTTGTCTCTCTTGGACTACAAAACAAGCTGGACCATTTCAGGACAGTAAGAGGAATGTACGCCAAGTCGAAGGGGTCAGGTCGGGCCCCATAAATAGCCTCTGTAACAAAAGCATAGGCTTAAAAACATAATGGAGGGCCTTTTAGTGCATGGGTCAGAAGTGGGAGCAGGCTGCGGATAGCTTCATAACCATAATGTGACAGGGAGAAGAGTCAGGGAGATATACAGAGCCTCCGGTGGTACAGTGGCCTGTGGCGGACACAATGCAAACACCACGCACACATTCCTCTTCCAGCCACACGCTCAGCCTCTCCTCCTCAAAAATTTAATTAGAGATCACTGACACCACAGCGCTCTTCCTTTCTGTTCCATCTTTCACTGCGTGAGTATGTATGTTTTGTATTTTTTTTTTTTTTTTTTTTAATTTCTTGACCATGTTTTCAGTGCTGTCAGCGAGTAGAAAAAGGCAGTTGCTGTAAATACACGGCTGACAGAGAGCTACTCATTTTCAATTGTAGGCTGGGAGACAGAGGTTGGCTCAGCGGGGTGTCTTAATGACAGTGTGTCGCAGCCCGCCGGCCTTGGCGTCTCCCGGCTGGGTCACACAATCACCATTTATATACATCCAGAACATGGCTCTGCATAGCATCAGCCCGCTTTCGGACAGGCGCAGAGGGAGAGGCCTTTGGACCTTTGGCCTCATTTCATGTCATAATTCTAGATTTGAATTTCAGGGACACAAGAAGTATGATGTAAGGAGATTTTCCCGGTCACTCTGTACAAAGAGCATCAGGTTCACATCAGGATATCTGACCAATTTCTAACTCAACTCTGAGCCATTTTAACGTGATCATCCATCAGATTGATGAGCAGAGCAGTTGTGCAAATGGAAACATTTTCCACCAGGCTTATAAAATGTACACTTATGTTACGTCCTGCCAATCAAAAAAATGTAATGAATCAGAGTAAGACGTAGATTAAAGAAAATTAATGCAGCATTTGTCTTAATCTTAAGTTTCAACAGAAGGGAACTTCTTACTTCCCCAATACAAGCAGTCATAAATAAAGAGGTGAAGGGTCACAGACAAAAATGGGGGAGAAGTGCTAATCAATCATGTGATCACTCATATTCACAGTGTTTTTAAATATTTTTAGTAATGATATTATATATACATTGCTGGATTGAGCCACTATTGAGCCCACGGGCCAAAACTACCTCTGGGCCCCCACTAACAGCCTGATTCCTCCTGATCTCTAAAATGATAGCTTCATTATATTTTGCATAGAGATCCAGATACCAACCAGTATTCCTAATTTAACACAGGTCTAACATATGTCAAATTAATGTTAAACACAAATGTGTGCAGGAATATGTATAATGTAATCAACTGAAATAATAAAGGTCTTAAAATTATGGTTTGACGCAGAGCTGGGTTTTTTTGTGTAACCAGTAAAATGAATGACACAAATTTCAGCAGCTTGCATGAGAGAGGGAGTGTGTCACGTAAAGTTATCTCTGCACGAAAAACAGTCTTAAACAGAGTCTTATACAGAGTGCAGGGCTAATCCAGCAATTTAGTATTGCACTTGTTTATAGATTTGGGGGGACTCAAAATACACAGAACAGGATTTATGGTCTAAGTCTGTGCAGCAGCACCAAAATTATCCTGACTTTAAGTCTCAGGCCTGACTCACGCTCTAAAACAATGGATCCTACAATTCCCATAATGCAACACAAGAGGGTCTTTGATCAAACTCTCCTTGGCTCTGGCACGCCCACTTCTCTCAAACCCCGTATTTCCAGTGTATTATGCAGACTTTCTGTTATAAGTTTTAAGTAAATAGCTTGTGATGGTCTGGGGCCACAGGACTGTTGCCCATTTTATTAGTCAAGCTGTGATATGGGTGGTTTGCGAATTCTCCACAGTAACTTTGAATGGAACTTGGAAGA
This sequence comes from Holacanthus passer, assembly GCA_025331565.1. Taxonomy (NCBI): domain Eukaryota; kingdom Metazoa; phylum Chordata; class Actinopteri; family Pomacanthidae; genus Holacanthus; species Holacanthus passer. Next base: position 704,677 of record JAFREQ010000102.1, read on the forward strand.
GAGAAGAGCCGTACCTTCTGAGCAGCTGTCATCGCTGCTGACGCTCAGCCTCTCCGCGTTGCCCTGAACGTATTTGTTGTAGAGCTTGATCCTGAGCGCCCAGCTCAGGTCTGGCTGCCTCACCGTGTTCTTCAGTCGCCTCCTGGCATTCGCGAACCAGTTGGAGACCTGAGAGAAAGAGAAGGAAGTGGGAAGAGACAGCAAACAGTAACATGTGTTATTGTTTTGATTCCAAACACCTCCACATCCATAGCAAAGCAAAGACTATCCTTTATGAAAACGTCTGCTCTGCGCCTGCCATCAGTCTCATTCAGAAAAACCGAGAGAGACTCGAGGCAGAGGACAGAAACAGAGTCGGGTTGCATAGCAGAAACTGAAACCGAGCTATAAGAAACATCCCAGACGCTCCGGAGAGACACCCCAGCATGCATCTTTTCTGTATCAACGCCATGCAGAAACATTTAACACCCTCCAAACGCCGCGCGGCCAGCGAACGCAACGTTTCATTAACTAATGTTCCGACCGAGATGTGCATCCCCCGTGCTTATTCTGGACCCGCGCAACCTCCCTTCAATAATACATTTTTTCCAACACTGTCTTCAAGATGCAATAAAAAAGACACTTGAGCCGGCGCTCTTCCTTTCACTGGGAAGGGAGACCATTAGATGTTATACTAGAATAACTTTTCATGCTCAATAGACTTCAAGCGGCTTATGAAGGGGCTGGGACAGGGGCCTTATGCTAGAGTACTTATTTTTCTGATCCCCTTCTTTCAGTATCGTGTTTCTCGTTAACTAAGACCATCCCACATCCCCTTTGTCTCCAGCCCAGCGCTGTGGCACACCGGAGGGAAAGGCGGCATCTAGTACATGTGGCTTGGCCGGAGGGGAGGCGAGGCGAGGCGAGACGAGGCGAGGCGTGGGACGGCTCGCTAATGAGGACCGGAGGAGAGACGGCTGTCAATGGGGTGAGAGAAGAGAGAAAGGATGGCACGCCTGCTCAGATGACACCCGGAGAGATTAAAAAAAAGAGGGGGGGGGCAGCCAAACCAGGTCTTTCACCCGTGGTCTGTCTGCACTGTATGTACCGTGGAGGAGACGGCATGCAGGCACGGCGAGGGAATTTCAGCGGTGATGGAGAGATGGCACCGGCGTATTAGCACAGACTTTAAAGAAATAATTTACAACATTTACATGGAAAAAAGGGACTGTTTTGCTAAAACATGACAGATTTAGTTGCTTTGAACACCTGGTGCCAGGTGGGTGTTTCCAGGGAAAAATGCACAGGAAGTGATGTGTTCTACATTACTGGCAGTGGCAGCAGTGGTTCGTTTGGACTAAACAGTGGAAGAACTGGGTAGTTCTTTGCCTCCATGAATAGAAAGGCAAAGAAAAGAATGCCACCTAGGGCTGCAGCTAAAAATGATTTTATTATTTATTTTTTGTGAGTAATCAATTAAGTTTTTAGTCTGGAAAAAGTCTGAGAATAGTTCAAAAACTTACATGTTTCCAGAGCTCAAGGTGATGCCAGAAATAGTTTGCTTTGTCTGACCATTAATACCATTAAACCAAACTTCGGTTTCATGTCATTTAAAAAAAAAAAAAAAAAACAGAAAAAAGCAGCACATTCTCATATTTGAGAAACTAGTAGCAAATGTTAGACATTTTATTTGATTAATGATGTAAACGATCAATTAGTTATAACAATTTTCTGGCAATCAACATTTCAATGAGTCGACTAAACGTCAATCCATTTGAAAATAAAAATAACTTGAGTAAAAAGCTCACAGATTTCCCCACAGAAAGCCTCCGTGTTGGAAAAAGTGATGAAAACAATTTACTTGCCTGTCATCACCCTCGCTCAATTTCAAGAAATCATCCACTGACCTTTGACACTGCTGCTGGTATTTGGCTGTCAGCTTAAATGCGAGCATGTGTGAGCTCGTGTGTGTGCGTGTGTGAACGTGTGTGTGTGTGTGTGTGTGTGTGTGTGTTCGCCGGTGTCCAACACAAAGCATTCCTCCGCACTCTGCTCGTCCTCACCAAAACAAACAGAACCAGATTAAGCATCGTGGCCGGCGGCCCAAAAAAGCCACTGCAGACTTTGTGAGGCCGTATCAGTGACCTTGTCAGCCAGATGATATTGTACATACACAGCTGCAAGTGCCAGACGCGAAACACACTCATATTCACCAGTGGGTTTTCCTGTCAGTGGTCAGTTTGTCAGGCGCTACAGTCAGGTTGTCCACTGTACTCCAGTATTATCAGCAGAGGGTGCAATAGAACTTAAAGCTTATATTTAGAAGTACAGTATAGCGGTTTCCAACCTGTGGATCGGGACCATCAACAGGCCTGAAGATAAATATGAGGATTCAAGAGACAAACCAAAGGATAAAAAACACATTTCTGCTGCACGGAAGGTTTATTTTTCCAGATTTTCTATTTCCTTATGAAACTCTTAATAGTTTTACCTGCTCATGCAATTTGCAATGTAAGAAAATAAAATCACGTTTCTTACAGGTCATAAGTCAAGAACGGATTTGCCAACTGCAGCATTTGGAAGAAAGTAGGAATAACTTTAACCACTGCTGCACGAGAGCCGTAAAATAAACAGCTCAAGATGTAAAAACACTTTCTCCTCACAGCCTCCTAATTGCAAGTACAAGTCAAAACCCAGCTTTTCAGACCTGATTAGACAGAAACTCAACCACAGAAATCACTTTTTTCCCCCCTCACTGATCACACTGCATGAATACTAAGCAATACTTTTCTCCCTTCTGTAGATTCAGTTTTTTCTTTATCTCCTGACCAGCAGCTTGATGGAAACAACCAGAAAGTGGCCTCACCTGGACCAGGGTCATTTGCGAGCCGAGGGCCAGCAGGATTTTCTCGGTCTTGGTGGGGTAGGGGTTGTCTCGGTGCTTGTAGAGCCACTGCTTGAGTGGCCGCGCCATGTCCTGCAGGGCCTGACGCTTGTGTCGCACTTTCCCGCCGCTGGGACGACCCCTGTGGAGAACAACATTGAATAATGTCAGCTTGACATCAAACTGGAGACAGAACTAAAACCTACTATGAGATACTATATAAATGCACACATGAAACCTTGACAGTTCAGGTATGAGTGAATTACGGGACACACTTTGAGCTTTTTTTTAACTAAATCTGAGCTGTATTTTTCTCTTCTGTCTCAAACATGTATGCTTTTTATAACTTACTCTTGTTCAAATTATTATCTGCCAACATACTGTTTGATGCAATATTTTGCTTTACTCTATTGGTGTAAGAAGACTGCATTAGTCAGTAACATCAAGTTGACTACATCAGGATAACGTTTTGGTAAAGTGTCCAGATTGAAATTTCTCCTTTTCCAAACTGAAGTAAAATCTGGACATGAAAGCCTGGGATTATGTTGTTTATTGAAGTCAACCAAACAATGTTGTGCAGCTGCAAGTGGAGTCCTGAGTGGACCGGCATGTTGTCTGAATTCGTTAGTCATGACATATAAAGTGAACACTCTATAGAACATGCAATTTTCTCACCATGGGCACTGCAATTAAGCTAAGAGAGGTCGGATTAACAGAGAGAGAGACACACAGAGAGAGAGAGAGAGACTGAAGCAGAGGCAGAGAGAGAGAGAGAGAGAGAGAGAGAGAAACGGTCACTTGCAGTTTATTTTTCATTGCGTGTCCCACAAACCACCAACACGTCGCACTGAAACAAACAAAAACATTTTGCTCGGGCTCGCATTTTTGCCAGATTAACATTTCACACCCGGGAGAAGTGGATCAAGAACAATGCAGCTGGGTCACAGTCACAGCCAAGCCATCACACAAGGGACTGGCAAAAAAAAATGAAATTATACTTCTGGTTTTCCTTTACAGAAAAGGACTATGATGTATGTCCAGAGGATGCTATAAAAATATCAAGCAGGAATAGACGCTGGCGTGGAGATTAAAAATATATACTATACATTCTAAAGCTCCAAAAACAGCAAATCACTGGTGAATACAGCTACAAGACAATCACCACAAAATATCATGAAATCACTATAAATACATGACTGAGGAACAAAGACGTCATGTAAGTTCTTGGGGGAATGTCAAAACATTTTTCACTGAAGTCCATCTGAAGCAGCCTGTTGGTTTTCCTGCTCTCTGAAGTCTCACCTTAGCTCCAGGTTTTATGAACCTGTAGATGTCAGTATGGTGCTGCGCTCCACTTCTCCCTTTATCTCACCAAAAAGCTCCACTGACTGCAGATGTAACATATTTCAGTCTAACCTCAAGTCTGCCTGAGGTTCATGTTCTACAAATATTTTCCTTGTAATCTAGATCAGTATGAACATCCGAAAGGACATTTCACTCTGTGCTCTGAACTTGGGTTTGAACACTCCGGCACACGTACCTCTGTTTAATAATTTAATGTTCTTCATTAGTACTGATGCTTCCCCTGAGGTGACACCCCACAGTCACATAAGTTCACCAGCTCATAATATTCGCTCTTGCTATTGAAGGTTGCTCCTTGAGGAAGGTCACTGCTCTCCGTCTGTTCACTCTCATAATAATAATAATACAGAACAAATAATTGAATTATAGGATATTTTCTTACACCTGCTCCCTGTCACATAAAATGAAAACAAAACAAAATACAAATTGGAAAAAAAAACAAAAAACACTTGTGTGATTGAGCAGACCACACAGAGAGTAGAAGGGCACATTTATTCATGGGAAACAGATGGAGACCTGTATGAGACAGGCTACTGAACAGGCTGACCTACTTATTAATTTTAAGATTAGCTGTGAACATCAGCACCTAAATGGGGACCAGATTGGGAAACGGTAAATACTAACTCCTTCATCCTTCAGATCCAGTTGCCTGAAAGCCACATTAAAAAAAAAAAGTCCAACTGGATAATCAAATTTCAGTCTTGAGATGTAAAGCATTAGCAGTGATGGCTTTAGACTTGTAAAAGACTTTCCCTGTGGAAGATTTGTCTGCGCGTAAAAACCAGATTTATGCGTAAATGCGCAATTTGCGCACAGCTGCAGAAACTATTCTATCAATTCCAAATTTAATGAACAGTCACATAACACAACTCAAGGAGGCTTTTGCACACATATAGATCAATAATGTGCTTTTATCTGAGTTTGACCCATCTGAGCTTGATATGTCTTGTCTTAATTTTTGAGCACAAGTTGGAGAGATGATTTGTCTGATAGTAAAAGCATCGCTGGTGTCCACTCTGTGCCAACTTGTGCTGGGTGAGATAACCATTAAATAGAGGTATTCTTCATCAGTAACCAGTTAATCCATATGTCAGTACAGCCACACATGCTGAGCAGGAGTTAAAGACAGCAGGAGACTCCACATACCCGCTCCGCCTGTGCCTGATGGCCTGGTTGTCTCTGATGGTCTGGTTGCTGGAGAGGAGGTCTGGATGCTGCCCGTCGATCACTTCTAGATAATTTCTGCTGCTCATTTCCACCTCTTTCGCCTTCTCCTCAAACAGGACCTGGCTGCTCAGCTTGTTAAACACGATGGTGTTCATCTTTGGACAGATAGTTCCCCCCCCCAAAAAAATTCTCTGATGCGCAAAAAGTCAAAAAGGAAAAAAAAAAAAAAAATCTCCTTAGATGTGTCACAGTGTCCCCGTCTGTCTCCTGTGGAACAAGAGTGGACATTTTACAAAAGGAGAATATAAACACAATATACATAATAAACCGTGATGCGGACTTGACATTTGGTTGGAGATGATGAGGAAATGACCTTTAATATCAGCGACAATCGCTTCCAGATAAAAACACGCACTTGTTGGATAAGTTATAATTTGACAGTTTCAGTCTGGTGTGTGTGATCACCATATGCTCCATATACCTTCACCATAAGCCGCATCTCTATAAAAGCGCACCGTGCGTAAAAGCGCAGTTGTGGTGCGTCATTATAAAGGTAAACATTTGGATCTGAGGATCAGTGTGAACTCATTAAGTCTAAAAAAAATCCAGAGTTACTATTAGTCAGGTGTGCATTTCATGGTGCAGATAATTTTGGAAATGAGCAAAAATCAGTGCAAACAGCAACAATTAAATGCTTTTGGTTTTGTTCATGCGCAATAACACAACTTGGATTATTTATTCATCCCCAAAACTCAATTCTATTCAATGCAGTTTTAGGAGAACATAGATCTTACAACAGCATTTACAGAGTCTGTAAAAACCTGATTTTGTTTTGTTTTTGTTTTTTTTAAAGTGTCTTTTAAAGTTCCAGTTTCAAGCATCTTGAATATTTCTGCCCTGCCTCCTCTGCACTGCGGTCAAATGTCTATAAACCCTGAATGGTTTATTTTGATTCCTGCTCTCCCCAGTTTTTTTTTTAATGCAAAACAAACAAGTCTGCAGCCTCCACAAATGTGACATTCTGTTTTTCCCCTCTTCGGCTTCAATTTAGAAGTTTCTGAGCACAGGTTGAAGATTGGATCTGTCACGGGAAAAGAGCCATCAGCTGCAGCCTGGTGCCAAATGTGTGTGTCGGCTGCCACGCACTGATGTCCACGGGAATAAACACACACTAATAACACATGTCTATATTACATTTAGGCTGTTATAAGAATTCAAGTCTGATGTCAGAGTAAAGAGAAGCATAAGCTCAGTCCTGCCCATTCAAAGTTGGCTACTTAAGGTGGATCAACATCCCTGTTTCCAAACTATCCTCAATCAACCATCAGTGCGTGTGTGTGTGTGTGTGTGTGTCTCGGTTACCTGTCCCGGGCCCCTCCTGCGTCTCTCTGCTGTGTGCAACAATAATCCCGTTTCCAGTCGCCCATTCCCTGCTCACATGTTCCCGTCCCGAGATCCTGAGCTCAAACCGCACGGACCGCCGTCTCCTCCTCCGCTTTATCCAGCGGCCTGCGCGGCGCCGCCCGGGACTCTGAATATCTCACCCTGCTCATGTTTCCTAGCACACGGCCCGAGCCTGCGAACATACTGTGGATGCTTTACGCCGGTTCTGGGGCCGCGGCCAGCGGAGGGGAGAGAGAGGGAGGGGAGGCATCACACTGCAAAAAGTAGGCTGTCTGAATCAGGGAGTTCAGGGTAGAGTTTGAAAATGGTACTTGTGTTAAAAAACAAAACAAAAGCTGACATGAAAACATCTCATCCTCTAAATGCTGATGCTGGGTTCAGATTCTCTTTTAAAAAAGTGATATTGTCTTAAAAATCTCTCTTCCTTCCAATTTCTAACAAGGCACCTTTTATAAAGGTTTTATACATTAAGATATTTAATGCCTTTATCAACAGTTGATTAAACATGAACCAAGGTTTTATCGATCAGTTCCAAGACATTGAAGAATTATTTGGGATATTTTGGTAAATGCACTTATTTGCTGTCTGACAGAGGTTAGAGGAGAAGATTAATAACCTTTTAACTTTGTTGGAACGGAGCAGAATCTTCTCACAGCATTTGCAGGATTTGTGACTTTGGCATGCAGAGCAAAATCTTCCCATACTCAAAACAAAGTTTGGTGGAGGTGACATTTTTTGCAGCCACTGCACTGTGCATGGAATTAGACCTATTACCAACTGTCTGCTGCAGAAATACTTTACAGTGTAGTAAACCTGTTTTGGATGCTTGTAAAGACTGTAACATGTCCCTTCACTGCAAGATCACACCTCAGTCCTAAATGGCCCCGTGTCAGATTTTTTTTAGTCTCCTTCTTACCACATTGGTTTTTACACCAACAGAAGGAACTTTCCGCCTCAATGAAGCTGCTCTTCTTCTTGTCTTTTATCGAAAACACGTCAGTGGTTTGTCTGCAACGCTAATTATTCCATCAGATTCGAAGCAAACACGATCCGAGCTGCTTTTTGTAGCACTGAGGGGGAAAAAAAAGGGAGATTCTTAGTGTAAATAGCCGTGCCACTGCTGATTACTCCTGATGCACCCTCTCATTGACTTCCATTATAAAACCTGTCACATAATGGGCTCATGAGTCAGAAGTTCTGAGGTCCTCAGCTGTGTGTTCCTTTGGGGTTTATCCAAGGTAGTGATTCGAAGGACATGACTAAGCAGCTAGAGCCATATGAAGGGTTAGGGATCTGTGTAATTATTGTTTATTTGTGCTTATTTTCATTTAACGGGGGAAGTTAACTTTTACTAACAGCTTGTGCAAACATGCTATGAATGGACCAGTCATTCAATCGCTTTAATTAAGGCTGAGGAGGGTTTATTTGCTCAGGTTATATACAATGTAAGTTCTCCTTGTGGCCTGAAGTGAACTTGTGTTACCTCCCGTGACCTCGCTGTTATCTGAACCTATGGGTCAGATCGACCTTCTCTGAGGAAACATGGAGGCTTGTGTAGCATCTCTTTAATCTTAATGCATCTTCTCCACAGCCTCTGCTTTGATTCACTCTATCTCTGCGTCACACTCCTGCCTGGTGTGTGGGCATATAATATATATCAACGGGTAGAGCACAACATATATCATGAAGTCCTGCTTCATAGCGGTTGGTGGCAGGGACTCTGCATGCGATCCCTGCACACAGCTCTGCTTCATCTCAGCCCGGAGTTCATGAACTACACTGGCATCCGCTTTCTTTGCCCTCTAATCTTTGTAGCTCTACTGGTCACTTGGGTTTGACCAATAATGCTTTTTGAAGACTGGCACCAATATCAATATACTAATATTTTTAGTCTGAATTTGCGGACAGCTGAGACATTGTGCAGATATTTAAGTTTTCTGCTCAAATGACAGAGGAGCTCAGAAAATCACTCAGCCATCAAATGGTCAAAAAAAGACTTTCGTGTGACACCTGATTCACCCCTGTACCTCTTACACAGTGGGGAACAAAGGACAAATGGTGATACAGAAAAAAATGACAACCCATAAACAAACAAATGAATAAAAGGTGAAACTGGCATTATAATAATTCAGCCGATGAAAATAGTTGTATAATGTCCTCTTCGGCTCTGGAAGAGAACCTTTAGTCCCAAAACTACTCTTCAAGGAACTAAAAGGTTCGGTCAGCCCGTTGTTGTCTGTGTTTTCGCCAAAGTATGAAGACTCACACAAAGAAAGAAAATTGTCTGCCATTATTTTTGCATGTGACTTTACAATGTTGATCGTCGGTCCACCTGTTGTATGCTTTCTTCTGTGTTTTTCTGATGTGTGGAAGCACAATGAAGAAAAAAATGGTTTATGGCTGCAGACTTTTAAAAATGGCGGCTGAAATCAAATGCTGTAAGTACTCCACCAATCAGAAATGTTCAGTGCTTCAAGCCCCACCCCCAAAGTTCCTGTACTTTTGAAAAGTACTACCACCCCAGCATGGACTTTTTGGGGGGTAAAATATTATCCCACAAACTTCAAGATGCTTGGCAACACAGGGATTACTCGCACAGCTAGCAAGTTCCAGGCTTGTAGTCATTCTATTGAAATTAAGTGATGTTCTGATGCTGGTGTGACCGGGACATAACATTCTGGACTCTTTGATTTTGACCATTCTTTTCTGTCATTTCTCAATATTTATGTTAATTTAATAGTAAAACTCAAGAGCGCTCCTTTAATAATGGCCCAATATATCCATATACTGATTTATATCACAACATCAGATATCCTACGCTCTGCATCTCAACATCTGGAGCTTTGTTTTCTTACAATGACGGGAAGAAAACCTCAGTTGAACGTCACCCTGCCTCTTCCATCCAAGGCAATTTAATTTAAACATTATACGTCAGCGTCGTTTTGGGAACACGTAGTTCTGCTCTAGCATCTAATCTCAGTACATGTTTTATATACATAAGTTACTCACTCTTGTATTGTTTTATAATCATCTACTGGAGTTCATTTGTATGTGGGTTCTGTCTGGCCCTCCAGATGGGCGGTTGTAGTGAAAGTTTTATTTCCTTGCACTCATAACATTTGTTTTCTTCTTAAACTTCCAATTTAACTCTGACCCGTTTACAAAAAAACAAAACGCACCACTTATGGAGGCAATAAAACGTTTTGGTTTTTTTTCTTAAATTCTTTTACATTTCTGCTTTATTTTAGATGGTGACAGCTGGACAGAGGGGAGGGGGACTAGAATCGAACTGTCCTAATACATGGCACTCACTGTACCACATGAGCTACTTCGGCGCCAACGTTTCAAATTTTTAATGAATAAAATATTCATATTCAATATTCATTCATTTGCAAATTTCCCCACTAAGGGACGAATAAAGGTTTATCTTATCTCTTAGCAAAAAGGCAGCAGGGGCCAAGAAGAAGATCTAGCCTCAAATGGAAGACTAATGGTCTTTTTGAGGCTGTGAATACAAAATTGAAAAGCAGACATTCATTATACATCACAGATTCAGCAGGAAACCCCCTGTTTTTGCCTTGGGGCACTTCATCATTCAATGTGTATTAAAGGATCTGGCTATGAAAGGTGGCCATTACTTGAATCAGCATTAGCTCAATGTCAACACCTTACACCATTACAATCCAAATTATTTTTTAAAACCTCAGTCTCTGCGCCCATAATCTGCCTCTCATTTAAGCTGATGTTTTCACTCCATACTTGGACTTAATTTCGCCATGTAAACCAAGTTGGAATTACATACTGTAGCACATGGACTACTTGTAAAGCCACAGACATATTTGTTCAATAGTTTGCCAGCTTTGGTGGAAAATGTGACTGGGGAGAAAATTTGCAGGTTGTTTAAAATGACCCAATTACTGTTTTCAGAGGGGTTTTAAACATTCGGGACACTAATCAGGGAGTTAAACGTGTGCTGTCTGTCCACGTCTACTGAAAGCAATCAAGAGTCCAAACCAAGTGCCATTGGAAGTCACTGGGATTGCTCTTTGAAATTACAGTGGGGAATAATTGCAACTTGGAACACCCAATACTCTTTCAACCATCCCATCCTCTGTTGTCTCTCTAAATACGGCTTTCCAAGAATACACAAATGGCTACTAAATAGGCACATACGACTTCACAGGGAGGAGATGCCAGGTCAGTATCCAGTGTACGTGGAGGTGATGGATACATCTGTCAGAGAACATGCTTTCACTGTGAACCGGACCCTCTGATTTTTGTGCATTGTCGATCCAAGTTGAAATAAGTCAGACAAAGTGTGCTTTTTTGTGCAGCGAGGCCTTGCCAGAACTACTCGCTCATGTTGGAATAATAAGAGGCACGTTTGACTCTGTCGTTTATAATGCCAGTGTGAAAATCTCAGTCAAATGTTTCAGTTATTCGAGTGTCATCGCTTCTATAATTCTGGTCGGGCTATCTTTGGTTGTTGAGTCTCCAGGTATTTTTCTTTCTGAGCAGACATTTGCAAAGCTCTGAAGTATTTGGGAGTGCTTGGGCAAACTGACAGCAGTGAGCTAGACTGGAACAGGGGGTTATTTATGCATCGTGCAGAGGGAAAGGACATTTATTAATGTCAGAATTAAAGCGGGACTGAAAAAAAAAGATATTGGAATTGAGGGGTCAAATAGAGGAGAATAGTAGCCACAAGAAAGAGACCACACCAAGGCAGAAAAATGCATTTTGAACATTTGCCTAATTGACCACTTTTATATTACTCTTAATTCTGTAAAGAAACTCAAGCTAGCAGTGTCTACTATAGTTTTGTACTCTGTGCTCATGCCTCAAAGTGTGCAATCAGTTACAGATTTAAATAGGATGTTCTATAATGCCTTGCTGATGATTTGTTGATTTGGTGCTATTCCCCCCAGTTGCATGTCTTCCCCTCAGGTCCACAGTTGTGATAGCTTGATGAAAAGATTGTGATGAAAACACTGGGATAATATAATTTTTGGTGGGTTGCCATACGGAGCTCTCAGGTTGGTTCACGATCCAGCGAGGGAAACCTGGCCGAGCTTATGGTTCACAGCTGTGCAGCTGGGAGCGCGTGCCAACTCATCACTGTCTGCTGTGTGAGGAACTTGGCATTTTTTAGCATCTTTACTTGACATTATCCTTTTGTCTGCGAATGAATATAACTGCCTGTTGGCTATTAGTACGCTCTCCTTTCCAGTTTGGTGTAACTGCAAGAAGAAAAGGTCCAGAAAGGCTCTAGGGCAGGCAAAAATGTCTGTGAACACAAAGCTGAAAAGTACACTGAACATCATCACATGTCACATTACAAAGAAAGTTGCACAGTGATAAAGAGAGTAAATCAGCATACAAAAAAAATAACTGCAAACATGTTGTTCCTTTTGAGGCCAATCAGTGGGATTTTAATAACGCTACAGTCATACCTTCCAAGTTTCATCAAATCAGAGCAATGGTGTCTAAGATTTCACAATTTCCTCAATTTCAAGGTCAGGTACAGAAAAAAGTCATGATCTGTTAATGTGGTTGACAGGCATATCCTAAACCCCAGCCCCCCCCCCCTCCTTCTACCTTACACTGACTACAACAGACAGACATGAGATCCGGTGAGTAAAGACTGTTTCATTAGAAATGCTTAGATGTTGAGTGCCGTAACAGTCCAGGATGAGTCAGGATGACTAATCTAACAGAAGTCCTGCACAAAGCCTCTTCCAGTCTGCTCTGCCTTCTTGTATTCAAGGGAGAAAAATGAGTTTTGATAACTAAAGAGTTGCACTCTTGAATGTACCGCGATTCAAGGCTCACAGTCCTCTTGCCAAACCAGAAAGTGGCGCAGCCAGATTCATCTGTGTGTCTTTGCAAAATATGCGGTCCTAGAAGATGTGTGACGTAGTGACTACTCGTAGGGCAGATTGGTAACTACTGTAGCCGGTGAGCTGGTGGCCTAGTCAGTCACAACAGCTCTCCAAGCTTTTTGTTCCCTGGATGAAAGACCATTTCATCTAGTGAAGAGTTACAGATGGGGGGAAGCAAGTTCTGGTAACTGTGATTATAATAGCCATGATTAATTAATGGAAAATTGATACTTAATGAAACTTTACAAAGTTATTTCACAAATAATGTTTCATTTTTATTAGTAATGTTACAATTTATGTTATTTTATCATTATACTGTGTCATATGAAATAGTTTAGAAATTAGATATGGAATCATAGCTGATAAGAGACAATAACAATTACATTCTGATTATATAAATAAACTATTAGCAGTTTATTATTGCAGACATAGCATTTACATACACTTTATATACTATAAGTATTCTCAATATATATACTGGTCATATATCTCATATTCATATTCTCATGCATATCTGTAAATAATCTCGTGTAAATTTGTTAAATTTGTAAATGCTTGTTTTGAGCTTGTTTATATTGTTCATTTTACAATTTAACTTGTCCTACCGTCTTGCTGCTGTGCAATGCAAATTTCCCCACTGAGGGATGAATAAAGCTTTATCTTATCTTATCTTAATGATTTGTAAACAAGAAAGGAACAATATTAAATCATAAGTCATCTGTAAACATTACTTTGATAGGTAACACTTTTAATAAGCAGTTGTGAAGTTTTACTAACATCCGTTGCAACTTTATAAAAGCAATCCAAATAAATAATAATAATAAATATCTGGTCTATTCATCTATGTAATGTTTATAGATGTTTTACAAACTATTTCTTAAAGGTGTACCTTGAGAGCTGCTATAAAAGGTATATAGGTACTATACCAAGTATTTGTTAATGATTAACAAATGATTCATTAAACCTTTAAGAATCAGTCCAGTAAGGACACCCACACCAGGAGCGGGTGTGCTGAGGCGTGAAAGTACCCACAATGTGTCTTTTTACATTCTCACTTGTGTCATTTCCTGTGTGTACGACTGAATGAAACTCAACAGGCTCTTCAAGGTGAGACATCCAAACGTGTGCGCTGTTGTCCCCACTACAATTCATCACTTCTTGGCTCTCTCTGTGACAGCAGGCTTATCTCAAGAGCAACCATGCAGTGGGACATTCTGACCACAAAAAAGACATTTAGTGCCAGCACATGTACTTCTCTATATTTAATAGAGAAGTTACCGGGCAAAGAATAATTTAATTTGAGCAAACTGAAATTCATTCTGTGCTCGATAAATGTTTGCTATTACTCAGAACTCTCCCATAGTTTTACTCAATTGCTCTCCTCTCTAATTGCCTACACTGAGCACTCTCAGACACTTGGACACTTGCTCACAATGTCTCTCCTGCTGACAGAGAGGTTACCATGTGCTTATGTGGATAGTGGCAAATATGCAAATGCAGAAGGCACAGAAGAGATGTTTGTTTGCTTCAAATTAAATGATTTTTGCATGATAGTTGATGCAGAAAATCACACTTTTGTGCATGCAAAAAAAATCTTTTAGAACATGTAACGCTCAGATTTGAAGACAGAAAATGTTCGCTTGCAATTAATGTACATGACCCAAACCCACAGCTGTCAAGACTGGTATTACTAATATTTTTGAGACCTTTATGGAGACATTACTCATGTAGCCTTGAAATCTGACTCAGACACTGTGGTATTTGCCCACTCATTTCTCTGTTTATTTATTGTCATACCAGCTTGTTATTTACACTTTATGGAAGGGAATGTCAGGATTCATTAGTGCTGTGAAAGCCCTTTTAAAAGACTCCTCAAAAACCACTGAGAAATGCAAGGGGATCGCAGGACAGGCACTCTGAGACATTCAGAATTGTGAGAACTGCTGAAGGAAGGAAACGGATGCAGAGAGGCAGGCCGCTGAGCAAACAGCGGGTGAGCAGGACACGCGAGGCTCACTCCAACAGTCCTGGTGGTGTGAGCATGCTGTAATGATATAAAAGCTAATTTACAGATTGAGAAGAGAAGTGGCGTTCACCCCCCGGCCCTTGGCTGCCAGAGACTGCTGCTCTCTGTTTGGATGGAGCTCTGAGAGGCTGTTGTGTACACGCATGTTTTTAATGGCAGCATCGCAAGCAAACCACGCTGCTGCCGCTGCTGTGCAACAGTTTGTGATTTTATATTAAAAATAGTCCTCAGACACTGAAGGGAACGGAAAGCCACTTCTAATATTTGGAAAGAACTTTTACTGTTCACTAGTTTCTTTTATGAAATATTGCTGCAGAACGCCTGGGGAGATGTGGGATCTTTAAAAAAAACTTCAAAAGACCAGCTCCATTTTAAAACAATTGAGCTAGTATCACAATATACATCACACTCTCTGAAGGACTATAAAAATAAGTGATATATATTTATTATTCTGTCCACCCAAAATGCGGACAAACTTCATGACTGTAGAAAGGATATTTCCACACTTAAGCCTTGTGTAGTGTATTATAAAAACCTTGAGTGTGGTTTCATCCCTCACCCTGACCTATGCGAAACCTCGGATGAAGTCTGGACAGGGTGAAGGTCGGGCCAATGGCGAGACATAGTTGAGATACAGGGGTGTGGCAGATGCCAGGGCCCACATGTTCCCTCAAAACAGGATCAACATCAGGGATATCCCTCCACTATTTCCATCCCTTCCTTGAAGCGATGAGAAGCATCGGATCTTGAATGGTGACCAGAATGGCCAGACCCGGACGTAATTGCTGCCTCTGCTGAGGCGTGGAAGCATAACCTCTAATTTCCCATGAATAATGTCCCTGTGTTGGACAGCGAGCCAAAGAAAGTGGCAGTTTCTTTTCTCAGAGGGTTTGTGGCTCGACTAATACACTCAACTGCGGCTTTATGACCAACTGGCCTAAGGGACAGGCTCCTGAAACCAACTTACTACTTCCTCTCAGCCTCTCCCCTGTGCCCTGCAAAGTTTAACATCAGGTTCAGAACAGAAAGTAAAACTTTGTTTCTTTATAACAAGTGTTGAATTATTGCATATCAAGGCACATCGAGTTCTGAAGACATGACAGGAAGCCAGTGTGCCGAGTCAGCATCTCTGTCCGGTGCACCCGCAAGGCCAATTCCATGTATACAAACAAAATCACAGCAAAGAAATGAACTAAAATCTCAACTACATGTCCTCTGATCTCTTACCACAATCGCAGAAACTGGCTCTCTTGTTTACATTACGTCTGCAAAATCAGGTTACCGCAGAAAGGCTGCAGTAAGCCAACAGTAGCCCTGAATGACTAAAACAGAGAGGAATTGAACATCTCTTAAATTCTTCAACGTGCATAGTTTGTTAAAGGACTAGTTGAACATTTGGGGAAATACTTTTCTTGGTTTTCTTTCCGAGAGTGAGATGAGAAAATCAATATCAATGTTTATGCATTAGGTGTGGAGCTGGAGTAAGGATGCAGTTAGCCTAGCTTAGCATAATGACTGGGAGCAGGGGGGAACAGCTAGCCTGGCTGTGCACAAACTGAGAAAACTGTAAAGTTGTTTAATTAGCACGTTGTGCCTTGTTTGTTTAAACCATATACAAAGAGAAATGTAAGACAGCAAGCAAGACAGGTTGCCTCTCCAGCTCCACGCGTACAGCACAGATGTGAGATCAATAGATCTTCTCATCGAACTCTTGGAAAGACAGTAAATAAGATATTCTCTAAACTGTTGAACTATCCCTCTAAATTCTAAAAGGAGAGCTAAAATGAAAAGGTGCTGGATTTAAAAGAAAATAGAGAGCTAAATATAAAAACTTGGGGAAAAAATGAGCAGGAGAAAAGGAAAGCCTAAGCAGCCACACAAGAAGAAAACTATTCCCCTCTTTGTTTAAGTGACTAAATGCGTTTCCTTTAAACATTTCTTTAGAATCAGTTCTGACTTTGGGCACGTTGCAGCGGCCATAAAGCCTGCTGCGTGGAATTAAAGAGCCATTAATCATTGTGAATTTATTTGCTTGGAACGGTTCGGAGACAGTGGCTTCTTTCAGCTCCTAGTTTTGTGCTTTCGGAGGAAGTTGCTTCTTCGGAGTAATAAGTTTACTCATCTACTCTCCTCCGCCCGTGCTCCGCCAGTGACCCCCGCAAACAGCTGGTAGCGTTTAAACTTCAAAGAGTGATGAAGATTTTCAACCACATATTTTCAATGTTTTGCTAATTTTCTTTTTTAGCACGTGGCTGATATTAATGATGAAAGTCCCATGAGATTTTTGTGGCAGCCTCTGTGGTCAAGTGCCGGGCATCTAAGCTCACTGGGACCAGGACAGTGGGATCAGGGAGACAGAGAGGCTTTTACTGAATTCTGCTGTGCAAAAGGTTGTCGAGCCCGACATGGCCTGTTTCCAATGAACAACAGCAGAAGACAAAGGATCAGACAAGCCCTGATCAGCTGCAACAAGATGTTCTCACACAGCTTTGCCACTGCAATGTCTACATATGAACAAAAAGACAGGATTATAAGTAGGGAAATAAAAGATATTCAGCAACAAAAACAAAAAAAAAAATAACTACTTCTGAGAAAAAGCAGAGTAATTTGCTGCATTTCCCCCCCAAAAAAATCTTCATTAGATTGTTTTATAGCTGGTGCTGACTAAATGCCATGCAAGTGCTTTGGTACAGAGATGACCCCAACTGGCAAAATATCTGCAACATTTTCGTTTTTACTGACAAAAATAATGAGCTTGTTTGTAAAATATTTTATTATTTATAATAAATACCTCTACAAAATCTGAAACTACTGTAAATAAATTGTGAGTAATGTGGAAAATCCTGATTTCAATTCATTCTTGCGCACAAAATCTGAGGTGGAGACAGGACGCACTATTGTGTTCCTAACTGTTATAGACGTTTCTTATCCACTTACGATAACAGTGGTTGAATTTATGTGTTCATATCATTGTGTGGTATTTATAAAGAACATTTGTGCAGACTCTGTATTCCACACCGGTGCTATATAACCGACAGCCAGTTATTGTGTTTGTCTAAATGTCTCGTTGCAGGCTGTGTGTTTTCTGAGTTTGGACGCGATTCAAATATTCATATAAGTAGGCTACAGAAGTATACAGACTGTATCAGACGAGGTTGAGCAACTCAAGCAGATGTGGGTCTTGTTTAGATATTGTGGTTTCGTGTGGATTACTTAAGGAATGTTGCAGCAGAGAAAGCAGCCTCCAAGTGTTTCACGCCGAACGACGTATGTGGTATTTGGCGTAAGATCAAACATGAAAAAGCAGCATTTATTTTTATCATCACAGAGAGCAAGAAGAGGGCTTCCTAAAAATATTTGTATGAACTCCTGATGAGGTAATTGATGAAAACACTAAGCTCGGGATAAATGTTTGCCGCTGGAACGGAAGCCGGGGCGCAAATAAATAAACAGTCATCAATCAAGATTAAAGATTTTATTTGAAACTTTCTCAGATAATTTGATACAACATATTATTACAACACTTGTGGTACTAATATTTGTAACACTTTTCTCATCCATTTTATTTGAAACTGTTTTCAAACACATTTGAAACAAACTGAAGTTCGTGTACAACATGACAGATGCTAAGGTAAATACTGGCCAGTGATGTCACAGCCAGCCCATTTGTACTAGTAAGGGACTGTACAACAGTTATTGGGGGTGGGATCAAAGGAAGGCAGAGGGTTGTGGATTCTTTCCTTTTGCTCAGTGGAGGGGGGTCTGCTTGTTTTCTGCTTTGTTTGAGTGTGGAGTGTCTTAATTCCTTTCATTTTCAGTTTTTTTATTTCTTTACATTTTCATGCATAACATTTTAGTGCATGTTTAGCACAACTCAACCTGTTTTACTAAAGGCTGAAGTGAAAATCTTGCGGTGCTGAACACCTGAAGCATGCCTGTGCCACAAATGCTAATTCCTCTCCTGATGTTTGATTTGAGCTATGTCGTCTATTTTGAATTATGTCAAGCATTGAGTTGAGCCTCCCCACCCCCATAATTTTTGTACAGTCCCTAGTGGATTTCCAGGAGTGGTATGATCACTGATATGTCAAAGAAATAATTGGGCCTTCCGATTAGCCAGGGCCAGTAGTCGGATGTTGCGCACACAGCCAGCAGCAGCTTCCTGGAGCATCTCATCATCAGAGCCCATGATGTGGATGAGGGGCTGCGGGAGTACAAAGGACTGAGGTTACAGCTGGCAGCAGGAACAGATTGTCAAAGAATCACTGTTTTCCAACATTGTACTAACACACCTTTGGAAAACGTGTCCAAATAGAATTGAAGCACATGTTGCCATATCAGCAGCAGTCACTGCACACCACCAGCGGCTGCACGGCGACAGTCTCACTGGCACGTGTCCCTCTGCGTGTGTGTATGCGTGTGTGTATTCAGTGTGTGTGTCCCACTTCACCCTTCCAAACCATGCCTCAGCAAAGGGCTTACAGCTGCGAGCACACATGCTTCTGTAAGTTTGTTCAGATGAGAGTCATGCAGGGCAGGCTCGACATTAAAAACCTGAGCATGAACCACACCACTTGACAGCCTTTCCGCCGCTCCAAAGGTCAGATTATATCCGACTATTAGTGGCTTGTGTAATGGATCTCGTTAGATCTTATTGCAGAACAAGGTTTTGCGCTCTCCAGAAATCTCGAGCTTTGAAAGTTTATTTTTTGGTTACATAAAACTGAACATTTAAAAGATTTTCAGACATTCAAAGAGTTTCATGCAGGAAAAAACGAAAGGAACACACTGGATATATGGAATACCAGTGAGTGGCATGTGTTTTGGAGGGGTGAGCTATTTTTCCTATTTTATCTCCAGCAAAATCACCACATTATGTTTGTGGGCAGCTGTGGGGCTGAATCAAAGTAAAAGTAAATGTAAGCATAAATACTCTGGTGCAATGGATGAATCTAAATTTGTTCAATGTGTGCTCCTTGGTAAAATCACAATGGTGTGCCACTGAGGTTTGCTAAGCCACACTTGCAATTATTTCAGATCGTTTTGTTTACATCCATAATGAACCAACGGCAACATTACATCCCTCAAATAAGCACTTAAGGACTCCCTGCTCCTAAACATAATGAAGCTTTGATAAATACAATTATTGCTGAGACGTCTGAGGCACTTTAAAGCCCCACATATCAAGGTCTTGTTGTCCACTGAGTGAAAAGGGATTTTGAAAAAGATTTATTTAAGAAAGATCAGGCTTACAAGTGATCTTTGAACGCAATCTGGCTCGTTTCTTTGGTTTTAGTGAAGCAATGTCACATCCCTGTTGATCCTGAGCAACACAGTGGACAACATCTAGACTGTCACCGTCAAAGGAAGATCCAAGAACTAAGCTTCTTCAAAACTTACATCCAGCCACTGATTTAAATTTAGTTTAAGGCAGCTGAATGATTCTGGCTTTCTCAGTCTCTCTCCCTTTGTCTCCCTCTTATTTAAAACTCTCCCATCCTGTTCAGCACTGGCTCCATCAACATAGGAAGTGATGGGATTCCTCTGTCGGTTTCACACAAATGAAATGCCACCCTCAACTAGAATAATCATTTTCAGTGATATTTTGTGTGCAAACTTTGCCTAATCCCCATCCAGCTGATCAGTGCTTAGGACAAACTTGAGACCGTTTTCCTCTCAGGTTATCATTGTGTTCATAATGCATGTCAGAGCAGAGCTGAGATTGACCCCGACCCCTCTCTGTGTTACATGCAAACTTAAAACGCCGCTCGGCACATTTGTGTGGTTAGCAAACAGCCAAAGAAGCAGAGAGGAGACATTCCCAGGATTTTCAGAGCAAAGATAAACAGTGAAAGGAAAACAGATGAAAGGTGAGGTGAGCCAGCTTGTGTGTGAGCACAAAAGGGCTGTGAACCTACACTCCTGTTAAAAACTGAGAAAATAATAACCTTGCTCCTGATTATAATCACATCATTTTGTGGAAAAAGGCATACCGCGGTCCAAGATGTCAGCTCCCCTCAATGCACCAGTGTCAAGGAGTGTATGTGAAACATTTGCCCTTGGGTTTTATGCGATTTTTAAATAGCATCCAAAACACCTCCAAAAGCAAACTTGCATCCACAGGCTCCAGAAAACATGCAGCTCACTAAACAAGTCTCTTTTGTGAAAAGAGAGGATGCCTGAGAAGTGCCAGAGGCAGCGTTTTTGCCAACCTCATAGCATGTTATTCAGACGTCGCCAAATAAGGTCTCCCGAAGCGCGCGGCTAGGCTAAGATAAGCGTGTCTCTCTTTGCTGCCTTTTTTCCTAGCTTGCTCTTTCCCTCCCAGCTGGGATCTCGAGGAATATAATACGCCACTTGTTAGATATTCCCTGACTGTGGTAACATGAACACTTGCCCCACGTTTGAAAACTGAATCGTGAGTTTTTGAGGTTTTTTGCACTTCAGAGAGCTCCAGTGAGTCCTGACCTCCAAGAAGGGAGCTGAGGAACATGCCCCCCCCCCCACCCCAGCTGAGGGGAGAGGGGGAGGAGGAGGAGGAGGTGTGCAGTCTGGGAGGGCTGCATGTATTGTTGCATGTGCACACACACACGCTATCGCACATTGAGGTGTCGTGGTGTTAAGTGCGCTCTGTTGGACTGAGTCTGCAGGAGTTCAGGTTGAAATTCCCCTGCGCCAGGTCTGACAGCCATTATGGCTCCATCAACCCCCCACCACATCCCAGCATTCCCATGTTTTAAACTCCACTGTGGAGGCAAACAGCACAGACAGACAGCAGTGTTTAGCAGGGGCAGAGGGGAAGTTGGTGAGGGAAGTCAAGGTAAACAACATTCCCTGCTGCCTCCAGTGAGCCAGAGACTGTTAAGCTGCTTTTTCTGTGTCTCTAAAGAGGAAGAGGAAAAGGAGGGGGGGACAGCTTTCAAATCAGTGACCTTAAGGGGAACGTTTCAGTCTGAACCCTGAGCCTGTTCAACCTGCAGAACACGGCTTGGCATTTCGGGTCAAGGCGTGAGCGAGAGAGGCTCAAGTCGAAGGGTCTGAAACATTACACTCCATGGATCTCAAAAACATGGTAGTCATAACAGAGCAGGCAGCACACAGCGCCTGTATCATCTGCTCACCACACCCACAACCTGAAGTCATGTTACCCACAAACCAACAGGAAACTGTAGAAGTAAACCTGTGATGCTCTGCTCGGTTTTTATTCCTCCTCTCACATTTGGTGTAATTTTTGCCCCCCACAGTCTCGCTGCGCACTTTCACTCCTGAAGTCTGACCATGTAAGAGGGAGAAAAAACAAACACTAACCATGCCGGGACAGAAGTGTGTTCATGGCAACAAAAGTGCAAACAATTTTCTCATTTAGATTAGTAAAAAGCCAAAAATACATACCAGGACCTGGCAAAAGCCACGCACTGGAATACCTTCAGTTGAAAATTACCAATAATTACCATCCGCATTTTGTAATTTTCATCAATTTACTTCACAAAGCTTTTCTTATGAAAGAGCCTCTTTAATACAAAGAGCTGGCTGAAGCAGTCTACGAGGATTTATGGTTTCAGCAAACAATCCCCAGTGCTTTTGGAAGCAACATAAAGCGCAGGAGGAAGGCGTGTTGATTTTGTACATGACACAAAATGAAGCACATCCGTATAAAACTGCGAGATACCAAGAGAGGATGTCAAATCAAACGGGGAGGGCGATCCATCTCTCAGGCTAAAATTCTCCAGTATGTATTTCCTGTGAGAGTGAGCACCTGAATCCCTTTTCTTGAACAAGGTCAGATCCGAGAGGCCAGCAGAATCCAAGGAAAATATGTTGATAGAAGATTCAGGCAATAAAATAATGGAGACTAAAAGAAATTGGATGACAGCAAGTTGTGTCCAAAACAAATCAAAGTGTTTTATTTAAAGATGTTTAATCCTTTTACTTTTACTTTTAATTTTACTGAATAATTGACCTGACCTGGACCAAATTTGAAGGCTTCCAAAGGGGTAAAATAAAATTTTTTTAAAAAAGACTAAGACAAGTCAGTAATGTGTTTTCCAGTGTGAAATACTTTCTCTTCAATGCTTGATTTCCCCTGTGAATCTTAAAGGACTGGGCCATACACCATTAAGTGTGCTAGAGAGGAAAGTTGCTTTCTAAACCAACTTTGGAGTAAGAGAGGCCGTCGCTCATTCGAAATTGTATACTACACGTGGGTGAACGTGTTTTGAGAGCTTCTCTACGGCACAGAAACACTCTTTGAAATACGGTTGCAATAATACGAGAGGCAGTCCAGAATTTTACACGGGGCCGTAAATTTGACACGGTGCCTCCTATCAATCCTCGATACACCCTTTCCAATCCATTCAGAAGTATTGGAGATATTGTTTTAACACATTCTCTCTACCAGCTGCCTGTATATCACACAACACAGCATTACAGTGCACGCTGAATCCAGGAGATTGACAAGCTCTCATACTGTAATGTTTCCTCCGGGGTCAGGCAGGTAAGCATCAGCCTCCCTCCCAGACCGGCTGAGACCGAGGCCAGGCCGAACAATGAGGCTGCCTGTGCTGCATTTCCACGTCTGAGATTAAGAACAAATGCAATGCCGGGTGCAGTTACGTGGCCTTTGGTAATTAAGCTCTTTAAAAGTCCAAAAATACATTATGGAGTAGTGTTGCAACACTTAACTGGTACATTAATAAGGGCAAACACAGAGACAGATTAAAAAGGGTGGTATGTCTTGCATTTGCACACACACTCGTGCCCATACACACACACACATACAAAGTCACTTGAATTTCAAATATAGACACATACACATTGAGAGCAAAAAAAGAAGGCTTGTCCAGTTTTGTCGTGGCTCAAACTACAAAAAGCATTCAGCTTAACGACTTTTGCAAATTGGACATAACTCTTTCGGAACACCCAGTGTTCAGTCCAGCTACCAATTATGGCTAGTGTTGAACCACATACACTGTAACAGCAGATCAAGCTAAAGTACACCATTTAATGAACATGGGAAAAAAATATCTGGCTGCAATGGCATAACCACTTCATAATTTATATCACAGTTGTTATTTAGGGGAGGAAAAAAGGATTTAAGCTCACTGTGGCCACAAAAAGACTTCTCATGTGAAAAGTCTTTCTATGTTAAATATGATTAAATTAGGGAATAAGATAGCAGTGTTTTCCCAAAATGCTGAAATATGAGTACATGATCATCTGTGACAAGACATCAATTACAGCGTAATCTTCACCTAAAATCTCTACATTGCTGTCAGAGACAAACATAAACAGTGTCTGGAGCTGAGCGTGGAAAGAGGCCGACAGGCTCAAATGTTAGACAAAACAATGCTTGTTTCTTTTTGGAAGAGCTCTACACAACTGCAGTGATGAAGAAAGCTGGTGGATGCAGCTTTACAGAGTTGGAAAAAAACCACTGGACAATAAAAAAAACATTGCTCTCTCTTAGCCTTGAACAGCTCTGACCCCACTCTTGGGCCCAAACCATATCGCTGTTGCATTCTACCCTGATGTCCAGGAACAGCCCTTAGCAACAGTTACCCCCAGCTACAGCCCTTTGACTTGTGCTGTAATGGCATCTAGGGTCTACCGGAGAAATGGCACTGCGCACACACTGAGCTGTTTGCTTTTCTGAATTCCCATGACGGCTAGAAAGTGGAGTCATGTTTCCGCCGCCGAATAAAACCCACTTTGTTTCTGCTCCATCGGTCAAAGGCTCTGAAAATAGTCACAGCTTTTCAAAGTTTATTACTCAGTGTTTTTCACACATCGCTAAAACAAGGGCGGTGGGAGGCCAAAGCACATTTTCCTCAATGTAATTAAGCCAGATTTAGTCTCAAAAGCACCAAATAAACTAGAGAAATAACCACTTTGTAAATTATCTACAAAAAAAAGCAGAAGGAAGGAGTTAGAAAACCAGTTTCAACCGCACTATAACTTACCTTGACCACCCCTTTCCCGTGCATGGTGATGCAATTGTTGGGGTCCTTGGACAGCTGGAATAGGGCCATAGCTGTACTCTGGTGGACTGCCTTGTCTTTTGACTTGAGGTAGCGCACCAGGGGCGCCACTGCCCCAGCATCACCGAAGGACGCCCTGTTGCTGCCCCACATGCAGCAGTGGCCGATGGCCTCAGCCAGGTGGCGACGGAGCCTGTCATCAGTCTGTGGACAGGAGAACAGGATGTTATTGGCCCCCAGAGACCAGTCTTTCTAATGTAGAGCTCTACTACAGCTCTGCCAAAGTCCCTTGGCAAAATTTAACAATGTTCCCCTGATTGGCTGGATATATGCTGCACTGAGTAGGAAAAGGCCAACTAAAATCCACTGTAAAGACACTTACTTGTATATTGACAGTAATTGCAGTGAATAGTAAAACCTTGTTGTTTGTTTCTCTCCAGCAGCGGAGTGTACTTACTGTGTTAGTCAACTTGGCCAGCAACGGGACAACCCCGTGATCAGTAAGGACTGCCAGATTCTCCTTGTCTTTGGCAATTTTGGCAATGGCAGCGCAGATGCTTGCCAGCACCTCGTTGTTTGGTGACTTCAGCAAATTAACAATCAGTTCCAATCCACCGACGAGGGAGCGCACCATTTCCCCTGCATCCTATAGTCAAAGAATCTGTTATTAGCGGGCACTCTGACAAAATGCAGAAGGAGGATGATGAAGAGGGAGGTAGTGTAATGACTGAGGAAAGAGAAGAGGCATGCAGGGACATTTGAGAAGGGCAGACAAAACAAAGGACATTAAATAAGAACAAACAAAGTATTTTCATCAGGCCAGGCAACAATCAAAGTCCCATCAGCGCAAACCCAGCAGAACTATCTTTGTCTGCATAAAACCAATGCTTTCCAAATAACAGCATTCTCTCCTAAAAGAAAACTGTGTTGTGGATGTGGGTGAACAAACAATAAGTGTGACATCTTCATCAACCTCTCCCCTGCTCTCACCCTAATCCGTCATAATGAAGACGACACACAGAATTTAGAGCTTAGAAGTGACATTCAAAACCTTTGCCCCAGACTAGCACACAGTGTAAGACTCAAAGCTTCATGGTTTGAGTTCATGGCACCAGCTGGTACCACAGGACTCTCAGCCACTTATGGGGCCTACCAAACCAACAGGCTGGTAGGTAGCGCTGAGAGAACCACAGCGGAAGAGCTGGCAGAGACACTAGCTTCGGTATGGCTTGGCACGTCAGGCTGCTGTTTAAGATCACAACTCACCGTATCGCCAGCCACGGAAGAATACATCAAGGTGGCCTAGCCTGTAATGTTCAGTGCTTTGAAAATAGAACAGAAATTTCCCGAAAGCATACAATTATGGATGACTAGATGCAAATCACAAAGCATGCTTAATTTGAGTTCATTTGAACATCAATCTAAATGTCCAGAGCTGATTTATGGCACAGTACTGTGGAATACAGTAATCACAGAATTTATAATGTGCACTGTTTGGTTGTTCTTCATTCTAAAAAATTAAGGTATTTCAGCAAATTCAGCACTGACAAAAAGCAGTAGCTGATTTACAGTTTAAGTGTACAGCTGGGAGAGCTGGATGTACTGTTGTGTTCTCCTCTCTAACAGAGAGCTCACTGCTGAGATCAGGCCAGGGTGCTGTGTATGGGCCCTGTGATGCCGTGCCAGAGGATGAGCCATGTGTGCAGTGCAGGGTAGGGGGGGGGGGGTTGCCGGGGCCAGGAGCTGACCCCCCGACACACAGGAAGCCCTTCCTCAGGAATACTGATGACGGCTGGCCGGGAGTCCCTGCGACAGAGGAAGCTCTCTCAAGCCACCAGCTGCGATAGACTAGCCAGAATCTCTTTCATGGCCTGGACGGGCCCCCAGATCTTAAAACCGCAACATTATGAGGCTGCACACGGAAAGGCCTTTCTCGCTATCCTCTCTCTCTCCCCTCCTCTTAACCAGGATGACATGAAATAGAAAACACATTATCTGCTGTGTGTGATCTCAAGCAGAGGGGAGAAAGCCAAGCCCAGAATGGCAGAAGCGTGCCCTGACCCCTTCTCTGGAGCAATCAGGCTTCTCTAACGTACATATAATGTAAAGGAAAAATAAATCAAGCATCTAAATGTGCCTCTGCATCCAGGCAAATTAATGATACACCCCATTACGTGCGACCGGGAGGGTTTCACTTCCTTGATTGAAGAACAAAGATAATTGAACAATTCACTGCAAAGTCTTTACAGTACTGGTATGGTGATAAGTGAGTTTAAGTTGTGGACCTGTGGGCATAGAGCACAGCATCTGTCTGTGTCTGTGGAGGGGCAGCAGTAATGTATGGAGCATCCAGCAGATGCATTTATACCACGGTTCTCTCATAAATCCACTATGGAACTGCTAACTCAAACCACATGGGGTTTTTATCTAAATAACGACTGCACCAAGGCAGCTGTATCAGGTTCCTCCACTCAATGGGCAAAGAGCACTATTTAGCTCTTGTCATTGCCCCGTCCCAGAAAAATCACCCCAAAAGCATGTTCATGAATTTCCCTCAAAATTGGCACGCTGACGTCCAGACAAACATTGTCAAACTTTGTTAGCGCTCAATAGTGGGTCCGCAGTCCCCCCCCCCTCCCTCCATATGGTTGCCATGCATCATTTTCGCTGCACTTCTGGGCCGGAGAAATTCCAGCCTGCAAAAAAAAAGGGCCTCACCCCCGAGACACCTGCCTGGGCCCAATATATCTGTTTAAACTTAACCAGATTGTCCCACTGACAAGCTGTTTACCTTAATCACAGTGATAATCTAATGGAACAACATTACGTTTGTAGTTGGATATGATACCAGTGCTCAGGGATCAAAGACCTGCTGATGTGTAATTAAAATTAGAGTTGACTGACAGCACTGCTGTGTAATACTAAGCTGAAGGCCTGTGACAATGGCACAAAGGAGCTCACACGCACTCCTATAACACTGCCTGACTCACGATGGACAGTTTTGAAAACTGTATCAAAATCAACTTTATTCCAAGCATTCCTCTTGTCAAAACCTTGCGCCTACATTACCCACAATGCAACTTGACTGCCGACAGTTTAGTCAGAGATTCGAGTGTTATGCAAGTAGTGGCTACTGTGGCTTTGAGCCATTGACCTCATTCAGAGGAGCACCCTAGGTCTCGTAAGCTCATGCTGACTTAAGTGACATCACTTGAGGCGACTCCACACAGCTCCCTCTAGAGGCACAAAAGGTTTTATACATTATTTTTCACACATGCAGTAATACCCCTCAAGACTTATAAAGACTTTTATATGTAAAACCAGTGACTTTCATGACATGTTTTCAAGAAAACATGTCATGTTTATGTACCTCCAAACATGTAATCTTAATTTATGAATAGTTCTATCTGAAAGTAGATAAGTAGTATTCATGGCCATGTTGTGGGTTCTTTTGCAAGCCATGTGTGCAGTGTTTTCATCAGAGTTCACAGAACTGTCTGTGCATGGATTGTGTGCCTCTGTAACTAGTAGCATGTTGAGGGAAGATTTTCAGCTGGGAACTTAGAAGCCATGCCACAGGATATTACTCAGTCTTTCTCTCTGCCTGCTTCCCAATTCACCAATCCCACTGTACCAAGCAGGCTTCTCTGCTTCATATTAGCCCAAGGTTCATGTAAGCCTCCTCTGACACAGTTCTGCCCCTGCTAGCCTCCCAGCAGCAGTAGGTTGGGGGGAGAGCTTAGGAGACAAGCAGGGTGATATAAGCAGGCTTCTGTTTTGTTAGCGTGATAACCCTTTACTTTAAAATGGCACAAACAAGGCTATGTTCCTTCGGTGTGCTTCATAGGACAGAGACAGACAAATGTACTTCACTGTACTGTACCTTTGCATTCTTAATACATGGACAAAGGGCCCATGCAGCACTGGACTGAACATCTGCACTGGGGTTTTTCAGTAAGGACCACACCAGGCGGACTCCATCAAGTTGGTCAATGATTCTGTAGGGAGAGACAGGAAAGTAGCGTGAAGGAAAAAATAGAAAGGAATCAACGGGGAAAGAATAAGCATGACCAAAAAAAGTGTTGTAATTTCATTCAGATCTTTCATTAAGCATAATTTTCTGCCTGAAAAATTTAAGAGTGTAACTGATCATGTTTGTTTTGAAGAGCTCTGGCTGTATCAGCTTGGCTGGCAGCAGGCTCAGCACAACTACGGCCAAGTAGGATCAAAGCATCGATCGATTTCAGCATTGGCTTTCATCACAACTCAGTCCTGCTCAGTTCCTCTCCAGGCCTGAAACCCATCCACTGTCTGCTCTCTCTAATCACTCTCAACGGAAAAGCTTGGTGATACTAGGGCCAGAGGTTAACGTGCATACATCTGTGTATAGTGGTTCATACATGGATTTATAAATAGAAACTGAGACAAACTTTATGTTGGTGGCTTGTTTTTCAACCAAAGCCAAAATGAGGACCTCTTTCCAAATCAAACAGAGCCAGAGACAGGTCGCTCTATATTTCATAAGGTCTGAGTGAAGTTTACTTAGGCATAAGCTGTATTTCATGTCGTATACATGACTGTAGTCAAAACTGCAGTCAGGGTCTGGGAACCCAAAGAATTACGCCACAGTGCACCCGTTGTCTGGTATAAATAACATGTAACGTGTTCCCCATGTGTGCTTCCACCAACAAGGCCGACATTGAATGCTGTCATAATTACTTAAACACTCCCTAATCACAGTATCTCCGTGACTGGCAACAAGCGAACGCTCATCAGGGACGTCCCCTGCGCCATCTGTCTTCCGTTTGCACATAAATCAGTCTAGAGGGATCATAACATCAGATTCCAGTCTGCGGGGCCTCTTAAATCCAGACCAAAAACAAGAGTGAAGCGTCATATCATCCACCAAAACAGCTCTGTCTTCTCATGAAGCAGGTATGAAACAGATTAGCAATGAAGTTGCAGCTGACAGTGATGGATTAGAGGAGGAGACCACAAACCCTGGAGGCATTAAGCAACGTGTGTTCACTCTTGTAGCTACACAGGATTCATTGGAGGAAGTGCTATGTCATTAACCACACACTGCCCACTGGTTGAGAATGAAAACAAACATGAGCATTTCATGGAAAACTTGAAAGTGATCGGTGTTTGTTTTGGTCCTACAGTAGTTACAGATGACCTGCATCAGAATGATGATGAGAGAATGATTGCGTTGATCAACAGAAGGTGGTATTTGAGAAAAAGTTTCTGTTGGTAATGCTAACAGACAAGACTGTTGTTGCTAACCGTGTGGTATCATGCATACATCATCATCATATTTGTTAGCTAGCCAAACACTGTCCAATCACAGCGAATCTGAAAAACAGATCCAGCAGTGTTGGGTTGAAGCAGGAAACAATCAAACGTGAGTTATGTTAATTGCTCAGCAAACTACTGTACACATACATGTCTCAAAATAAGCCGACACCACAAAACATACAAAGAGCAGCCATTGAAAAAAGAACTTTCTGTTTACAGCAAAGTGCGAAGGCTGAAAAATTACAAAGTCTGGCCTAAATATACACACCGTGAGAAAACAAGGAGAACATGGACTATTGCAAAACACTTCTCCTCTTGTGAGAAGTTTACCACAGTTAGTGACTTTATTTTGACATGCTTTACTTTTATTGAACCCCTTGGTTTTTTTCCTCCAAACAAATGTAATAGGCTCATATGATAGCATTAACAGCTAACCAACAATGTAAACTCAGTCATTAAGTTGTATTTGTGTCCAGCGCTAATTAAGAAGGGTCTTGTAGTCCATAACAGCCTTGTAAAAGCAATGAGGCACAGATGGAAGCTCCACAATGTTCTGCAGTATTGAGGCTGAGGTTAAATGAACATGGAACAAAGACTGCTCTGGACTGTGTTTCACTGTGTTTTCCCAGCCATGTAGTCTTGGACAGGGTTGGGCTTTAGGTATGTTCGTCTGACCAGCTCGAGTCCTGACAGCGACCACAAAGTTATAGTAAAGCACCAGGAATTAAACCACAACCATATTTAACACAGCAGGTACAATAAACAAGGCTTTTAAATTCTGTCATTAAGCTGGGGATGAAAGGGAAAAGTACCTGCATAATTACAAATTAAAAGAACATAGATTTCTTTAAGCATCAGCCCATGGCAGGTTAATGATACTGTGTTTGGATCCTGGAATTGGTGTCATTCCCTTGTCAAAACATATGACATCAGTAGACGTCCGAGAATATGTGTTTGGAGCTAATTCAGTAATGACAGTGAGTGAGCCACTAATCACATTTTAAAAGACACCTCACACGGGGCTGTTTGCCTTGTGTAAACTGTACTCTGAATGTCAGAGCTGGTTGGATGCCCAGGAAGAGAGGGAGACTTACGCCATGTTATCCATATCTGTGGCACAGGCACCCACTGCCTTCGTCACATTGGCAAGCAGCGCCTGGACAATTGACACAAATAAAAAGTACATGCATAAATCAATACAGGAGCATACTTTCAAGATGAGATGACCCTTTATGCAGCAACAGAAAAATTCAACATGCCTGGTTCGTTCCAGTGAGCAGGTTAACCAATGATTTGATGCCTCCACACTTGCGGATGGTGGCCTTGTTAGCAGGGACCTGGGCAAATTCTCCCACGGCACCCACTACATTTACCAGCACTTCTTCAGGCTGGTCAGTCAGCAGGCCAACCAGGGTCTCCAGGGCTTTGTACTCCTGAAATCTTTTAAAGGGAGTAGAAGAGTAGAGGGGCACTTGTCATATTAAATAATCGCTTCACATTGTTTAATCATATTTATTCTATCAAGTGATAGAGATCAATGGACATGAAAAAAGATGTCGACGGTCATGCTAGTAGCTCGGTGAGACTGCACTTGCATAGTAGTGCTTTGGGCTAAATGCTCATATCTTAGTTTAACGTGTTAGCATGCAATCATTTGTTAATTAGCACTAAACGCACTAAAGTACAGCTGAGGATGATGAGAATGCCATTAGTTTTGCAGTTGTTTCATCATAAATAAAAACCTGATGAACGTGCAAGAGAACAATTTAAGGGTTATAACAATTCATCCTGTGGGGGAGATGAATGCAAATATACAAAATTTCATGGTAAGCTTGCAAAGGCTGTGGAGATATTCCACTGAAAACCACAAAATATCAACCTCATGGTTGTACTATATGAAGAGTCAGTGGATCACTAATTTCTTTTAAAATACATCACCAGGGAGCCATAAGTGTCTGTACCAAATTTAGTGCCAACTTTAGTAAAAACTAGATGAAAAGTCAAGAGATTATGAAAGACATTGAGATCATCTTCTGGGGAGCATGCGTATATATAAAAGCCAGTCTGGATCAAAGCCGTGGCCAGACCAGCTGACATTGCCATGCCTAGAGCCACACCAGTAATGCAGCTAAAAATGTTACTAGTTGTCTTAGTGACAGATAGCAGCTACATTGTGTGCAGTCACATGGGTATAGATCGCTTACTGTAACCCAGAAGTACAGGCAGTTTTCCCACAGCTGCTCAGAGTTGTCCCTTGTACGTATTTTGCATAACCAAAGCTTTGCTGCGGCTTGGAAGCTCCCTCCCCCTCTTTTGCTGTGATTTTGCCTTGTTTGCCAGTGCTATGGAGTAGTAAACTATAGTAAACATTTAAAAGGGATATAATGCGGTCACAAAAAACCTCAACAAACCTCTGATGTACAGTTAAGTCCTACGACTGTTTTTATTCACAGTTACGGTTGCTGGCATCACGGTCCGTAAGCTATTGTAGATGGCCAAGGTCATTTGGTTTTGGTCAGGGTCCACCGACACACAGCCTATTCTTGCAAGTGAAAACACTGCTAATGAACAGAGGAGCTGCCAATGTTAAGTTCAGTGAGATTCACCATAAAGAAAAACAACGGTTTTCCTGTGCCATTGCTGAAGTGTCATCTGTAATCGACTACAGTAGAATTATCTTGTAATCACAGACATAACTTTTGATAAATGAATGGTAAGTCGTGCCTATTTTTGTTAAGCCAATCCCAGCTGAAGTAATTACGTGATGGCAAGAGTAACATTACACAAGACTGCCTGAAGCGGCTTCTACTGCAAACACTGGGCTCCACACAACGGGAAGCTTATTAAAGCCTGTCAGAAGACACATGAACCACAGTGGGGCTTCTGTGCAGCAGAACTTTATGATTGATTGCCTGTCTTTTACTTTTCTCATTCTTCTACACTCGTCACACATTCTACTAAGTGCAGAAAGCTTAAATGCTGCCTTTCATACTAACTAGGGCTGTTTTTAGGAAGGTCCAAGTGAAAGTAAGACATTTCAGGGACCCAGAAATGCTTAGCACTGACCATGAAGACAGCAAGAGATCGTCACTTGTTCAACCTGAAATTTAACAGACAGATTGATGTATTTCATTTGAAAGGAAACCGCAGAGCAGTGAAAAAGTTGGGTGAGCACAGAACTTTTGTGAGGTAAGGAGCAGTATCATTTGGAGGAGCAATTATGGTGTGCTCATCATAGGGCTGGAACAGAGGTAAGATGGAGGGGTAGTCAGTAATTGGAAGCGAACCCCACAATCTTGACCCCAAACATTACTGCGCTGGCAAATACAAGTCTGAGACTTGGCAGTCTTGACTTTCCATTGCAAAGTTATTCCCTCTCTTTTGTTAAGGCTTTTTACAGCATTTTTGTGTGTCCATAACACCTCGGTATACAGGCACAAGGGGCCACATATCGATGCATCCATAAATCTGCACGAAATAATGTTTTAGTGTTTCCAAGCTGGACTTTTACAAAGGTGTTTTTCTAGTACATATAAGCTTTGCCCATGTGTAGCCCTCTCTGTAATATTGGGAGACCTACAAAAAACACTTGCTTATGTCGTCTTTAAACAAACACACTTAAGTTATGAATGTAATTATATTTCGGGGCATCAATCATCTCTCATTTTGATGCATCATTAATCAGGAAAATGGCTTACACATGCTGCTACTTGTCTTAAGTGGAGGTCCCCTGACCTCTATACTGTCCAGACCACGCAAAACATCAGTCACATAAAAGAAAAAATCATGTTGTTTGCAATGGGCCACGGGGTCTGTTTCATTTGACCATGTACTTAATGAAAGAAAAGAGAAAAAAACACACTCTGCCTCCCATTGCTGGAGCAAAATATATTCCAAAATGATTTTCATTTCAGTACACCACTCAGCCGGTGATTTATTCTGAAATGAGCACATGCCCCTAAAACCCTGTTACCATTAGCTGCCTTTCCTTTTTGACAGTAATGGCTTGGTCACTTCATTCCAAGCTTTTGCTTGACCTAGACATTATAAGTGATTCAAATAAGCCTGAGAGAGCATGAAAAAACAGATCCACTTACACATTCAAGTGCGCATTAAAAACATTTGCTGTGCATCATGCTGGTTTCCTCCTGGAGAGGTAGCCAAATTTCATCTTCATTTACACCCAGCTGCCCACATCGTCCAAAAAACCAAACAAAACAGAACAGAAAAAGAAACCATGAAATAAGAACTCTATTGATATTATGGTCCTTTGGTAATCTCACTAAGATACCTTTGTGACATGTTAAATTTAGAGTGAGGGCAACCAAAGTGTTTTTACTGTTTGCAAATGAAGTGTCACTAAACGTGGCTTACATGTGATTAATGGCATCATTATAATTATTTCTATTATTGTTATTATCAGTAGTAATATAAGTGTTTTACATAGCAACAGTGTGACAAGTCATTACATATGGCAGAGAGCCTGTACTAGCAGCAAGTGTATTAAGTTGCCACATGACTCATGGCCAGTGCAGTTAACTTGTTTTATCATATTGCCACGCTGTAGTCAAAAGGGTTCCAATCTGCGCCAATTTGGTTGTTTTTTTAAGACAGTTTTTGTTAGAAAATTGTCAAGAAGCCAGTTTAAAAGCATGAAAACAAAACTGTGTCTACAGAGGAATAGTCATACCACTATCTTTAATCATTCCATGACAATACGCATTTAAAAAATGAAACTCAAATGATTTTCTTTTAAATAGACAGTGATCTGTCCATCTTGCTTTAAAAGAATGTTACTGTCATGCTTCTGCTCCTGTAAAGGACTCTTCACTTAACTCAATGTGGCAGCAGACACTCAGTTCCAGTTGGGAGGACTTAACTTAGACTTTAAATGCAGGATATCATTCTGTCAGTTATGATATACGAAGTGAAGAAAGATCCTTGCGAGAGCTACTGCTCCTTTTTCTTGTTATTTTTAGAATTCCACTGCAATTTGAACTAGAGTCTTTCTCAGTCAGAAGAAAAGCATTTTCACATAATCTCACCTCAGTGAAAAGCCTTAAACTCCAAAAATGCTATTTATCAGAAAAATGATTAAAAGACAGTGTCTTATCAGTTTGTGGCTGCACCTGAATAGGCTTTGAATTGATTGATATGTTACCAAGGTATTCACTACTGCTCGGAGGTTATATATTATGTCCCCCGGCCCCATACTGAAAAAGAAAATAAATACAGCTAAATCATTCTTTCAAGAGAGCACTGGTGGAAATGTACAGAGCTGCCAGGACACGGTCCCTGCACATTACTTATTTTAGAGGGAAAATTACTGACTTAAAAATCATCTGACACTAAAGTACAAGTCAAAAACCAATCTGGAGATGTCACTGCTGAAGGATCCAGACTAAATGACACTTAAATAAACCTCTGCTTTACATGACAAATGATTAGAGGCTCTGTCAGCCTACGCTTTCTGACATTCGAAAATCAAGATCTCAAGGCTGATTCTTTCAATATGTACATTTGGTTCAATACTACCAGTCCTTGACTAACACATCACTGAAGTCTATAAAATCAGCACATTTACTTGAGCCTTTGTTAATGGTGGAAAAGATTGAATTCGAGCAGCAAACACTCACATAAAAGATCAGAGCTAATAGAATCTGTGCAAAGACTTGACATCTTACGCAAATAATCACTTCAACCAGGAACAATGGTGAAGGAAAGGGAGATACGACAACAACAGCCCGCGAGTGGAAAAAGTGACACAGCTGGTCATGAATGAATAAGAGCCCCCCATAAAAGTAACATATGTGATGATGGCATGACGAGCATAATGCACGCAAGTCAGATGAACCGCTTACTGCTGTTCTGTATTTACATATTGTAAGACGGCTGTTAACCACATCATCTTGCCAAACATATTTTCCAAACATTATGAGCACATGTGGAATGAAATGCCTAATTTCTATTAAGTCACTTTTACACCAAGGCTCATTAGACTGCTGTTCCTATGTATAATGAGTGATTTATAAAAGTCGTACTAATCTGTAACCACTAATTACAAACACACAGTCATACATCCTAAAAGATATGGCTACAGTGCATTTCTGTATCTCTGGTATGTTAATTTTGTGTGTGTGTTAATGAGAGGTAATAAGGTGAGACCCTGAGTGCCAGCATACTTAGCCACATTCTCCATACTGATGGAACACTTCCAGATGGCCCCGGTGGCAGCGGCCAGGAGCTGCTTGTTGTCTGCCTTGCTCAGCAGTGAAACCAGTGGCTGCAGCCCTTTGTACTTACGCACCAGGTCACGAGTTTGCTTGTCCTCTGCACACTGCAAAGCAAAAGAGAGGGTCAAGATCTACATTAATGCTTCTACAAGCTGGGTCTACATAGGAGACAAACAAGTCACAGAAAAACAAAAAAAAACTCTGTCTTTTTACCCAAGTCTGCTCAGTTGTTTCATAGACTATGCCTATGACAAAGGCAGAAGTGTGGAAAGCAGGTACCTTGAAGATTGCACTGGCACAATGCATTTGTAGCTCATCGTTGTCACTGCTTAGGTTTTCGACCAAATCCTTGATCATGCCCTCCATTTGAATGGCTATCCTGTAGCTTTCCTGTAGTGATATGACAAGTAGCAAATCACATGAACAACATGAAGTAATCTATAATTATGTCACATGCAGAATGCACTGGTACTATTTTTTATTTCGTCCTATGTTTCATATGATTAGTATCACACTTTTATCTTTATGACCTACCCTTAATTATTTCATAATTTTGTATATTTTTATATTAAACATATTTTTTCTTTCTATTGTTTACAGTGCAGTGGTGTGTCTCGGTGATGTGTTTAATAGTTTTTGGACAACAATGGAGCTCTATGGCACAGAGGAATAAGATATACCAGTCTTAGGATACACACAACAATATCTGTTAGTAGAATCAATTAATTGTTGGTTTGCGTCTTTCAAACACTGGAATATCACCAGTCTTAGCTATTAATTAATAAAGACATTCTACATTGTTTATGTATTTGTATTGTATTTTTTGGTTTTAGCAAACGGAACATGGCTTGTAATGTGTGCCCCCCCCCTCACCTCTGAGGCACATTCCTGCAGGGTGCCCACCACAGGAATAAGCATGTTCTCATGTGGAGACTTGAGCAGGCGTCCCAGCAGAGGGACGCCACCGGCCTTACGGATGGCCTCCTTGTTCTTGGTGCTCTTGCTGCAGCTCCACAGTGCGAGAGCCCCACAGCGAGCCACCTCTACATCCTTCTCCTGGCTTGCACTCAGGTTGGCTAAATTAGGCACGCAGTCCAGCAGCTTTACCTGAGCAGAGAGACAAGGGACCCATACTTACATGTGGATAAACACAGACATGAACATGTGCGCAAACAAGCAGACAGGCCACACGTGTTTAAGCAGAAAACTTGCATACACACATAATTCAAGGTCTCTGAAAAGTTTGCTTGTACGACTGGAGTGATAATAGATGGTTGCAGATGGTAATATAAAGTTGTTGGCTGTGATAAAGGGTGTAATTAAAATTCTATTACCACTGGGTCTGCAAGGATGAAAAAGCCAGATATGCTAGGAGTGGAAAACTGTCAGGATAGATGTTGATGTTAGGGCTGAAAAGCCCAGTGTGACGGTTTATGGCCATCATTCAGTGTTCTAATCCATAGTTCCTGGCCAGTGAGACAGAGCAGGCAAAGCTATTACACACAGCACAGTTCAAAGGTGGTCTCGGAGCATAGCGTGAAATTAATCTGCCTCCGTGAGTGACTTGCACATGAGAACATCCGATTTGGGGCTGAGGAAAATATACAAGGCACGGAGGCTTTAATCACAGGTCCTTCTGTCAACAAACATGAATGCAGGTCAGAGGATATAAGGGACATTCTATCTGTTTTTACCCCAGCACCCACTCTGCTGGTTTGAAAAACTGGGTGAAAAAGGATGGATGGGCCACTATCTGGCAAGTGTGTACAGTATGAAAAGGGCATGAACGGGTGATTGATTTGCTGTGCGTCAAAACATAGTTCTGGATTTGTGTTTTCCACTTTGAACAGAATTGTAATGGATCACATCAGAATAATGCACAATCCTGTTTTTCCAAAGGTTCCCAAGTGTCTGTAGTGTGGTACAAAAAAGGGTGTACTAAATCACAAACTAGCTGTTACAGACATAAACAGACAAGTGTTTTCATGGAAAATCTGCCACGCTAGGACATATATTTTTTTCCCCTTTTTTTCATTAACACCAATATAGGAAGTTCAGGTTCTGGTCTGCAGTTTTCTCTTCTGTTGCACTTCACATCACACTGGCAGACTTTTAAATCCATAATTTATGTTATACTAACCTGAATTTAAAACTTTCAGTGCTTATACTCACCAGTTTTCTGATGCCGCCATACTGCCTGACAGTTCTCCTTGCTCTGCGGAACCTGGCCACATTAGCAATGGTCTCAGCAGCTAAGGCCTTGAGGTCCTTGACTGGTGAGTCCAGAATCTTCACGACGCTCTGCAGGCCTCCCATGTCAACAATGGCTCGACGGATTTGCACGTTGTGACTAATCTTTCTCAGGATTTTCAGAGATCCTATCTAAAAAAGCACATAAAAAACTCTCACACTCAGTCAGATATTTTAAAAGTGATTGATTTGTTTTATGGAAGAAAAGAAACTGATGCGTCTATGCCAACATGAGGCCTCCATCTGTAGTAAGAGTACATTCAGCGATATCTAGTAGCCAAACACTCACCCGCATTTCTACTAAAAATAGACGGGACAGAAAGCCGAAATAAAATCGGTTAAAAAGCACCCACATGTCATTAGGCACACTGGAGAATAATTGCTACCCTGTGTCTTTAAAGGCACGCTCTCTACCCAGTGCTAGTGTTTCTGTAACTAAAACACAGGCTGGCACACACGGCCGGCTCTGTTTATGCCTGCAGGCCATCCAGGTCCAGCTTTGGCACAGCTACTCACTTTGCATTTGACTTCATCTGTATCCAGCAAGTTAATGAGGACTTCAAGGCCACCTACATCCCGGATGGCCAGTTGGCACGTCTCCTGCATCAAATTAAAGTCCATCATGGCGCACAGAGTGAGCACAGTAGCTGTCTGGTCGCCTACCTGTAATAATAATGCCAAACGTGAATGAATGAATGAAAAAGGGAGACAAAAAGGAAGAGAGGAGGAGAACATTAAACATTAAGCAGACATTTGCCAAAGGGAGGAGGATAAAAACCTCCTTCCTTTCTCCCACCCTCCCTCTTCTTATGTTGTTTCCCCCCATAATATCACCCCTGCTGGGGTTGTTTTGTTTAAACCACAGCCTGCTAAGTGTTTAGCTTTGTGGTGGTAAACGCTGATGGAAAGAAATTATTTGCTAACAGAGCACTGAGCTCAACAGTGCCAAGCCCAGAAACCATCAGATTTTGCCCATAAGATGAAAAAGCACCATTAGCACTGAAACCCTGAAATTAATGATGAGCTAGCATTTCAAAAAGCAGAATATGTTTTGACAGTTGCTACATACACACATATCATTTCAGACCTGCACCCCTGCGATTAGCAACTTAGTAACTACAACACTACGAAATCAACAAGTGCTTTGAGGGAAGAAAATCTGTTGTTTGATTTAAATACAAGCCTCTCTGCACACATGGGGCAAAAAGCATTGAGGTGTTATTGCCACTCAACTCCAATATACTCACTGAAAAAAATAAACAATACAGAGATTTAAAATTGGGCATGTGTGGTCAAACCCTGACAATGTGTGGCAGTGGCAGAACCTGACTTCTCCTAAATTTAGTGTCCAAATCCTTGTTGTCTTTTTTAAGATTCTCCTCACACTGCATAAATCCACATAATGTCCTATCTGTGGATGGATGTTGACAGCATTATGGCACTTAAAATACCAGTCTTAGGGTTGGTGCTTTGAGATGGTGAAAATATTGTCCAGGGAGGCAGCGATGGTGTTTTTTTATTACCATATTTAGTCTGTATCGTACGCAATTGCATAACAAACCTTGCTGACATGCAATGGTTTTGATCATGAGAAGAGGAAAAAAAAATCGGTAGTCAGACAAAACAGAAGCTCATAGTAAGAAAATGCAACAGTCCGCTGCTGTAATCCTAGACCTGCTACATGGCTTTGATATGCGACACTAAAACGTCAAGTCCAAAATCTCCTGGCAAGTGAACAATCAAATATCATTCCTTTTTTGCAATGGTTTAAATGTGCTACAGATAGAATTCTCATCTAGTGGATTCAAGGTTGCCTCTACGGTTCCAAGATTCATAAGCCTTTATTAGTTGCACACTTCGCAAACAATTTGAGACTTCAGCACCATCCTAAATAGATTACTTCAACTAAACATAAGAATGCAGCATGTCCTGCTATCAGCTACCCATATAAGTAGAAAATAGCCTATCACTATATAGAAGGCCAGGGCAGTAATCTGTCTCATGCAGCTGTTGGAGGGGCCGGCTCATCAGACTAGACCTATACCACAGTCTCAAGTGGTGTTTGATCATATCTCCCTCACAAAGCAGTGCTCTGACACAGCAGGATAACGGCCACATGTGTTCTCCATATCATGATGCTCGCCTAAATGTGAACCATTTGCCCATTAACAGCAGTGGATCTACTGCTTCCTTTGTCTCCTCCGTTCTCACTCTTCAAAGGATTCAGCAGGCGAGGTTCGTACCTTGTAAAAACAACGAAAAAAAGCTATGTTTAGGAGTGATAGCTGGGAGAACAGAAAACAGATCATGTGCTTTCATTTTTGTTAGCTTTGGTCTTGAAGTATTGTCGACATTCTTTAAAACATTGACAACATCTGACAATCTTTTATGGTGAAAGATCTTTGACTCTCTGAGCATGACAGGGGCAGATGCTCGAAGTGGAACCAATTCAACCACTATTCGACCTTGGAACATGAAATTCAAAAAGTAGTTTAATAACTGTGCGCTGTCTTGGTGGGGATATAATAACTGTGTGTACCTACTGGCTTGGCTTTTGAAAATCAAGATGTAATACCAAAACTAAGTTAATTTTCTTTTAATATACATGGTAATCTAAATCTTTATGGGTCTGTTTCGTAAACCCAAGTGAGCTTCCACCAGTGAAGACATTTGCTTTTGCTAACAGAAGTGAAGAATATCTTGGTCTTATTTTCCATGGGCTGAAACTTACCAAAAGTCTGCAGCCATGCTAGTAGCTCTGAGTGAGCCTGAATATAGACATAGCAGTGGTTTAAGAGAAATTATCATCAGCTAACCTGTTGACAGTGGCTGTGCTAACGGGCTGGTAATATTTACCAATCATCGTCTTACTTAAACCTGTTAACATGCAAACATTTGCTAATTAGCACTAAGCACAAAGCACAGTTGAGTCTGATGGGAGTTTCACAAAATAAACAACAACAACAAATTGACATTGACCTGGTGATGGAACTAGATGAATAGTCAGGGGATGTCCAAAGTGACAAGGATTCATTCTTTGGGGAACATGAATATCTAAATTTGTACCAAATTTGATAGCAATCTATCCAAAGGTTATCAAGACATTTCACTCTCAACCAAAAATCCCAACCTCATGGTGGCACTAGAGGAAAAGTCAGGGGATCAGCAAGCTGGTTAGGGTTCATCTACTGGATTCCAAGAATGACTGTACAAAGTTTTGTTTCAATCCATCCAGTGGATGTTTCACTGAAAAGATGACAATATTGGTGTTAGTGGTGCTATAGGAAAAGTCATAGACTCACCAAGTCATTAGAAATGATCCTCTACAAAACTTGAATAACTGTAGCAAATATTGTAACAATCCATCCAGTAGTTCAAGATATTTTATACTGAACTACAATTGTCAACCTCACAGAGGGAAAGTCAGGAGATCACCAAAGTCAGATGGAGTCCTGCTCTCGGGACTATAAATGTCTCAAAATTATTGAGATATGCAAGTCTGGACCACGCAGTTAGTGTAAATAAAAAATACATATACTATAAATAATAATACAAAATTCTCAAAGTAAAAAGTGACCCAAAAATTATAAAACCTCTGAAGGCTCAGTGAATATCTAATGGAAGAGTATACAGAAAAAAATAATATCCCTAAATAGCAATACTTATGCAACTACAGTCTCTTCAAAAACAAATCCCATAAAAAAACAACTGAGTACCACTCTGGAATTTGCAACATGCTACTTTGATAATGTCATCAACTCATTTAACAGCAGTTCAATAGCAGCTCACCTAGTAGTGATTAAAGGCAGTTGTACAAATACTTTATCCCCTTGTCTGATGAAATTACATAATCAAAAATGAATTTAGAAGAAATTTAGTAGTATGAGAGATCAAACTCCATTCGTGAGGTCAATGGAAAATATGCTTTACACATGTTGTCTCTTCCTTTACTGCAGGTGTCTAAGCCTGAGCTACTAAATAGCTGATGCCTTCACACCACTGAACGGAGGTCTCATTCTAGTCTGGTTCCTCTGGAGCAGCAGGCTGGATTCTGCAGGCACAGACTGCCCTGCCTGAGCCACTCCAGGCCTATAAATCACAGCACTCAGCATGTGGGAGCAGGGATGGGGTTAATAGGGCTGTCAATGATACCCTGTTGACCTCAGGCCCTTTTCGTACAATTTTGTTGGGAATATTTTATGCATGAGAGTGTGTTTGGATTGGACTTCATGCCAGCAGGGGTAAACGTGCACATTGAGTATAAGGGCTGAAATACATAAGAGTGTAGGTCTGCGATTCTGGACGGGTGACAAGTGGACTCGTGCCACTGCCAGCGCTTCACAGAGCTTAGTGTAATGGAGAAGACGCGGGTCTTGGCAGAGGTCGAGCCACAGAGGATGCGTGAGGTTTCATACTTCTCTGCCATCTACAGCAGACTTCGAGGCCAGGCTACTAATGACAAGAACAAACTCAATCTCCTGCTCTATTATGGGTAAGGTACTGCAGGGACAGAATGAATGATCACTGGTTGTTTCTTGCTTCATATTTGACACAGGATCTCCTATAACATAAAACTTGATCACTTAAT
Organism: Holacanthus passer; assembly: GCA_025331565.1. Taxonomy (NCBI): domain Eukaryota; kingdom Metazoa; phylum Chordata; class Actinopteri; family Pomacanthidae; genus Holacanthus; species Holacanthus passer. The sequence goes on from JAFREQ010000102.1 coordinate 747,727, forward strand.
AGGCCTTTCTGTCATAAAATGAGTGCTGTGCACGCTGAGCAAACGTCTGGTCAGGTCTTCGAATTGAAAAGTTGCCTAACTCATGAGAATGAAATGATGCAATTATTTTTGTAAGCAAATTCTTTAGATTAGACATGTTGTAAATCTAAAAGACAATAAAAAAATAAATGTTTTAACTGAATTCTGTAGCTTTGTAACTAACATAATTGGTTACAAATTCACTTCTGTTGAGAAAATGAGCTGATACTGGCTCTTGTACACTGGAGACAGGGTTAGTTCTAGCGTAGCAATTAGCAGAATGGTTCTCATGAGAGAAGAGCAGGGCAGTAGTACTGTGACTGCCCAGCAGAGGGGGAGCAACCTTAATGAGGGCTGAACACAATACCATGTGTGTCAGGGACCCAGCTCAGCTTGTTAATCTCCATAAGGGAAACTTATTGTCATAGAAACACAATTTTAAAGCTATGGGGAAAGGTTGCACTAATGGGGACACTTTTTAACAGGCTGTCTGGTGAATTATCTTTTCATTGTGCCTGTTCAGAAAAGATGAGAAAAAGCCATCTGCTCAGTAATAAAGAGATGATGAATATTGTAAAAAGTAAATTATGAAAATGTTTACAAGACACGATATTGAAATGTTTATCTGTTAACTAGTAACATATTGCATATCAGACACAATATTTATATCTGTGAGAATATGAAAATTGTTTTATGTTTAGAAAACCACAGGCCAGCCTAACTGATAGCAGCTGGTGAATTCCTCTCTCTGTCTTTATTTAAACAGAGACAACATAGTCAGATGACATTTTATGGCTTAAATGCAAAACTCACCATGTGGTGTTATTCAGTCTTGACTAGTAAAACAACACTTTTTAGCAAAGTTCTGACAAAGCTTGTCTTGTTTCCAAACTGGTTTTCATAATTTACTGAAGGCCGATACGCTGTACATAATTGTATATGTACAGCGTATAAGTATATGTGCTTAAATATAAAATTTGATAAAAGCATTTGCTTATACTGTGGCAGTGATGCATTACAGACTGGAATAAGGAAGGCGAATTAAGTTAAAATTCATTTTCCATGTCAGAGTGTCAGACAGCTCCTACATTACATACATACATACATACACCCGTTCAAACACACACACACTGTATGCTTGCTAGAAACAGAATCAAATCTGCATGCAGGATTTTGCGAGAGACCATGTAACCATTCTGCAGGCACAGATCTCCAGTCATACAAGTATAAAAACAAACACATCAGAACCGTAGGCAAATATTCCTACATAAATATCATTAAAACACAAAACAGAACATCCATGTGTCGCTTTATGAAAGTGTTAAACTTCCTAGAGTACAAACGGCATCTATAGTGCAAGGAAAAGGGGGGAAAAAAAGATCTCCTCCTAAAATAAAACAGATATTTAACTTGGCTCATGGTAAGTTTCAGCGTCTGATGGTAATGATATTATAAAATGACTACTGGACAAACCCCATAAATAACTGTGCTCTGTGGTTTCCAGACAGATAGAAAGCTGGGACATGTTGGTTACTGCAGTGCTGCATCTTGTTGAAGCGGGAACACACACACAAGCCTAAAGCTCACGCCGCAATCCCGCTGAAAAGTATAAAATACACAAGCCAGTGAGGTTATTTTATCTGAATTTGCCCCTTTCATATCATTTACATCTTATTTTTTCCTTTCTGGAAAGGAGCAGCAGCCTGCGTTTAGAGTGGGAATTTCCTTTGATTATATTCTATTTTGCTAAGCTAAAAATATCTTCCTTGAGTTGAACTTTACAGGAGTGTTTTCTAGAAAAGATCTACTTGGTTGAACTGTAAATAATCTCACTTAGCACCAAGCCACAGAACACAAAACTGCTGGTAATATCCAGAAATCCCATACTGTATAAAACTATGTAATGTAGACTATTATGACACATTGAAATAACATTAACTCATTTCGTTTTCTTTGAGGTCAAGCAGCATTTAAGGTATTTCTAGTGTTAAACAGAAGGGGAAAAGGTTTGCAACATGCAACTAAACAGATTCCTGTCAAACTAAAGTAAAGGCAGTCTGTTTTAATATAATCTGTCTGAATGATACTGTCCAGATAAATAGATAACAGAGACCACTCAGTGAGGTAGGGTAATCTCTGAAATTAAGTGGTCAGAGGTATTCCCAGCCAGTCTGGGTCATTGGCTTCTCTATCCTCTTTTCTTTTCCTCCCATGTTTTGACACATTAATATCCACCATATGCCCTGTCAGACCTATCACAGGCGCGCTTCATTTTTATGCTTCTGCGGTGTGGGCAAACGGTGCATACAGTTGCTGCCGTCAGACAGCTCTTTCCCCTATGTCTTGGCTCACATGTGCAACCGAACAGGCCTGTGTCAGAAACCAGGAATCCGCCAGCCAAGCCAACCACTTCAATAAGCATCTTCCTACAAAGCGCCGCTTAAAATGAGAGCAACCTCCACTTTATTTCAACTGACATCCTCTTTTTTACTGAGTGGCAACTTCATATGACTGAGGCAAAACAGACAGGTGGGATTATGTGATTGGAAAATTACCTTATCGTGACACCTAACTTGAGTTCTCTTGAGAGCCTCAAGACTGAATATTTTTTTCCATGCATTACAATTCTGAAGAGGTTTCTGGAAGTCAAACACTGACTCAGGATCAAAATTCTTGTACAGATGGAGAAGAAAAAGAGCATGGACTTTATTGTTTCGTCAGTTGTGGCCTGCCTTCACCTCCAGTAGTAAAGCTCCCTGTATAACTCACCATTTCAGGTTGAAATCTATCAGAGGAAGGAAACAGCGGTGTGCAATTGGTAATGTTCTGTTCTCATACCTTGAGGTATTTGACCAGTTTCTGGATCTGCCAGTATTCAGAAGGCAGGTCTGTGTTGCTCTCTGGACGGCGCTCTGGCTGCTCTTCCTCCTCCTCACTCTCAGATGAACTCTCGCTGAAAGCCTCCACTGGCACCGCTCCTGCTGGGGTCTTACTGAACACACACAAAAAAAAGAGTAGATAACAGTGCACGTTAGACCTTGAGATAACAATCTACAAAGGTGCAGGATAGTGTAACAACTAGACAATACATATGCAGACAAAACAGATGTAATACAATATCATGAAATCCCTTTTCCTGTGTTTTAAATGGAATAACAGCCTGGTTATCCCACACAAGGAGACCCATTAAGGATTTTGAAATTCAAGTGTCAAGTTTGAACTTCCTAAGAATCCAAGCAGCAGGAAAATAAAGATTGGAATAATGTCATGGGAGGACTGGAGTCTTCATCATATGCAGAGCAAGGACTTATGCTGTGCTATTGATGCAAACAGAAACGCAGATGGCTTTTCAAAGTTGCTCAGGCCACTTGGATAACTGTATCAAGAAAATTGGGCACTGTGGAGCAATGAAATTTGGTACGCAGTGGGGTCGCCGAGAGACAGTTTCCATGTACATACAAAATAGCATTGCCAGGGGAGCGTATTATCAGGAGGAGCCAGCCAATATGAGGCAGTGTTTTCCAGGAAGCAACATGATAAACACCGAACAAGACCTTCATGAAGCTGCCAGGCCTACACACTATCCTGGGTTGTGTGTGGTCATGACTGTGATTGAGCGAACGCACCCTGGGGTCATTATTGCCTGTACACTAAGTGACGAGCAGTAAAGAATGCTATCAGTGAACAGTGGCTTGCATCAATTTATGACGCAGGCAGTCTGTGTACATTGGCAGATGCAAGTACGGAGACAGCTGAGGAGCAACTGTATAGCTGCCAAGAGTCGGAGGAAGGAAAAGTTTTTACATAGGGTCTTGTTCAGTACAATGGCTAATATATTTTCAGGGTACACTTTCCACTACAAATTTCACCACCAAGAGCATTTAGATCTTCTTTTCAGTTCCTAAATCTTGAGTGGGCTACTCCACCTGCAGAGAAAGACACAATGCTTATACTGTAGATTCTGACAAAGGAGAACTATTTCAGGGCACTTACATTTTCTGGGAGGACAGGCGTCCCGGTAAAGAGGACACAGAGAATTCTGCTTTCATCTTGCTCTTGGCTCCCGTTCCCAACTTTTTCTTCTGTATTTCACCAGACTTCTCCTCTCCAGAGCTCTTACTGGATTTCTTTTCCTCTGCTTTTCTATAATGATGTGAAATAAGAGTCATTATGCCTGCTTCTATTTTGAAAATGGTTATTTTTCTAACATAATCATTATTTAACAATTCGAGACAAGGGTTCAGCGGGCATTTTTTTTTTTTTTTTAGCAATTGAGATTCTTTTATCTTGAGCCAGTTTCTCCTCAAATGGGTATAGTTATCACAAGGTACAGCTGCAACAGCTCAGCCCTTGCTAGATCTATTTATCAATCAAAGACCATATGTGATAGATCTTTTAGGGATTTTTTTCTAAGACTTTTTCCCAACATTTCTGTCTGTAATTGTGCAGAAAGGCTTTCCACACTGTGAACATATTTATTAACTATTATTGTGTAATCAGGAATATTTGCACTTGCCCTAAAATTTATAAACCATATAACCATCTCTTTATAATGTGTGACCGCTGGCAGACACACTGAGCACATGTGATGAAGGCTTGGTATCAATGTCATCTAAAGCTCTTCTCCTCAACGAGATGCTGCTCACGTTACGTGATAGCCTGAAGATATTTCAGGGCACATCTTACGAGAGGTATTATCACATACCCACATGGAGACATGAGACCGAGATTCTTCCATCTCGGACATGGTTCATATTTCTTCTCGCCGCCTGCCTTGTTCGGCGTATGCTGTTGTCTTGCCTTCTCATGCACATTCTTTTCCTGTTGCTCGTAAGACCTCTGGGGTTGGCCTTGTTCCTCTGCATCAACCGATTCCACATGCTGGATCTTTTGTGTTGATGGAAGTTCTTGAACTGCAAAATCCTGTTCGTAAGTGGAAAAAGACAAAGGCTGGAGAGTGAGGAAAAAAAAGAGCTCTTTCAATTCACACCAAAATTCTAGTGGTGAGATATACAATAAATTTCGTTTTGTAAAATCGAACATACTTGGGTTATAAATTTCTCTGAATGATGCTCATTAAAACTAAATTCTGATGTTCGCTTGTGCTTCTTGTGAAGCTGTGCACAATATTTTCCACCAAACATCTGTCATGATGCTTCTCTCGTCATTACTTGAGACACATTACAGTTTAATGTCTGACAAAGTGTTTGCCATTTCACTCAGAGAAGACGCATGTAAAAGCTATAGAACAATATCAGTGACACATGAGGAACATAAAATTCACATAAAAGCCCTTTCTCCGTAATATGCAGACCTCCGTAACAATTCAGTCTTTACTGTGGCACGGGAATAAAATAACACTTTCCCAAAGCTTTATACAGAAGAGGTCCCCCTCTGTTGATTGGCTGAACAATATCAAAAAGTTTATTGTTTCTGTACATTCCCTCCATCTAAAACTTTGCAGCTTGGCACAGACAAAGTAATGCCTTTGTGTCACTGTTACTCAGTTATGATTTCTTTTTTTGAAGTTTTGAAGGTCTTTATACCAAACTTTACAACCTATATACGAATGCCAATAAGGCACATATGAATGGTTTGCAGGCAGGAGAGTTTTTAATCACAGACACCTGCTCTGCAGAAATAGCTCAGACTGTCATTGTTTGTCAGGGGCTCAACATTTTTAAGGGCAGGGGAAAAAAAATTAAGATGTATTTCTATGGCTTGTGTTCATGCACAAGCTGGAGCCAAGCATGCCCAATCACTTTTCCAAAGACTTGTTTTTCATAAAACACAAAATGACCTCCTATTGGAAACATACAAGTCAATTCACCCAACCACAGACCCACAGTCTGACTTTATTAGGCTAACCAAGCTTCTTTAATTCTATTATATGTGAAATGGACAAAGTCCACATGCTTACACAGAAGGGAAAACTCCAAATTCCTTAACATGCCACAGTAAAAAAGTCATATTACAGGTGCCTCTCTGCATCTGAAAACACTACAGGCCTGGAGACAAATGCTGTGTTAACCAGGACTGACGCCTGCTGTTTTTAATAGCAGGTGACATTCAATCATTAGCACCTTTCTTATTTCTTCATTTGTCTTTTTCCTGCCTTCGGCTTTTTCCTTTACTACAACTATTTACATGTGTTTGGGGTAGACTTGTATCTAATTACTTGATCCATACTGATGGAAAATCAGCAGGGCAGCAAATCTGAAGCCACTAGCCATAAAACATCTGTCAGTGGCAAGACTCAAACAGTCTCTACTGACTGATTATGACAGTGAAGCAGTCTATATTAATTTCAGGATGTGAATAACAAAAACAAAACTACAACCCAGAGAGTTTTTGCGTTTCAGTGAGCGTCTTGCACATGCAAATACACAGCATGTCCAATTTCCAATCATGCTGTGATGTCAAAACGAATCCACAACACTGAAAAGAGAAAGCGAGTCTGCTTCCTCCCTGTGTTGCAGCCCTCCTCTCCTTTGGCTGCCTCTGCTCAATTGATTGAGGCTGTCTAATCTAATAGACCTGCTACAAAAGGCCTGCTTCCTCACATTGGAAACAAGCAGATATGTTTGGAGATTAGGTGTTGTTATCTTTGGCTATCGCATTCCAAGTTTGGGCTCTCTGCATTGCAATCAGGGAACCGAGCCAGAGCTATGCAAGATTGTGTTTCTGACAGACGCTGCTGCTATTGCCTTCTCAAATTAAAACTTGAATGGATCATGTCCATGAGAATGACTGCAATTACTTAATATCTCAGACATAGGAGGCATATTGCACCATTTGATTGCTGTCGTCAGCAATCAATCAAATGAATTTCAAAGCAATGCTTTCTGTAATTGACCTCATCATATGAAGGTGATTAGCTCAAGCAGAGGCAGAGAGAAAATATTCAGCCATGAGAGTGAAACCAAAGTTACAGGACACTGTGAGGCACATATCAAAGGAGTGAAAGAATCCAGAAGAAAAGACCTTGACAATGATTTGTGCCTCCACACATTCGTTCACAGCAATTTTTACTGCAGCTGTCCATCATTTTTAGATCATTCAGGCTCAAGGCATCACTATTCACACAGGAGTCATAAAACATAAAAGCCTGAATGTCTTTTTTTAACACGGTTCAGCCTGGTATGAGTCATTGTTTTATTAAAGTCTTCACTAACTCCATTCCAGTTTACTGCAGCACCTTTACATCTATCATGTACCGTAAAGGAGGCACATGGATCAATCAACTGACAAACAACAAATATAATGGAATCACTATTCTACTGTGGACACTATGCAGTATAGTCGTAGTATAATTTAATAATATAAATTAAGTGCGTTATAGAATAAATAGTAAACAATTTCAGAAACAGTCTAAGAGTCATGCAAACAGTGTTTTAAGCTGAATACTAATGTTAGCACGTTGACATGCTCACAATGACAATGCTAACGCCAGTGTTATGTATATCCTTATGTAAATGAGAGGTTTGCTGTTAGGGCAGTATTACAGTATTAAATACAATTAAAGTCATTTTTCATGACTTATAAAAGGAATATATCAATGAAAAAAATGCAGACATTGTTTAAGCACATGATGGATGTAGGAAATAAAGGTGACGAAGGGGCAGCACCTCCTGAAACCAGGTATTACAAAAACCATCAGATGATAAAGTTTAAACTTAGTGTTCAAACTAAAGTGTTTCCCTTTCATACTAGGATACCAGTTATATGTGTAGTCCACATGATTGTGTGGTAGTAAAGAGGATTTTCTTTGTTTTTCATCTGCTTATTATTTATTGAGGTGTTTGAGAGGATGTTTTTCACTTTCAGAAAGTTATGCACTGAATCTAAGTAACAGACATCAGCCTTGGTGCCTGCCCTTTCAAAATGTCACCAACAGAAACACTGAACATGATGATGTTTAGCAGCATTTATTAATGTTTAACATCTTATTTTAGGATGTTAGTGTGCTAACATTCATTAATTAGCACTTTGAGGTACAGCTGGCTGGCTGACTGGAATTCCATTAGTTTTGCAAGTATATGGTCATAAACATCACGAGCTGATGATGCTAAATGAAAAGTCAGAAAATCACTTGAGTCATTAGGATTCATCTTCTCAGAACCATGAATGTCTGTTAAAAAATTATGGCAATCCTTCCAATAGTTATCGAGCTATTTCAGCCTAGCGTGGCAAATAAAAAAGGTTGAGCATTTATAGATATTACAGAGAACTTACAGCAATGTACAGCAGTGACCCATACAATTTAAATCCAGCATGGAAAATCCTTTGGGACAATTCAATGAGGATTTTTGTTTTGCAAAAACATATCTGCTCACTTTTGCCTCAAAGGTACTTCACATGCAGAATAGTACCATGAAATCATCTGGCCTTTCAAAAGTCAAACAGTTTTGAAAACTCATTGAAAAAAACTTCAACGTCAACCCTTGTTGGTATCTGTAAGTTCTATTACTCAGCTTGTTCTAGCCTACTTTTGATTCTTTATTTTACAGCAAAATCTGCACTGTGGGTACACAATATTGTTCTGAATCATATTTAGACAAACAGGAAACCACTAAGAAACCAGAAATGACCACTGCTTTTCTTTCTTTAAAGAAATTGAACCAAATGTCCATACAAAGCAAAGCAAGTCAACAGTGAGTGGTGTTTAAAAGCTTTGATAAGTCTGTGATGATGCTACATTTTCCAACAAGCATCAGCGTGAGTGAGAAAAAAAGGATCAGATTTTTAAATGATTAACAGATTTTTGGTCGCACCTGGAATCTATTATTGAGGCAATTTGTTATGTCGTCAAATTACTAAAGCAGGAAATAGCACTACTGAATAAATCACGCATATTTCAATGTCTGGAAATGAGCGTGTGTGTGAGTGTGTCTGTGTTGAGGGGGTGGATGGTGGGTGGGATGGGGCTTTGCTGTTTTGATGTTGGAACACGGAGGAGGTCGCGTCAGAAATTTTTCAGCACAGTGACAACCAGACACTAGCTCACTAGTGTGGAACAGCACAGACACTGATTACACAATCCTAACTCTGTTTACGAATGTGAGTCAGACAGCATCAGGGATCAGATTTTCATGGGACAAAGAGACATTTCAACGCCCACACATCTTTGCTTTGAGAGCTAAAATGCAAGGCTACAAAAAAGGAGGTCTTAATGTGTTGATGATAATTGCATCTGCCTGTATTCCACTGTACCTGTTTGATTATGTTCTCGGCAAAATGTGGAGATCTGCTCTTCAGGAGTGTTACCAGGTCTTTGTACATATCACTTGTTCGCTCATAGCCACTCTCCTCCCCCTCCTGTTTTATGCACTGTGAAAGCAAAGTGAAAAAACAGCTTCATTAATTCTAAAAACCACAATTATAATGTGACCCAGATGTCAGCTGGAATAGCTGAGGTTAGAAAGCTCAGAGTATCTCCAGGCAGCCTCAAAGAGGAAGTGTAAAACCATCTAAACCGCTAAATTAGGTTTAGGACACTACTGCTCTTTGAGGTTTCATTTGCATCAATGTCGCCCATTGAGTTTAAGGTTGTAGTTCTGTCACCTTGGCTGAACCACTTCCAGGTGAAGAAACAGAGGCAGGAAACCTATGGCTTGTCAGCAAAGTCAGGGAAAGAGTGAAAGGTGCTGCAGCATGCAAAATCCTTAGAAATGATTGCAAACACATTCAGAGAGATTCAGGGCATTTGGCAAGTACATGGAAGCTTTCTATACAATAGTACTCTTAGGGAATCTTTGGGAGACCATTAAAAGTCAGATATGTGATTTTTTTGACTATACAAATTTTTGTACAAATTAATGATCATAAATGAAAACTTTCAGTTATAGTTTCTGTTTGCCATCTGATCATAATTAAAAGCACATGCCTGTTTCAGTCATATTATGTTAGAGACTTAATAGCATCAGACAACATGAGTAACTTAGATGCTGTTGTTGTTGTCCGTTAAGTATTGAAAACTGGTATCTGACACTTTTTTGTCTTTACTGGATTATGGTGATCTGCTTTGAATGACTGCACGTGCCCAGTGTCTACAGATGTTGGATGCAGGATAAGACTTTGCCCTAGTTTTATGACTGGGTGTGGTTACCTCGTAGACCACTGTACTTTGTTTAAATACTCTGCCCCTTCCAGCTGGAATAATGTACAGAGGGACTTAAAAATGTCAGAAGGGATTACTCTTGGTGAACTCAAGTCTGTTTTAAATGATCTGGAAAATAGCACTCTTGCTCACTGCCTTTGCTACTTAATGCCTTGTTTTTAACTTTATTTTGATAGTTTTGGAAACTCATGACTGTTACAGATCTTAACTGCAAGTTGTCTCTACTCTTTTGTAGCATGTGACTGTTGTCTTGTTTGTTTATGTTGTTTGATTCATTGCTGTAGCCATGTTTTTATGCCCTCTTGGCCAGGTCTCTCTTTAAGAAGAGATTATAATCTCAACAAAACTTTGACTGAACAAAGGAAAAATGGAAAATAAAAAGAGACCTGATCAAAGAAAGAATGACCACTGCTTCAATTCCTGCATTTTGAATTTTGGTGGTCTGCATTTTGTTTTGGATCATGGATCATAGCTTTATGCTGCATTCACTGGCGGTAAATGGCAAACTGGAGATAATTTTAGTGGGACAGAGCAGGACGGTCAAATTAGATGATGCCAGCAAAGAGTACTGGCAACAGCACCCTAAGACACACTGCCATCCAAAGTAAAAATATTTCAACTTTTTGCCCTCCAATGCGACAGAATTTATAACCAGATGTTACATAGCTCCCTCTGGGCAAGGACAAGCTAATAATTCACAATAATTCACAAGTCATGTAATTAATACATCTAATAATTAATAATTCTTTGTAAGAAATACTACATTAATATAGCAGTGTTTCATTTTACCGTTTGTTTTTCCTGTGCTGTCCAGAAGGTGTCTGCCTGAAGCTGTGTGAATGTAGCGTACATTATGTTTTAAAACTATTCATCATTGAAAGACTAACATGAGATTAATACCCTGTGGGAGCATTGTGCTGTTTATTACGCTGGTTGTCTAACTTTGGAGTTCTGTGGCTCCTTCAGTAATTTATCAAGATGAATCAATAGTCTGAGGGGTGGCTATAGTGCGTGTTATATCTATATCATTTTCCTGCTTCTTCCAGAACACTAGTTAAGATATTTAATGAAGTATAGAAAATAGATCCTATAAACCGATGATCAGACAATAGATTCTGTTGATAGGTAATGTTGAGATAATTCAGCTGAACTGGCAACTGTGTGCTGTGACATTGATTTAATATTGGTATTATAACATTTGTGAGGAAGGGGATACACATAGTAACTAAATTTGGTAAGGTCTGCCTTTCACACAGAAGATTTATGATTGAAGAAAAGTAAAAAAGGCGCTCAGAATAAATCTTTTCAAAATCACTGGAGCACTCCATACTGAACACACAGAGGTCAATTTACTGCCACTTCGCTGCCTGTGCAATGATGAATTGGTGTATCAGAAATTATTTGCCAGAAAGAAGCCTCTCTGAACATTTTCTCATACAGGAAAAAGAAAACAATACTATATTGACTGTTGCAGCTGATGTAGTCCACAGTGTTTTATCTTCCTAGTCTTACCCCGTTGAGGAAAGCTCCAGCAGTGCTGCAGGTGATGGAGAGAGTTTCAGTGTCAACAGGCTCAATCACAAGGTAACAAATCTCACCATGCACCTGTCTCCATGGAGGGGCGTGACAGCCATTTGAAAACTCATAATCTGAAAAGAAAAGAAAAAAAGTTGGTAGTAGTGCAGCCTCATATCAAGTCACGATGCTGTCTCCAAAAGAAGAAGGAAACAGGAGAAAAGAGCAGAGCAAAAAGAGAAATCATCACAAAATGGCTCAAATGCTAAAGAGGATGACACAGTACTCCAAGCTGCACAGGTCTGAGAAGTGAGTCCAGGACAGAGCTATAGTTTCAATTCAATCATATTTTAAGGCTGTTGGGAAAACCTTTCCATAAAAGGTGTCAATTCAGCCTAAGAAAATTGGGCTGCTTTTACCACTTGGTGTGCACATGCCACTGAATACTTTGTTAGGGCATGATAACACTGCAATGAAGCAAAAAGCATGCACTGACTAACGACTTCGTAAATTGGAATCTGACAGATATAATTACTTCCATGTCTTTGGTGGCAGCAGAACACAGACTTTCTATGCTTTGGAATATTCAACATTAGTGTTAATAGCAATTGCTTTCCTTGCAACCCAGTGAAATGTGGAGATAATTCAAACCTGATGTGTATCGAACCGACTTCAACACCCTCTTTCCTTCACTGCAGAAGCGTTTCAACAGCTCCACTTCATTCTTCACTGCGGTGGGGTTGAGGCTGACTTGTCTGTAATGAAAATGTAGAAAAAACAAAACAAAACAAACATCCAATTCATCTCATTCATTCATGGTTCCTCTTCTAAACCCGCTGCCTATTCCAATCAAAAACAATCACATTGCAGTAAAGCTGGTTAGATCTGAGTGAAAGAGGATAACTGTGGAGAATTGATAGATAATCAGATTGAATGCTAAGAGAGCTGAAGAAAGATGAAACACCTACTCGGATATCTCTTTGAGGCACTTGCTGAGGAGCTGGTTATCCAGATTTTGGATCAACAGGAACAGCTTGACCTTGACCTCCGAGTCCTTGCCTTGATCATCCTCTTTCACTTTGGCTACCAGACTTCGTATACCAGTATGGGCGCCTTCTTTCTCCAAGATGCTGGCAAAGCTGGGACCAAGAATCTTAACCACAGGGCGTCTATTTTCTGAACAATAAAAGAGGTTAGCCTTAGTGAATCTTCAAATTCAGAGGCAAATCACAGTGTTTCCAAAAATCTTGATGTGAGTTGGGTTTGTTGAGTTGGTATTTAAAAATAACAATACAGCCAGCCTCATATGGACTGTATTTTTTCCACACATTTTATTTTTACAAACTAAACCAACATTCCCTCTCCATAAAAAAATCCACCAGCAATGAAAATGGATTTTTACCATATTCATCATGTATTCTTCTGCCAGACAAATACATATTACCTTATCTCTTTTTGGCAGCGGCCCTAAAGTAAATACATATCTGTAAAGAATTACCAATGGCAGCATAATTAGATGTTGTAGAGAATAACTACGAGGACAAACAAATTGAGTCTGTGGGTTATGGAGGTATGCTAGTGGCCAGACTACTTAGAATGCAAATTAAATTCAAATCTCATCCTGTGGTCACCACGCTTACCTTGTAGACATGCTCGAACCTCCTCCAGCTTCTTATCGTCTGCCAGATGAACTAGTTTAGAGAGCTGGCTGAAGCTGCGAACATAAACAGTAGGAGGGGAGAGCTGCAACAATGAACGTCCTTCATGGTCTTTCTCTTGGGACTGCACATCTGAGTCACTGAGGAGAAAAGACAACAAAAAAATGGGTTTTATTCTTATTATGACATGTATTAGATATAAATGCCAATACACTCAAAGATCAGAGTCTGTATTTTTGTTTTTGTACGTCTCCGCTTCCCAGCTACGAGATACAAAGCTAACCACACACTGAAAGTAGACCAGATCTTCTGATGAAATAAAATGGAATGTACTCAGTCTAACTGAAGCTGAAAAACAAATTAATTATAGCCTACTGCTTTGAGTATAGCCAAGGTAAAATACATTTGGACACCATGGTGACAGCATATCCTGCACAGACACGTAACACTGAGAGCACTGGCCGGCCAGCTGCCTGCCTCATGATTAGGCCAACCTGATGTCATAGTCTGTTTTGAAATCAGATGCCACTAAAGTGGTACTCCACTGGAGCGGCTCCTCGAACACATGCTCTGCCTCCTCTGGGTGTTGGGAGCTGAACTGCTCCACAAAGCACAGGATTTCTTTCAACAAGGACTCATTCATTGGAGTGGACTCCAGTTTGCCAGTACCAGAGCTGGCCGTGGTCCACTGGGCTGCCCGGGTCAGTGATACCCCCATGGCACAGGCTGGGATATTCTGAAACTAAAAATTAAAAACACAATCATAAACAGTGTGTGACTTGTAAGAGTTCATGATGCTTCACTTTACTATAAGTCACTTTTTTATCAACTTTGGGCCTGGGCTCCCATCGTAAGATATTAAGAAAAGGCCATGCAAGATTTCAAAGATATAGATAAGACATATTGTCGCCAAAATGATTGAGCAAATAATCATTAGATTTATTGATGATCATAATAATTGCTAGTTGAAGCCCCAATATATTTTCAAATAAAATCAAACCAGCTGTAGTTGACATGTGTGGAATTTACATTTATTCCGTTAAGAGCTTGATCCAGACCTTTAAAAATATAATGAAAAAGTATTTCATACTATTATTCACATGACAATTTGACAACATTGTAAACACCATTATGGTCATGAGATCAAATGGCCATGATAAGGTTTAGAAACAATAAAATATATTGCTCAAAATCCTCAGGGCCTTAACCTGACTGTCATGCCACTCTAACAAAACTAAATTAGCTCTTCTTTTTTTTTTTTTTTGTTAAAGATTTGAGTAACTTGTCAGACAACAGACAGTACTGGGAATCTATTTTTATCAAGCAATTCCAGCACACCAGTTGAATATATAGATTTTTCCCTTCATTTAAAGCATGCATATAAAATAAAAAGGACATTGTTGTGATTATTATTTACAATATTTTCTTTAACTTTAATCTGTCCTAGTTATAGTTTGCATATTTATACATACTTGCTGTGTAATTTGTCCGTCTCTTTTATATTAATTATTTTATATAATTTATATTTATATTAAAAAATATATCAATGCATATTAATTTTAATTTTTTATATTATTCAACGTTTATACGCAACACTGACTAGCGTTTACGATTCTGAACGCTACTTTCTATTTATTAGCCCATTAGCAAAGCTGATGTCTTTAGCTAATGTCAACCATTTTCAGCTTTTCCTCATCAATAAAACACACGTTACATGTTTCAACTCTCCTCTGTTGCTTCTATACACGAACTCAAAAAGAAAACTTACCGTTTATTTCAAGTTTCTTTTCTATTGCAAAACTTTGACCGACAGTTTGCCAACAACTACATCCATAGAAACCACAACGCAGCCTCTCCGCTTACATCCGCCCCCTTTGGTTGCTATGATACGGTGAAACAAAACGGAAGGCGGCTTGGGTCAAAAATCACCGAACGCAAAATGAAATAACAAATGAAACCTGTGTAACTCACGAAGAGAAAGGAGCTGTGTGACCCTGCCACAACCACAGTGCAATATAATGCAATGCAACACAGAAGCTCTGCCATTAATATATTACCTGGTATAAGTTTCTTTGTTGGAAATTAGCATATTAAAATTAAGATATTATTTGTCTCATGCTCACACAATAAGTGCAGGGTAAAAAAGATAAAAATTAGATTAGAAAAAGATATATAAAGAATACAATTCAAAGAAAAATGTATAAATATATGTGCACAAACAGCAATCGCAATCTACCTGTGTGAAGTCTAACTTTGGATCTGCAAGCGTCGTGACTTGCATGGTCAGAGGCTCTAAAATGTCAAGTCAAATGTTGTCATAATAATAAAATCCCTGTATGCTTTCCTTTCAGAGTGTCCACATGACCACATATTTGAGAGCCTATTTCCTCTCTCACTACTGGTTTGGCACTGTTCTGCAGACAAACATGGGCTGGTGAAAACAGTCTATTTGGGTGGATCTCTGTTTAGACGCAGTAAGTTCACTCAGTTCAAAGTTAATAGGCCAATCAACACAGGTAGCCTTGTTCTGGACATGGAGATGCAAAGGTTAAAAAAAAAACCATTCAAGTGGAAAAGCCATTGATACCAGCATTCTACTTTTGAATGTGTACATAGGCAATGCCTTTGTTCTCCTTTTCTCTTAGCACATTATTTTCCCCAATATCAAATGAAAGTGGATGAATACAGAGACTTTACACGGTGGTATATAATGAGAATGATTTGCAAGTACAACAAAGCCATGCACAAGAAAATGCTACTTTGGACGTTACTGTACACACTAAAACCACAGTCACTCAGAGGTGATATGAGACAGAAACAGAAAAATGTCTTCAGACTCCACAGTATGGTAGGCAGCTTGCAAGAGTTCAAGTATGCTCCCAGACAGATGATTCATAAATGAGGTGCAGACCTGTTTTCATTGAATGTGATTAAACCCTTTCCCTCTTAAAGAACAATTTTCTGTCCTTCTGGTTTGGCAGCTGCCCAGCCGTGATGTCCTAGGGCTGACAAAGAGAAGGGGTATCTCATGGTTAATGAAACCACTGATTTCCTCTGGTACTTACCTCGTTTGGCACGCTGTCTGCCAGGAGCACCTATGGCGCAGAGACCTATCCTTTTCAGCCTGGCGTGCATGGCGGCACAGCAGGTGGAACTACTTTGTCTCCTAAACCGTTCGGGTAAGTTGGACTGAGCCTGCATGTAAATCAATCACCAGTGATCCCCAGGGGGGAGGAGAAGTAGTAGCTCATTTCTAGTATCAAGAGAGATCATTCTGGATGTTGTTGTTGTTAGAGGAGTGGATTTATGAGTTTGCTTCCTCCTCCAGGTATTTTATTTGGAACAAGGGGAAAGCTGTCTAAATTAAGAAGCATTGAGAATCTGCAACGGGGAGCTGGAGCTGGGGGAACGAAGGCAATGGAGCTCAGACATACCGGCGAGTGAACTCAGACAGAGTTGACGTAAAGTGTGTGCATCTGTGTGTGTCTGCGTTTGCCTTACTGTGAAGCAGTTAGGGGGAAAAAACAAAGTGAAGAAAGATGGACGACTACAAGAACCAAAAGGGAATAAAAGCAGGATGAACGAGGGTCTTAATATATATAACCCTGGGTCTCATTAGCGAGCCTAATTGCTGTTCATTTAAGGGGATTAAATGAAACGTTCGCCCCAGCCTGGGTCTTTTACAAAGTAAAACAAATATTCTCAGAGCTCAGAAGCACCTGCTTGCTCTTAGATGTTCTTTGACTAAAAACTATATACAGCATAATAAACACAACTGCTCTCCATGCTATTTCTCTGATGCTTGGGTTCAGTCACTGATTGAACTGCGTGGAAACACACACACACACACACACACACACACACACACACGCGAAGACACACAGAATGGTACTGCAGCCTGGGCTCTTTAAACATGGACATCATGATTGTATCCGTTCACAATGTGTCCAACCTCCACAACACTCCATTAACACTCGAATTAAACATACACAAAAGCAGTAACCAGAGTGATGATGAGGAGGTGCGCAGACTGCAGTTGCTGTTGGTTTAAAGGAAGCTGGAGAGCGTATCTCCTGTATTTTTTCCCCCAGCTTTCAGGCATGGATTCACATCCTCCAAAGAGCTCTGATGTTTTTACAGGCATCGTGTCAAATCCAGTTCATGGCTGCGCGGTTAAAGCAGGAAAGGAATGGGGTGACACTGGTCATTGTAATGAGCACCTGTGAGATGTGTCGCACTAATCCATGTGAGGCTCTGAAATAGAAAACAGTAAAAGGGACTCTAACAAGAGGCTGTGACCACATCCCCTGGTTGTAAAAAGCTCCAGAATCCTGCCTGTCATTTCCCATAATCCTCTGTGTTTTTAGGCATGAAGAATAAGGGGCAAGTGTTTTTAAATGGGATCCAGCCTGAAGAAGCCTGAAGACCTGTCGAATAACTTTTTTCCAAGGAGCAGCTTATGGCACACTTTTGGTGCTCTACAGTGTCTTGGGGGTCGCTGCTAAGGTTATCTTTGTTTTTCCTTTTTTAATCTGACAGGGATGAGATCATTGAGTCGTTATAACTAATTGCCTGGTGTACTGGATGTTTTAATGGACACTAGTACAAGAGGCCACTGGAAAAAATGCATTAGGTTCTGCTCAAACTGCAAAGAGTGATAACGGAAGCAAAGAGTGCAGTGCCAAAGAAAACTGAGCATAAATATTCCTAATACACATACAGCCTGAAGAATATCTCCAAATGAACTGATCTTGATAAGTTACCCATCTAAATAAGGGCAATCTCACCCTCAATAACAACCCAATAAAAAGGAAATGACTGCAGTGTTTGGATAATAAAATGCGTGAAATTGTCCAAAAAGTTTGATGCACTTCATGAAAATTAATCGAAATCCGTTCTGAGTCTCAGCAAACAAAACATGATACTTTTGAGAATATTTTTTCGCAACAATATCATTGCTTGAGCTTCTCATGGACATAAACCGGCAATTGTGGTTTTCAAATACTGTGTACTGTATGTATTTCAAGTGGCGATCGCTTAGTGCCAGTGCTTTCTTTGGAGTGGCTGGATGCCTGTCAAATATAGAAGTAACACAAGATTTATGGCCAGAGGGCTTCTGGGGAAAACCAATGACAAAGTCTACATCTATATGACTTAAAACACATTTTGTTTATTTTGGTTGCAATTCTGCAAGGCGACACATGGCTCCTCTTGCAAAATCATCGAGGGACTTTACAAGAGCTTTTATGTATTTCCAGAAGAACCGAATGAGCGCATGTAACCACAAAACATATCTTAGAGAAAATCATATCACCATAAACTTGAATATTCCCAGCTCCTTTGACCGACTGATACAGTGTTTTCTTTAAATCTGCAGATTGTTATTTAAGGTAAAAAATAGAACAACAAACACGAAGCAATGTTAACAACATGGATGTCTTGAGCAGATTTAACAGAGGAGATGGCTCTGGGCTGCTTTAATATGGAACAGATTACATGCATGCATTTCATTCATCAACATTATGAACATGAAAAATGATGTTGCCTAGCCTGTTATGTATTTTAACCAGCACCGTAGAGTGCTTCAGTCACCTAGTCATAACCAGATATCATGTTTTACATAAAGTCAGGCATGCTTATCGCTGTTGACTGTCAAAAAAAAAATATGCTGTGATCATCAGCAGCCAAACAGGTGAGTGCAGGCTGCACCTGCAAACCAAGCACATGAATATGCAAGTAACTCACACATGTGGCTCCTGCTGGCAGTTCAGCTGGTTAAGCAGTGCAGACTGTTTCAACTCCCTTAAGGAATAGATAGAAAAGAGCAATTTGTTTCCAGATCAATTATTATCATGTTAATTTCAAGGACAGTGTTTGTTAATGAAACAGCGTGACCACCTGTGATGTCTTTTGTGGACAGCAGTCCGTCCATTGTTCATTCATGGCGTCTACTCATGGTAATGTGGTGAGGGAGAGTTCAAATGTAAATATTTTATGAGGAGATGCTGTGAGGAAGATGAGGGAAGAGGCTAGAGTGTACAAATCAGAGATGGGTAAGGACAAATATCAATAACCTTTAGTTCACTGTTTAATAAGACTTAATGCTCACTGATGGGCAGAGATGTGATTTAAAAATGTAATTTGTAAAACTATATAGGAGAGACTGCAAATGCAAAAATTTCAGATGAATGTAGATGAAATTGTTTTGTTTCAATAGGTATTATAAAACTATGATTTAAACATTTTTCAGTTAAAAGAGGTTTCCATCTAAATGCAGAGGATTTACTGTGTTTTAGAACAAAAACATTTAATTTCCACATATCAGTGGGCTATAGGCTGGAGACTGGAGAGAAAGATGAAGTCTCCATATACTTCACAGCAACCAACCCGAGTAATTCTTACAATTATTCCAAAGTATTAAGTGTAAACCTGTCCTGCCAGTGTAATTAAACTGTTAGGGTAATAAATATTTGTTGTTGGGCCCCTTTCTGGCCCCCACCCACACTTTGTGCTTTGTCTATGTACGCAGGCATCTCTAAGTTCCCTTCAAGTTTGGTTCACGCAAAGAAAAAAAAAAACAACCTCTCCTGTACACCTGTGTTGGAATAACAAGAGCTGGCCCCAGGTTTTCCACGTTTGGTTCCATACAGACCATGTGAGCACAATATGAACTAATAATAATGAACATCTTAAAACTGGATTTCTAGGCCTCCTCTGCAGGGCCTCAACATCAATTGACTTGCAGTGAAACTGGGCTTTCTGGGTTCTTTGGGGTCCGGCCTGGGGCCCTTGAGTAGGTGCTGATCCAGCCTTGGTACTTCTGGCCTTGGGGTATTAGACAGTGACCACGTACATTAATGGCAACATTCCCGGTTCAAGTTTGGTCAGGGGCTTTTGTTGCTTGCCATTCCTCCTCATTTCCTGTCACCTCTCTACTGTCCACTATCAAAATAAAGGCAATAATGTCCAAACAATTACTTGGAAAAGCAAACATAAAAGCTGTCTTCAGTCTGGTTCATGTGAGGATATGTTGCCCTCACCTTGACCTGTTTACCAGATAAACCCTTGAGCTGACAAAATCTGTTCTGCGAGACTGATCGCGTCGCCCCCGCTCCCCCTTCTCCTCACCTAGAGATAGCAGCTGGTTCTACTCTTTCGAGACGTTCAGCACACTTAAATAAAAACACAGATCTTCCCTCGCTTTCCTCCTCCCTTCACCTCCTTGCTCCTCTGTCTCCCTCGCTTCATCTCTCGCAGTGTAATTATTATTTTGAAAGTGCGGTCTGAGGGGCCGTCCACGCTTGGCACTGCCTCACTCACTAATGCTCGGAGAGCTCTAACACAATTTGACTTTCGCTTTCTAACCTCTCCAGGAAGACATCAGG
Source organism: Holacanthus passer (assembly GCA_025331565.1). Classification (NCBI taxonomy): domain Eukaryota; kingdom Metazoa; phylum Chordata; class Actinopteri; family Pomacanthidae; genus Holacanthus; species Holacanthus passer. The sequence continues at coordinate 768,423 of JAFREQ010000102.1, forward strand.
GGCCCTTTGTTCCGTCCCTCCCCTGTGTCAGGATGAAGGAAGAGCTGAGGTAGCAGCTGAGAACGAGGAGAGGAGAGAGCGGGCAAAGGCGGGGGGGAAGGAGGGGGGAGTGAGTGAGCGGTAGGCCTGTTTTTGGAAAGGGAGCGAAGAAGAACACATGGATGAAAAGATGAAGATAGACGTTGAGTGGAGGATGGAAGGGAAAGGTGGAAAAAGGGGGAAGAGAGGGCGAGAATAGACGAAGAGGGCGACTTGTTAAGTAGTGAGAGGTGAGCTGCTGTCCTCCCATCACCAGAGAGGAGGTGCTGCTCGAGACCTTTATGTTGGTGCCGCTCCAGCGTTGGCGCCACCCGGCCAATCAGAAAAAGAGAAAGTGAGAGGAATATTGCTCCTTGGAAATAATGAGACATCCTCATGAAAGGCATGAAAAGAAAGAGAGACTTCCCTGTGAACAGACAAATATAATTTAGAGAGGACTTTGCCTGGAGACAGCTCTGTTGTTCATCACATCATTTATTTCAGGCACAGAACAGTACACCTCTGTCTGTGCTCTGAATAATCTTGTCCAACTGAAGTAAGTTTAAGCTTTAACTCTTATGTCTCCTGTATTAGTAATTGAATTATCAATGGTAATGGTACAACAGTAGTGATAGTAGTATTTACACTACAATCAGTCAGTTTTTGCTCTGTAATAAAGATATAACATGAAACAGTGGTTCCCAGATTCAGTTCAGTTCAATCAAAGAGCCATGCTTCAATGCATTAATTAGTTATGTAAGTAGTTACATAACTTAACTCCTAGTAAAACTCTAACGTGTCACTATATTTCTGTTTGTGTGTGGATTAAACAAACTGAGCTCTACTGAGTTTTACAGGTGTTTGTAGGCAGATTTGGTGACATTTGCACAGGTTAGCTTTTTCACCCTACTTCTCGTCTTTATGCTAAGCTGTGCTATCTGCTCCCCTGGCCTCACTGCGTATTTAATGCACAGACATGAGAGTATTAAGTAAGATAAGATAAGATCCCCCTCAGGGGAAATTCACTTGTTACAGCAGCTAACATAACAGGCAAATTGAAATACAGCACTCAAAATAAAAACAAATATAGTGGCATGAAATGTAAGGCGGCAATAAAAAAATAAAGTGGCAATAGAAAAACTAGAAAAAGTAGAAAAAGTATTTACACTATGAAGCAAAGTATTTACAGTATGCTACAAGTTTTTCCTTGTTATAGACATCCAAAAGTATTTGACATACTCTATTCACATGAGAATAAAAAATGTTATAAATGCTATTGCAAAGCAATGTTAGGATATTGCACAAACAATAGGGAAAATTCCTACCTATTGCACAGTGAGAAAATTGTTACATTATTTACAGAGAACAGCAGAAATGCAGTCATCAGTTACTTATAGTGAGGTGTTAAAGATTCTGATTGCAGTGGGTATGAAGGACCTGTGGTGGCGCTCCTTGCAGGGTGGGAGTCTTAGTCTGTTGCTAAAGGAGCTGCTTAAAGCTCCCACAGTCTCATGCAGGGGTGAGAGGGGTTGTCCATGATAGATGTCAGCTTGGCTAACATCCTCCTCTTGCCCACCTCCTCAGTGGAGTCCAGAAAACAGTCCAGGACAGAAGCAGCCCTCCTGACCAGTTTGTTCAGTCTCTTCCTGACCCCCTCTGTGCTGCCCCCTCCCCAGCAGACCACAGCATGGAAGAGTGCAGATGCCACCACAGTGTTGTAAAAAGTCCTTAGCAGAGTCCTGCATACTCCAAAGGACCTCAGCCTCCTCAGCAGGTGCAGACGGCTTTGGCCCTTCTTGTATAATACGTCAGTGTTGTGTGACCAGTCCAGCTTATCGTTGAGGTGAACACCCAGGTGTTTGTAGGAAAGAAGTATCAAGCTTCTCATCTCCCTCTCAGCAAGAAAGTGAAATAACGTAGGCTTACTTCCCAAAATGTTAAACTTTTCCTGTTTCAAAATTTTTATTGTGTTTGTGGAAATCTCACCCACTACTGAGCCAAAAAATCATACCAGTTTGCCAGATGGTGGCACTGTAACAGCGACCTTTACTTTTTGGCCTATAACTTGTGAACTATAGGTCAAGACAAAATTCTTTTTTCCTAGAGGCGCTGGTTCCAGACAAATCTATCTATACAAGCAACACCCATTTGACCCAACTAAGATTTCTCGCCATTTTAAATTTTGTCAATATCTGTATTTTTGATATTCCATACAGTTTTGAAGTTATACATTTTTAAACATGTGTCTTTAAGTTTAGGTCTATATGATCTCATAAATCAAAAATGGCTTAAGTCATTGTAACCAAACTAGGTGCATATGTTCAGATGCTAGAGTCAGTCGATGCATAAAATTTGGTAATGATTGATGGTAAAGTGGGTGTGGCTAATTACTATGAATCTAACTTTCTAGACATTTCACAGTCTAAACTTCAAAAAGTTCAAACTTCACAAAATTTAAACAAATCACTCATATATCCTACAGAGTAAAAATTTTCAGCGGGTCTACACTCCCTCCCGCTCACTACGCTCGGCCAACGAAAGGTGCCTGATACAACCACCTCAAAAGGGCCTGAGGTCGATAGCCAGAGTCTTCTCCTCTGTGGTTCCCTGGTGGTGGAACGAGTTACCAAACTCTGTTCGATCTGCAGAGTCGCTCTCAAGACTCAGTCTGGGTCTCAGACTCAGCTCTTCATCAAACACCTTCGCACTTGACAAACTACAAAAAGCAATATATACATGTATATACAGACATTCATTGTCTTACTGTAATTAGTAGCACATTTTCTATTTTTATTTACCAAATGTTTGATCAAGCTTCATTTGACCATAAACCTGAAACCAGCAGAATGATGTGTGAATTTTTTTAACCAACATTTTGACTGTTGTAAGCGGTTTTTTTAAACAGACAAAAATGCCTTTGTGTGGCACATGCGAAGTCATTGCGTCATGTTGTAAGAAGTTGTGTGGAAACTTGTCTCCCCAGTGGTACAATTAGTAAGCCTCAATCTGTGGGGAAACAAAGGTCAAGGGTTCAAATTCCCACGTAGTTAAGCCCTACTTGCTAACAATGAGGCAAACTGTGGATGTGGTGTGTCGCAACTGATTCTCACAATTTAAATCAGAAACAAGCATCAAAATGCTGATGGTCTGTTTGTACTAATGTATTAATCATGCTCATAACTCAACTCATACCCCGGGGAAATCTCGTCTGTTGGAGAAAATAACAAAGAGAGCGGAGTGAAAGTGAAAGATATACTTTTGCCATCCTGTAGCACTTGTGCATGTAGTTTCTTACAAGCTAGAGAAAAATTTGTGTCTGTTTCTGCGAATGTTTGTGTTCGTAAGTCACTATGAAACCTGTCGTAAGCTGAGCTGCAGCATTCTGAATTCCATAACATGCCTGACCGTCATTCAGCCTTATCCTCATGAGTCTCAGCCAAGCCCAGACTGGGATCAACAGGCGGCCACAGCAGGAGAATGTAGTGAGTTCAGCATCAGCTGCTGCCAGGGTCACATGACTGATGGCTATCAATATTCTATGGTTGGCCCGGTCATTTATGGAGAGATAACTTATATGCTGACCATAGACATAAAATATCATTTCATGTCAAAATGTATCAAAATAACGTTTTCTTTGTTCAAAACTCATTTTACTCTAAAATAGTCAACGTGTTCTAGTGTAATTAATCAATATAGACTGATGCAAGTCTGCTGTGTGCATTTGTTTCATCTGAGCTTTCGCCAAATAGTTGCATTTTTTTCAAGATTTCAAGATAACAATATTTTGTTCATTCACTCATTTGTGTTTTTTTTTCTCAAGTTGCCACCAGTAGTATTAGTACATAAAGTCATAAAGGTATTACTAATAAGAATGTGAGTCACACAAGCTATTTGAGCACCATTTGCACATGGCACCGTTTAGCAACAGTCTTGGGAGTCAATGCAGGTATTTAATACAGCAGGTAGAGCTTGAGAACCAGGCCATCTCTTTCACTTGTCTATTGTTCCCAAACAGTAGTCTTCCAGCACTCAAGGAAAAGGATGGCTGCAGGGAGGGAGTATCCCACTAGCCACTTTGAAGCTTAAGAATTTTGGAAATACAGTATGCTTCTAAGTTTTCAATGAGCCAAGGAAAGGCAGTCAGAGTCTGAGCTGTTCCAATGTTAACAATGTAGTCTAATCACAAAGCTCAGAGGACTAATCAGTCTGTCTTTGGCCTGCGTGCGAGCTCCGCTGCTGTGCTGCTGCTCAGACCGGAGGAGGGTGTTGGGTTCGGCCTCGCGGCGGGAGCCTCTCTGGAGGCCTGTAGAGCGGTCAGAGTGCCAGGCAGCCAGACTTTGGACTTTGGGCATTTCCTCCTTTGTAGATGGCTGCAGTTAAAGGGGTACTCCGTTCTCTCAACCTCTGGCTCACTGTACAGCAGCCCCTGTGGATCATCACTCATTAGGACCTGTTGTCTGCAGCCAAAACCTCAACTGCTCCCCAGGCCGCCGCAGCACCACTCCCCGGCATCAACACCTGCTAACACATGACACACTGGCTCCAGCGGACTGCTGGGAAGAACTCACTTCTGCTCTCCCGCCTCTGGATTTTGACTAACAAGGCCATAAGCATCTCTTTCTTTTCCTGACGCCTCGCTTGTCAGATACCTCTTTCTGCTGCCATTTATTTTTTTGACCTCATGCTGCGTTTCCTCAAAAACGCCTCAGAGTTCCGAAAGTCATCACACCTGACTGTAAAACTAACTGTTAATAGTTGGCAAAGGTGGAACGCTTTATGGTTTGTTTGTCTTCGGGCCCCGTCACATGGTTTCTTTCATGTGAGTCACGACCGCTTTGACAGTTTAACGTGTTGTGTGGAACAGACCTTTTCGCAGATCTGTCCTCCGTCCACCAGGTCTGGCCTGGACTGGCCGTGGTAGCCCAGACTCCTGTCCGCTCAACACATAATATATTGGCGTCCTCACTGGACCTATGGCTCTTTATTGGAAATTACGTCACCTCGTAAAGGGACATGACCCATTACAAAATCACACTGCTTCTTGTTTTTCTTCCTTTGCTAAGAAGAGAGTCTCTCCCCTCTCTCATTTGGTCCACCTTGATTTTGTTTGTTTTTATCCTTCCCTTGGATCATGTGAGTTCCCATCATACCTCCCAGGTGGGCAGGGAGGCCATCAAAGCTGGGAGGGTGCTTAATTAGAAACACAAACAGTGCACAGCGAGCGTGTGTGCAGCCACCCTGTGTTCTTCCTCATACCTAGCCGTCCAAAAAAAGGATGACAACGTGTCAAAACATGGAGTGTGGAGTGTGTAGGTTCAGGGGCCAGGCCTTGGCTTTTAGGCTCTGGGAACAAGCTGAGCAACACATCTGCGATTGTCGTGATCAGGGTTGAGCCTCTGTCAGCCTCACACGGTGTTGATACAGAGATGGCAAGAGCTTCTAACATGTCACCATGTTTCCCAGAACACGACAGTAACAATGTGATGTCTGCATGTCTGTTACAAGGTCTTTGCTCGCAGCGGGAACACACATCAGCGAAAAGATAAACTTTTTTATCAAACTCTGGGGTTTCATGGGAGTGCTTGTTCCATTCCTGAACACAGTTCATTAAACGTACCTCTGTTTTCTTAAATGCAGAGATTCATAATGTGATGATGTGCAGCCTTGTGGAATTACAGTATGTGAAATCAACCTCATGTCTTCACATTTCTATGGGGAATCCAAGATTTTCCCTTCTATTAGCTCACACATGTCCTCCAAACTGCCAAGAGCACACATGTGTTTCATGCTATATATGGCAATCCAGGCTATTGTGCAAAAGTCATAAAGGCTGCACACCTGCACAAAGGACTAGATATTAGATATAAAACAAAACAGTGTAATTCCATCACTAATGGGCAGTTATTAGTATAGGATAAAGGTGAGGTGCTATAGTCTCATGTTGTTGTAACTTACTGTTGAAGGATGTAAGTCTCAGAGCAGCTATGCCAAACCCCAAACCAGGACCCAGTGTACCAGATGTTCATGCATGCACTATGTATGTTCAAAAATAAAAACGGTTTGTTCAAAAGATGTATCTCCTGTCTCATAGCTGCCTCAAACCTTGCCTGTTTTGTGGAGCAGTTTCTGCTCCAACAGGAGGGTTAAATGAAAGTGAAAGGTGCAACATGGCTACCAAGCTACAGCATGATAGCCCCTTCCATTTTGATCTCTCCAGCTCTCTGTTCCCTCAAAAGTCATGCAAGATTTACTTGGATTCACTTAGACCACTAATCCCAACAATTCAGTTGAAATGAATTGATTTTGCCATATAATCACTATTACCTGCAATTTTAAATGCTGGTGTGAACAAGCCTCAGTGGGGCACTGTATGTGGAAAAACATGCTACTGTTGAATTCTCTTTCATCAATGCTGAGAGCATCACATAGGAAATTCCATCTCATCTCTGAGACAGAAATGCCATGACTCTCATGAAAAATACAAAGCTGACAGCAGTGAGGTCATCACAGACAGGGCTATTCTTAATAATCAACTATTCATCCAAAAACACAAATTGTCCTCATTCATCTCTGTTGATTTTTCTGAGGTCATTTTTCAGAGAGCTGTCAGTTCATCTGAGGCCCCGCACAAAGCAATGAGCTTCTCAGGTGTCTTGGAGGTCCTGGGCTCAGTCCCTGTGGTGTAGCTGCTGCCACATGGAGGTAACTCTAGTGGACTCACTATTAATGACCAGTGACCAGGGCCTCCTTGTAATCCACTTACCGTCATTACACAGGGTCAGCATGGCTACTGCTGCTGGGCTCTCATACCCCAGCTGGACGCACTGCTACATTCCATTTGATTGGTGTATGGCTTGGAAGATGGAAGAACACTGTTTTGCTACTTACATTTGCAAGTATTGGGTTTTACAAAGCTACACGAAGTTGTTCGAATGACAGCGCTGCTGGAAATCAGGGTAATACAGACTATTAAAGGAATGCTTCATTGCAATGAAAACAGACACATTTGGAAAGCAGGTGATATTTTTTTTGCCTTTCTCACTCTGCTAACTAGGGGGAAATCATGGCAGGGTTGAGACTAATTTATATCACACAAAGAAGGTCCTGACCTTCCAGAGCGGTAACTTTAAAGATGACAGTTCAGAGTCAGTGTAATTAAAACTGCCTCCATACAGCCCAACAAGACTCAGGGGAAGGCCGGCGAGAAAGTTTAAGAAAATACAGGTGGACAGCTCCGAACTCCTTTAACATAGTCAATACCTTTGCGCAACCTCGGCCCCTGTACCCTGCTTTAGCTCCACATGTCAGAGGAATTTTCAGCACAGAGGACCCTCCAGATGAACTTTTGCCTCTTTGTCTCATTTTCAAACACACACACAGAGTTGAGTTAACCTGCGCAGCCCCAGCAGGCAGTGTATACACACACCACCCTGCATTAATGACCGACTGCGCTACGGCTATTAGACTGAGCGTGTTGTTATGATTTCCACACATTCTCATCAAGGTGAAAAGGCGTTCTCAGGCCTGGGAGGAATGAAGGGCATCCCCTGTTCGCTCCTCGCTCCCCACCCTCCGGTTCCTGAAGTCCTCTAATTTAGAAATACAGCTCAAGGTAACATGCCCTGAAGACCTTTGCCTACAGACATGAGGTAATGGTAAGGCTAATTAGACTGAGGAGACAGGGTAGGCAGAAGCTCCTGGCCTTAAGCCTACTGAGCAGTCTCCCAATGGTCAAGGGCATTTACCCGAGGATGAGAAAAACAGAGCGGCGGAGCGGTGGCTCCTACGGTAAACCCACGGTGATGGACTGAGTCACCACATGAAAGGCTGGGCAGAGGCAGGAGAGCGGAACGCCGGAGGAGGAGAAGCGAGAGACTGAGGAAAAAAGGCTCATTCAAGACGAGTGCTTATGAAAAAGATGAGGAATCTCAGCAGGAGCTTGAGCTCCTACTCCGTCTTACCCTGTCTCTGATGCTCATGATGTACAATTTGTCTTGTTGCAAAGGCAGGACTTATCACACATTGCAGCCCCGTTCAGGATATTGGCCCTGACGCTGTAATTTTAACGCTGTAAATCAAAATGATTGCAGAGTATATTGTAATGTGAGACACAGACATTTTGCTTTAATGGTTTCTGAAATGCGCCAGGGGGACATTGCAGGAACCCCTATGATGCCTCCGGGCCCATGATGGGCTCTCTGACTTTTCCACAACTTAATCCCACTTGTTCGCCCGCTCAGCCCACTTCTCCTCCTACCTCTGCCCAGCTCGTCTGGCTCTGGCCCTCATCTCCCAAACAATGGGTTCAGTTAATGCATGGATTTATGAACATGAAAATAAATACATCAAAAGGGCAAGGAGCAGAGCGATTCATGAGACCTTACTGCAGAGCAACACTAATCTCTGGGATCTGAGATAAAAGCTGAACTTTACTTACTATAAATCCTTAGATTCCTAATGTGTTCTGTTAAACTATTACAGTTGTCAGAATGAAAGGGGAATAGATGGAGAGCAGGTCTTTGATTTGGTGAGTGCCAGTGTTCATGTCTGAGCTGGGGAAGCCATCGCTTGGCCTTTACTCACACGGCAGCTCACTTTTCAAGAGATGACAAGAGACCGATGAATAAAGGGGAAGAGGGATTTGTTATCTTAAATCAGTCAGGGGCTGCAGGCGGACTTTTATACAATGATAAGATTTATGAAAGCTGCTCTTTTTTTGTTACTACTCACAGTAGGGCAATGCCATTTACTGTTCCGTTTCTTGATCATATACACAGACCCAAATGTACACACATAGTATTTTTCAGTATTACATCATCACTCATCTAAAGTACCTTGGCATATGTGGCCGATTCCTGGCCGTTCGTTATCCATGACGGGGGAAACCTAATCTGCGAACATGTGTTTCTGTCGTCCTCAGATGAAAGCGAATAAAGCACAGAATCCGGGCTGATGCAACACTCCCACTGCTCTGACAATGGCGTGGGCTCCTTGAGGCGCAGACAGATGACACGTCGAGGAACCAAGAAGCAAAACAGTATGTCCATCACTACCTCTGATGACACGGAATCAGGCGCTCATCGTTTGTCACAGAAAAAACGTCTTGGGAGTCCAGGGAGTGACGCTTCCTTCTAGGGCAGATGGGGGGCTATCAAAACATTGACACGTCTAGTCAGACTGAGTCAAATAAACACATGGAAAAACCTGTAGTGGATGAGATAGAAGGTGAATAAAGACATGGACTTGAGCATAATGAGTTGAACTGTGGAGTAAAAAAAAAATCAGAGGAAAGACTCAAAAAGCACTGGAGAGAGAAGAGGTGGCAGAACCTGCATTGGATCTGTTGAGACTGAGACGGGGTGACCTTTACTCATGAAATCCTTGGTCCGCCTTTGGCATTATGACGTGACAGGAAATGGGGTTGATTTACACTCACTTAGAAACTCCAGAATGTCTACGCCAGAATGTCCCTGTTCAACCACTGAGCTACTCAGGACAACGCAGGGTGGCATTTGTCTTGTGTTAAACATGGACCATTGAGGTTGATGACTTTTGTAAGGGGAAAACCTTGCTCACTCACCTACTCACTCACTCAACCTGCCTCAGCTCTGAGGGCACGATGGGCCAACGCCATGTTCCTGCACGTGAAGCCGGCAGCCCCCGTCGCTCTGTTATCCTAATTAAGAAGACAGAGTGAGAGAGAGACATGAAGAGAGAGCAAGATGTGGAATAACTGGTTCCTTCCTTTGGCCTGAGTGAGTGCAGTTACCTTACCCTGACCTTCCCTCTCACCTCCTCCTCCACCTCCACCTCACTGCATCCTTATCTGCCTTGGCGGTAAACCCTCATTGTCTACTGCACACAGCCATCAAAGTGAGCACTGTGGAAAGAGGAAACGTGACGGTTAGACAGCCTGATTTGGACCGGTGGGGGATTTTTTTGGGAACTTCATCAAGCAGAGGGCCTGGAGAATCCTCCAGTGGGTTGCTGGTTGGAGGCTGGACTTTTCAAGAGCCCCCTTCTACCAGCCCTACTGACTCCCCTTGTTCACAGAGCCACTGTTTTCAAAGGACCAGTGACATCTGAGTTAGTAATTTGGCTCACAGCTTTAGCAGGACACTGGGGTTTAATTGGGCTGCACTGTTCTGGTGGTTTCAGCAGTCATTGGATTCAGGCCCCTTTCCTTCAATCTTGATCCAACAAATCGTCTCTTTTAGGAGCTCATACTCCACCTATTTTTATGTGCATTTTCAAATCGTGCATAAAAAAACCCAGTATATCGCAAGAAGGGTTTTACGCTCGGCTGCGGTGGAAAAGTTGCTGTATTGATAAAAGCAAAATGCAACAAAGTACAATGGAAACAGACTTAGAATTAATCATGATGTATATGAAGCATGTGACTGAAACATCCACTGGGCTTTCTGTTCCACTGGGGATACTAAAAATAGCTGCAGATGAAAACTACAGATCTGTGTTGAGTGACGAGGAGACTGGAACCTTCAGCAAAAAATACATGAAACAAACATAAATGCCATATTTCTATGACTTTTTCCCCATCGTTTTTGTTCATTTGAACTTTTAATTATCTCATTGTGGCCTCTTCTTCTGAAATTGTTTAATGGTAATGTAATCAACTAATATTTGCCCAACTGTAGTAGATGGAAACACAAATGTGTTTTCATCTTAAATGTGGATTGAAACTTGGCTTAAGACAAGTGCACTTGTGAGGACGACAATCTGCAGTGACAGACTGTTATTTACTTCTTCAAGAATATTGTTTTTAAGGTTATTTTTCAGACTCTTCATCTTTATTTGACAGGTGTGATTAGAGAGACACACACCACCTGTGCCACTATGAAGGCAAATAATTGAAATTCATGATTGTGAATTCATTGTTAACGAACTGTGAATAGTGCTCTGATATTGTCAAAAAACTAATTTGACTAAGCTTTAATGTCCCATAGGTGAGAAAAACTGTCATTTACAAGATAAAAGGTCTGTTTACTCAACTGTGCTCTCTGGGGTGAACACCTAGAGGGCGTCTGAAAAATGCTGCTGGATATATTTTTCTCAAAACCAAACAAAGATGGACGCGAACGGCACTCAAGGGCACAAATCCTATAAACAGTGGAATATAGTTTTCACACAGTTCCTCCTCACACATCTCTGCTCTCAATCGTTGCCCAATTGAAGACACTAATTACCACCTTGGAAATACAAGTTTAGTTGGATTTTCTTTAATATAAAATGTAGCAGTTATCAAGAATAATGTCAATTCATACAACTTGCCTCATAAACAGCATTTCCTGTACAACCCTGATTTTAAAAAAAAGTTGGGACGCTGTGTAAATAAACACTGAATGCAATGATCATCAAATCCTTTTTAACATATAATAGCGGATACAGTACAAAGAAATTTGATATTCAAACTGATAAACTTAACTTTTTTGTAAATACACGCTGAATTTGATGCCTGCAATGTGTCCCAAAAATGTTGAGACAGGGGCACGTCTACTACTGAGCTGCATCATTTTTTTTTTCATCATTCAGTACGCATCTGGAATTGAGGACACTAGTTTTGAAAGTCTTTCCCATTCTTGCTTGATACACAACTTCAATCTAGGTTCTCCATCATCATATTTCACACTTCATAATGTGCCACACATTTTCAATGAGAGACAAGTCTGCACTACATGATGGGCAGTCTAGTTCCTGCAATCTTTTACTATGAAGCCACGCTCTTGTAAAACATGCAAATTGCGTTTTGGCATTGTGTTGCTGGAATAAGCAGGGACCACCACGAAAAAGACGTCGTCTGGACGGCAGCATATGTTGCTCCCAAACCTGTATCTTGCAACATTAATGGTGTCTTCACACATGTGCAAATCACCAACGGCATGGGCACTAACACACTAACACCCCGAGACCATCACACATGCTGGCTTTTGAACTTACCGCTGCTAGCAATCTGGGTTTTCCTTTTCCTCTTTAACCGAGAGGAAGAAACATTTGTAATTTCTCAAAACAATTTGAAATATGGACTCGTCAGAACACAGCACACTTTTCCATTTGGTATCAGTCCATCTCAGTTTGTTGCTGGCATCAGATTCAATATGGGTGCACATTTTCAAAAGTTTATCAGTTGAATATCTTCTAATCTTTGTACTGTATTCTACTAAATATATCATTGCATTCTGTCTTTATTTGTTTTACACGGTAACTTTTTTGGAATCGGGGTTGAACATCACAAAATTAAAAATATTTTCTGGAGACTGTACAAATCTGATTTTGATCAATAAACAGAGGGGTAAGAAATGAAGAGGTGAACAAGTAAAATAATATATAAAAAGGGAACTTAATGTAATACTAAGATGAATTAAAATAAACTCGGGCCAAAGTAAAGGGGTGAGGGGTGATAGAGTCCCTTTATAATGTGTGTTATCATGACTGAACAGCATAAACACTCATATTACCCTTTTTGAAAATGGACGGAAATCAAATATATAAAATCATGGCAGGTGGAAAAGGTAAAATAAATGAACATGAACCTGAGCTGGACATACAGCTGGTGTATGAGAAAAAGTGAAAGAAGATTTGTACAGTGTGATGGCCAATTACTGAAATTTAAAATAATAATAGTTAAAATAATTTGACATTGTGGAAAATATTATTGTCTTTCTTGTCAAGAGTTATATGAGAAGACTGATACCATTTTCATGTCTGTACTTATATATTATATAGAAGGTAATTAGCTTAGCTTAGCATACAGACAGACAAAGCTAAAAAAAAATATAGACCTACCAGCACCTTTAAAGCTTACAAATGAGCAAATATCTTGTTCACAAACAAGTTTGACAAGTTCATAAAACCACAACAAGCAAAGTTAGAACTTTGACAGACCCAAGCTAGCTTCTAACTGCTCCCCCTTTCCAGTCTTATTGCAAAGCTAAGCTAAATGCCTCTTGGCATATGTCCATACATATTACACACATATAATATTATATACAGTATAGACATAAAAGTGGTGTCGATCTTCTCATCTCACTCTCGGTAAGAAGACAAATAAGAGGACTAACTATTTCTTTAAAGGGTAAAGTATTGCTCTCCATCAGGCTGACTACATTAGCAGCAAAAAACCAAGGATCTACCAAGGCTGTAACCTGGTTAATAATAATAATTATAATGCTACAGCCAGAATTAATGACTAGGCGCTTTGAAAATCAATGTACCACAGCTTAAGGTTGAGAATCTCTATGACAGAAGCATAAAAAAGAAAAGTACTGAGTAAAAAAATGACTAAGTTAGACTGGGAATGGGAGACTCAAATTAGCAATAAACTTCTTACGCTCATAAAGTCAGAGCGGCTACTTAGCATTTCTCTGAGTTAAACTCCTGGAAGTGTGCTGTGGACCCTCTATTAGCAGCCATGCTGAAGCCATTTTTATGTGAATAAAAATAAAGACTCCACCCTAATAAAACACAATTGTGAACATTTTCTTCTAGCAGCCGGCCAAAAGCGTCCAGTTCTGGGACTTTAAATGGCAAAGCTGTTATGCTGGGCACCTTCATATGAAGGGTGGCTTTTCAAAATGCTCCTAAATGGAATATATAACACCTAAATAAAATGGCTCTCTATGTGCTTTGTCGGGGGAAAACTAGACTGGGGTGATGAAATCAAAACACTTGACTGAAAGAAGAGACACCTCCTGTGTAAAAAGGCCGTCAGTGAGGTGGCTACAGTCGAGATCAGGTTGCTCTACAAGTCAAGATATGTATATAAAAAGGTATGCAAAAACAACTGGAGGATATTAGAAAATATATTAATTTCTCTTAAATAAAATTACACTTATTGCCCTTTCTTGAGAGTGTACCTGACAATGTTTTGTTTGGAGGAACAGTCATGGAAGCATTATAGAAGCACAGAAATAGTAAGACAGAAGGCAAATGTGTTTTCTTTCCTCCCTCTTTTCCCCTCAGAGGTTGTGTTCTTTTACAGACATATGCATGTAAGTTGTCCATCAAGAAGAAATATGTCAGTCCCTTTGGTTTCTAATGGTCTAATGTTATAAACACAAAAAAGACAGAATCCTGGTTGGCGCGGTTGCTGAGGTGCTGGCAGAACCGCTGGTGCTTGGATGGTCGAGGCTCGTTCCACATTCTGGTTTGGACCAAGGAGCTCAAACTCGTGGCCATGGTTGTGTGACCCAGACTGAGACCCAGATCAATGTCCAAGGCTCATATTCTGGACAGGCGCCCTCAGCCTCAGCCCCGTCAGATCTGGTCAGACCTGGAGATCCACATCCAGACCACAGCCGAGGCTCTAAATCCAACCTGATCCCGAGCAGAAGCTTATTATTAGCTCGGTGCAGCTCAGGTATGGCGACACAGCCGTCTGGCGCTGTCTTACTTTATTCCTGCTATCCCCCCAAACACCAGCCACAGCAGACATAGAAAGATAAAAAAACCTGCATATTTCTGTCAGAGCCCTTCCCTTTTCTCCTTTTACAGTCTGTGTGGATCTCAGGAGTGAGTCCAGCTGACCGGAACCCAGTGAGTTTCCATCTCCACTTTCTTTAGCGCCAAACGCAGCTCGCTGAAGGCGGCCGAGAGGTCATCGTTGACTATGACCTTCTCGAACAGATGGCCGTACTGAGTCTCCATCGTCTGAGCAGTTCTCACCATCTCCTGAAAGTCCTCCTCCTGCAGGGCATGTGAGAACAGGGAGGAGAGAACAAGACAGAGGTGAAAAAGACAAACAGCAGAGATACTGTGTATGTACAAACCAAAGGCTAAACTGTTAATTTCAGGTTGCTGATCTGCTGCACAGAGAAAACACTGGCCACAGTCAACAAGATGGGAGATAAATTCACATACTGTAAACACAAATTACATGGCCTTGAACACGCAAATAAACACAAAGTGGCCGGTACGGAGCCCGTTATATCCTCCTAGAGACATGGTACACACACGAACCCCGGCGCAGACCACGCTCCAAAACCTCTCCATACAACAACCTGACCTCAAGGAATTTTCATAATTTCCTGCACCAGATACGCTCGGTTATCCAATTCACAAAGAAAATAAAATATCCTTAAAATAAGCAGAGGACAAAACATAGCCATAATTTCCAAAAGACAGACATGTAAAACATACATTATCGCTAGTCTGGATTTTCTATGTGTGATGGGGAAATGACAGCTTGCGGCAACACTGTTCCTCTGTCAGAGCTCTGACTGTGTAAACCTGCTGCACAGCCTGCTGAGTCCACTGGAGATGAAGAGGCCACATGAGCTTTAGGTCTGCAAACAGGAAGCTAGAGGAGCTCTGGAGGAAATAATCTTACAGTGAAGTGAACTTTCAACTGAAGGGGCAGAGTCAAAGGCATGAACTTGAGTCACATGACTTTGATTTGAGTCAATGAATCTGAATTTAGACTTTATCTGATAAAAGCAAAAAGCAACTCAACTTTAACACCAATGACTCGTGATTTCATTTGATCTTCAGTATACTGACATGGAATGATTTGATATTCACCTCGAGATCAAAGATGATGACATCAGGGTTGATGACTTGATGACTTATTTTTCTCACAACGGATGTACTTTAAATCAAACCAACGGCAGATCAGATAGCACAAGCGGGAGGGAAAAGATTCATTGTGCAGCGCAGAGAGTGCAGAAGTTGTAATTTCATTGCCAGAATAACATACCAAGACAAACCTGATCAGTTTGCTACCAAATGTTCTGAAACAGTGAATACAGTAAATATACATTTTGAAAAGCAGTCATTATTTCATGTCTGATGACTTGTGTGGGACTCGAAACACAAAGTTTAGGACTTGAATTGGGACTTTCCTCAGAACTTCATCGCCAAGCCAAGAAAAGCAAACAGTTAGTTAATAATGACAGACAGACCTGGACCAAAGTGCTGGACCCACAGACCGACTCTGCCATTCCTTGTGCCATGCTGCTAGAACGGCTTGAAACCTCTTCTCAATTTATAAGCAAAACAGGATAAATGCCTGTTTTTTCCCCTTGCAATGTAATATCCTAATCCCAATCTTGGATGACTACATAGACTAGAAAACAGCTAATAAGTGATGACAAGGCTTCAGAAACTACTGTAGCTAAACTGAATTACACTGAATATTTGATTTCATTTTCTGTTAGAAACAAGAGAGCTAACCTTCAAAACATTAGCAACATCTGAGGCCGGAAAATATTTGAGAACACTTTTCGTTACACATAATGAGTTACATTATGAATTACATTATTTAGGTGTGGTGCTGCATTTTATATTATTACAGTGTTGCATTTTTTAATCATATTAATTACTATCTTCTGCTTCACAGCACAGTATCACCAAGACAAATACCTGTTTACATTGTGCTTTTGGTGAATGAAGTGATTCTGATTATAGACTTGATGATTTGACAGACTGTCGAACTCACTACTGATACATCATTAATATGTGGATTTTGTAACTAACTAACAGAATCCCATTCAAACTGTGGAGGCTTTGGGACAATGGCTGATAAATGATGTGTGAATTAAAGAGCTAGTGAACAACATATTATGGGCTACAGTTAGATTTGATGTCTAAATGTGCACTTCAGGTGCCTCATCAGCGCAAGATGAGGAAGCTGCATAAAATGCTGAGATGGAGGCTTAAACAGGGGTCCTCCAGGGGGGTGAGGAGTTTTCCAAGTCAATATGCAAATCAGCTGTCCAATGTAAAGAAGAAAACCACGTGCTAACTATGAGGAACAGCCAAATAACATATTTTTATCAGGTTGGGAGTAAACATTGCCTATCTGGGGCTCCTGTATTCATAGACAGAATATTCTGAGAGAGTCCAGGTATCTCTCCACGGTGGTCCCTCTGAGGCTTTCTGGTTTCAGCTGTGTGGGCCCTGGCTTATCCTGCCCTCAGTGCACCAGCAGGGCGAAAGTGACTGCACTGATTTAGCCTTATGTTTTTACTGAGAACACTCAACTCTTTAGATTTCTGGACAGATATGGATTTATAGCGAAGCCCTTTGCCAAACACACAATTATAAATACACACAGATGCACATTCATGCACAGAAACTCAAACACACACACACACATATGCTCCCACACCCGCAAACAGGCAGGATCAGGCCTGAGTGTGTGCATACAATGTGTACGCACATAAACACGGCCTCGTTAAAGTTTAAAACTCCTAAACGGCTCAATTTTTAGAGACGCTCCTTGCAGCCAGGAGTTACTTCAAAATGTTTCTGGTGGTTTTCCGCTTCATAATGGATTAGCTGCGCGGCTAAATATAAACACTCACTCGCTGTGACGCTCAGCAAAAGCCCTGTCTGCTTTTCTTGCCCGGCTGTCTAGCTCGTATCTACCTTACAAAAACCGACCCACGCCGTCTCACGCTCTATTCTTTTGCGAGGAAGGTGTGATGGTTTTATCAGCCTGTGTCTTGGAGGATGACGGGGCGAGGAGACGAAAAGACGGCTCAGAGAGGGCAGAATGTTTGTGGGCCTGGGGAGGAAACTGCTCCACATCGGGACTATATTCTCTGTCGTCTGGACCGAAGCCCACGCAGGACTTCCACTGTTGGACCAGGACTTAGAGATGACCACTGTGTCCAACGCCAGGAAGACAACCCCTCTGACCTGTCCTGGCAGCTAAACGAACCTGGAAGACTGCGCGCAATTTTATGCGTGTGATGTTTCCATGTCCAGCAGCGAGTCTCTGCGTCTGTCTCTCGTTAGGCCATTCAAGGTAAAAGAACATTAATAACAGCAGGAAGCTGCTTAAGAGACAGCGAGCTGGGTAAAGAGATGGAAAGAGAAAAAAAAAAAAAAACAGAGGAAGAAAATAATAAGATAGATGTAGGATGAAATAAAAGGGGCAGAGAGATGAAAATAATGAAGGTAAAAGAGGCAAATGGAAAAGCTGGGCAAGTAGGAGTGGATATTCTTTGGCATCCGCTGATCCGTGCTGGATCGCTCTCCTCAGAGGGCAGTTTGAGCTGATGCCACTTCTGGAGGGCCAAAGTCGAGAAGAAAAGCACCGGGGACTCATTCATCCCCGCTGCCATTAGATTGCTTAATTTCCACATGTGAAATGATGTAGCGTCTTGTGCCTGTTTAAGCACTTTGTTTTAGCACAGATAAATGGCGGTTTTCATTGCACAATATGAGGCTATTGACTCTGAGTTTGGTTTTCTCCGTGTTACAGATTATAATTGATGTGATATTTTTTATGGGTTGTATTTTTATTGTTTTCTTTATTGTATTTATTATATTTGTGATTTTACTGTGTCCGTTTCAGGAAAATCCCCATTATGAGACCATAAACTTTTCAACACTTTAGTGGCAGAAAAGAGCATGTGTCAGCCTCAAATGTCGTCTTTTAAAACCACCACGTCCTCAGTGGGAATCCTGCTTTATTGTTCCCAGTAAAACACACCTGTCCTCTCTGTTTAAGCTCTCTCTTTGAATAAGCGTCACAACCCAGGGCGATCTCTCTTCCAGTTTTAAACGACTGTGGTCATTTCAGATAATGTGTGTGTTTTCTGCACTAACCGCATCACAGCCTGAATTATGCATTACATCAGCCTGTTTTTGCTTGTTTCGACATCACGCTTCAGCTCCTTTCTTGAAAACCAACTTTGAATCATCTCCAGCTCAAACAATGGGGCTAAAGTCAGACTGCTCTGCTGAAACAATGAGACAACTGTTCCTCGGCCTTTATCATTAAAGCAGACCTGTCTCTGAGAGAGAAATACAGCTGGCGGCGAATAGAATACGTCTGAGACGACTCACCCGACAACAGCTTCTCTTTCAGAGCCTTTAATAGCAAATCTGAGGTGGCTTACCTTTCTGTCAGCGCACATGAACATTCACACAGAACCTGGTTTGTTACCTGGCTGAAATATGCCTCCTTGTCACACAGTTTTATAGAGGTGCATTTGTATTTCTTGAGAGAATAGCAGAAGCTAATAAAGGGACAGTGAGTAATAACAGCAACAGCACAGATTGTTAGCAATCATCCTGTTTCTGACAACTAAAGCTCATTGTTCTCGGGAACCCTGGTGGGAAATGAGGAGCAGACGCAGGCAAAATGATATTTCACTGTGCAACTAATGCAAGCTGACTTTGTGTCTGTCTCAAGGTTTTAAAGCTTTGACAGCGATGTAAAATATCTATGGGATGTTCTAGGTCTGAGCAGTACTGTACTGTATGTGTGATCACACCTGGGTATGTTTGACTGAGCAGAGCCAACACGCTCAGGGGGAGGATGACTCCAGGGAAGCCCAAAGAACTGTGCTGTTGGTCTCATCATGATGTTTCACTAATAGGACTTTGGATAAAAATAGGATATCAGCTTGTCTGAGTAAGAGTAAGATGGTGATAAGATGGAGAAGACATAATTACTCAACAGTTTAAGGGTGATGCTGCTACCTATCTTATTATGGTTGTCACCGGGTTGCAGTGTCTCATGATGATGTCTGAAGGTTTATGCACCATTTTATTCATCAATGAAATCATATCAGTGTTTCATTAATGCAATCCGAGTACTATTTCAGCAAATAGTCAGAATACAGAACAGTAGAGGGGGTTCCCTCAGTTCTGAGTATCCAGGTCTGAATTAATTCATCCTAATCAAGCAGAGCCCTGTTGTATTGCTGTGGGCCTCGAGTCTGTGTGTCAGCACGTGTGATACAGGAGTTGCGTTGGAAGTGGTGTTCAGGTTGACCACTGCCATTTTGGATTGGGTCTCTTTTTTCTAGTCCCTTCTGGTTTGGGGCAAAATGTTCCTCACTCAGCCACCTATGGGCAGGTCCATGGTGTTCCCAGCCAAAATACAGTTTGCTGTTAATTACACTGCTGTTGCTACTTCAACTTATTGATGGTGTTATTTCCAGAGAATATAAGCTACAATAAAATATGACTGGATCAGTCTCAGGTGTGAGTGTACCATCACTTCTTTTCAGTCTCTTCCAGATCAAGGTTCATGTATTTGAACTTTGCCTTGCTTCCTGCCTGCTGTCTCTCACTGCAGGCTGTACCATCACGCTTCTTGCAACAGTTTGCAGCTTTCTATAGAAAATGAATGGAAGCTGGCAGCCTCCATGCTCATTGTGTTGCTGTCCTTAAGTGTAAATCAAGTTCAGTTATGCAGTGAATGGCAGCTTGATTTAATAGAATGAGAAGTAAGGCAGGAATGTGGTGACTTTAATAGTCAGACTTTTTCTTAATATAATAAGTAATATATAACATAACATGAGGTTACGACTAAAGAGGCAATATCTATCAGGAATATTTTCTGAACAAAGATCATGTGTTGATTTGATTAGATTAGGTCTTTGAGATGCCATCCTGACAGCACTGAAAAGAAATATGTTAAATAATTATGGAATGTGGTTATGGCAACCTGTTCTCTTGTCTTTCAGGAGTTTTAAAATGTCAAAGTCAATAATTATTTCATGAGACCTAGATTTTTTTACCATTTATGTCAACTTTGCGTAGCCTAAGGGGGGGGTTAAGGGCAGTGGAGAGGAAAGTAAGTGGGAGACGGGGAATATTAAAAGGAGTAAAAATTATGGTAAACGTAAAATGTCAGTGGTCTGTCTATGTTATTAGCATATGTTTTCAATAAAAACTTATATAAAATGTAAATTAAACCTCGCCATGTTGGAGTTACACCTGCAGAGCCCAGTTCACACCCCATCACTTCATCCACTGTTCCCTTTCTTCACTCGTTTTCATGGTGCTGGTTTGTGGTCAGTCCATGGCCTTCTTCGCCTCCCTCTCTCCTCATGTTTCTTACCTCCTGGTGTCCCATCAGGCCGTGTCTGGTGTGTTACTGATCGGGATCTTGGCCTTAGTGCTGACTGTGGCGAGCGAGACACGCGAGCAAGTGAGCGAGCGTCGAGCCCTGATGGAGCTGGGAAAACCATCATCCACCCCCCCCCCCCCGGGCCAGCTCCCCCACCCTGCAACTTCACAGCAGCACCGAACACCAGCTAATTGGTTTCATCTGCGTCCCCGTTGGTCTGGGATAAAGGTGTGTAAGGGATGACCTCATCACTCACACACACACATACTGTACACACAGGGTCCAGATAGTGTTTCTGTTATTTCTTCTGCTGCTAATCTGTCAGGTGTAAAACCATGTGTTTCTACAGTATAACACCATCGCATCAGTGGACTGTGTTCTGTGTGTTCCCCAGCCACATGCGTCATGTGACTGATCTTCTTCAACATAGAAATGTCAACGTCTTATACAGTTAAGTTTTTGACTGTAAAACTATAATAAATAACTACATTTCAATGTTTGACTCTGGACGCCGCTTGTATCTATTGAAAATTTCCTCTCCGGCTGTATGTTTAATAACCCCCTTTATCCTCACTTAATGTATATCCTGTTAGCGACAGCATATCCTGTTATTATCTACTGTACTCATCCAATTTCCTCACAGGGATCATTAAACTTTCATTTAACTTAATCTAATCTGAATAGTATTTACAAATATTATCCAGTTTGGGAGCACCAGCTGGGGTTCTAGCTACTCACTGAAAACTATGTTAAACTGACTTCCTGCGATTGTCTAAATCAAGGCGAACCTGACACATCTGGCTCTTCGAGCTGTTTGAATAACTGGAAACAACATATGCTGATCAATGTCAGATTCAGTGTGGGAAATAAACTTTCATGTCACGTTGTCTTACCGTGAATGGCTTGGCAGTTCCCTTGTCGTCCTTGCCTGATATGATTTTGGCGTTTCGTCTCGTCTCCCTCAATTTCTCGATCTGTGGAGGCTTCACAAACACTACAAAGGGTTTAAATTCTGCCGTCCGCAGGTGCTTTATCATCTGAATGGAAAAAAAGGAAAACAAATAAAAATTTAAAAGCAAAGGAAGAGTGTGAGGCGATACCATCAAGTGCCAAGAGGAGAGGCCAGAGATAAAACTAGAACGTAAAAGTAATTTATTAATCATTCATCAATAACATAAAAACAGAGGTGGGTAAAGAGGGGACAGATCACTAGAATGTTTGATGCAGGGACTGTCCCAGGTGATGCACATGTCAGAGGTAATGAGATGAGTTTGATCTTAGTTTATTGTGTTAGCATCCTAACATTTGCTAATTAGCACTTAACACAAAGTACATTGAAGCTGATGGGAATGTTTAAATTCTAACCTAATGAAGGTGCCAAATGAAAGGTTAAGGGTTGCTGAAGCAAAAAACAACACATTGGCTTGTCTCTTCTTTGTGGTGGTAACCATGCATGACACAACACCACCAATCTGGTTCTCAACATGTACAAGAGAGGTCAGCGTTGATTAATGGTGGCGCCAGGCTTCAGGTTCGCCGATGGCTGTGGGCTTCTCATTGTGCTAATAGGTAGTGGGTCCAAACCCACAACAGATAGGAAGATGGATAAAAACCCAAAGGAGATGCAGGAGAAGAAGAAGTTCTCATCAGCCGCCCTCTAAGTCCAACTGGGAGCAGTAACATGCTTTGACACTACCACTGATGTGATCCATGACTCATGTTGGAGAAGGGGCTCACAGTGTAGGTAGGAGTAATGACTACTGGCTTACACAACACTACAAATGTATGCCAAAAACAAAAGAGTACATACCTAAATGTACATACGCCCACATGAGCTTCCACAGACTCTTTCTCACACACTTTAGCTCAGGGCTCTCGGGCTGATTCTCATTGCTTCACAGGCCGTGGCGGTTTGAGAACACGCCAGGTTAATCTATGTAATGGTATATTTGCCTGCGTGTGTGTCATTATCCACTGAGCAAAAACAAACAAGAGAGGAGCTGGTGGCACTGAGGCTGGACAACACAGACCTGGAGTAATGGGAAAGTTCTCAGGGGTTTATCAGGGCTCAGCGACAAGCCGGCCATTTGTGCGGGGTCCGAACGCCACCACCCAAGACACATAAGCCAAAGAGGAAATCTTCAAATAGAGGAAATTAGTGGTAATTGCTCCCTCAAAATGCCCTTTTTAAAACCCGTTTTGGTAACCCAGTAGGCAGCCACGGCCTCAAGAAAGCCAGGGAAGAGAGAGATCTGCTTCCGAGATTGGTAGGGGCAGCGGGGGCACAGGGCTAAAAATACAGGGAAGAGGGAAGACACGGGTGACGGCATGGTGAGATTAGAATGGGATGGAGAGGAAGGGTTGTCACTCACATGAGGCTGGACATCCAGTAAGCACACTTTGTTCTTGGAGAGGACGGAGCGTATTGAGTCTAGACTTGTCCCGTAGTAATTCCCTTTGTACTCTCCATACTCGATGAACCTGAGAGGTGGAAAGAGAATGAAAGAGAGAGAAGATGAGAAGATTGTTGAGCACCTTTTCTGATGATTTTTTTGTGCAGGGATTAGTGTCTAATGCAACACTAACGTCCCTCGGGAGTAACATTAGAATCTCGTCCTAATCTGGTCGACTGCGTCAGCACACTCCTGAGATTCATCTCAGAAATAATGACATATAAAAACCCTACAAATCCACAGAGACAGGAGGATTACTCTTTCAACCACTGACAGATCTGAAGATAGCATTCTCAAGCAGAACTTAAAAACCAGACATTTGGCCCAGTGTGTTTTTATATAATCTCCTACGCTACCCCTTCAATCAGTAACACCTGTTTGTTCCAGAAAGACCACAAAGCCCCTGAACGCCAAAACCTTCCCTCCTTTAATCCACAAGGATTTTAGCCCAGCAAGAAACTGCATGGGCGCAAGCAAACACTTTTCCATCAGATAATCTTCCCCCTTTCACACCAATCAGCTGTCATGAAAAAAAAAAAGCCACCAGTGTATTTTTAGCCGAAAACAAGAAGGAAAAAAGGCAGCGCGAGAGAGTAACGACGTGGAAAGAATTTGAAGCTAATAGGACTGCGTGGTATGCTTGCAGTCTGCTCATGACGAGCGTCGGACAGAATGACTGCCTCAGTGTTACTGATGCCATGTAAAAAGAAAGTTTTATGGTAATTGCCCATGTAAGAAAGTTTTACTCAGCATTTTTTTTAAAAGAAGGGAGACTTCAGTGTCTAACAAACCTCATATTCAGTTATGGGGAAATTCATTTAAGAGCTTACAGTAGCCTGTGTTTAAAAACTCACACCTTGCATCACCCTGCACTGTTTGTCGTCAGAGGAGAAGGTATATAGATTACAGGACGGCATGCCAGTGGAGGTTCAGCTATATTGGGAGTATGGATTGTTGCCATTTTGACAGAGAACAGGGCTTCCCTTGGGAAAGTTGTTCAAGCTAAACACACCTTGTTGTGGCCCCAATTCAGAAACCTTTTATTTCTGCACAGAGCGCATTGTTTCTGCTGCATGCAACGAGGCATAACGCAAACAAGTTCATCTCACTCCTCGTCTACTTTGCTGCCTTGTAATTTCATCGTGGAGTGTCCCACGCATCCACCCCACATCACAGCTCTGTCACTCACCCATCTGACTCCCTGAAAAACATTGCATGCCTCGACCTACACCGCAACATGGCCTAAATATACAGCCCCCCTTTCCCTTCTTCTCTCTGCATGCTCTGACACTCTATATGCACTCACCACCACAGGCTTCCCCCTATGTCATAAGGAGGGTATGTGTGTGTTTGCGTGCGTAAATGTTTTGCATGTGCACTCTACAGTATATCTTTTACCCCCCCTTCCAGCTCGTGTGAGACCAGCAGAAAGGCATCAATCATTCTTGTGACTATTACAACTTGCATTTCAATTTGTAGGCCACAAATGTCAAGGCGGGCCGTTGTGTGGCTGGATTCAGAGAGAGCGCCTAAGGAAAGGAGGAAGCAGAGACAGGAGACCTTGGGGCCACTGTCTGGAGATCCGTTACCAACACAGGGCCTGGCCCTGTCAACACCAGCTCACACTCAGTTACAGAGACACACAGACGATAGCAGGGAGGCTGTGTTCGAACAGTGGCAGCACGTGCTGGACCAGTCAGAATACTGCTTTCACTGCTGCACTACCTCTTAGTCGTCCAGAGCACAGATAGAGAGGGGTTCTGTTGTCTTCATCTGGGTGAGGAGTCTCAAATGTCATATATTCTAAAACAGTTATTTTTGTTAAACTTTGAAACAGCTAACAACTATATTAAACATTGCATACATGTAATCCCTTGTGATGTGATCTGGGCTAAAAGATTAGTCTACCAAATGACTGGTTTATGTAACTTCAAATGTCTAAGGTTGTCTAGGTTGTTTATCATTGTAATTCAATTAACTTATTAATCGACAAATCAAAAATCAATACTATAATAAAATCACTATTTAATTGACTGAAATTTAAGTAATTTAATATTAGGGCCACTACACAGGGGAAAAATTAAAATTTTGAAATTATGTCAAAACATTACAGAATTCCAACAGTTTACATGTGAAATGAGAGTGGACGGACTGTGGGTGACATGAAGATACACACATAATTTATGTCTGTTCCTAGACAGAATCCCTAAAGTCTTGCATTCTTAAAAAAGTAGGATTACAGTCCAGTATATAGCATGATTATTTCAACCTGTTACAATTCAACATGTGATATCATTGCTCTTGAAACTAGTTCATTTGTTTTGGAAACTGATGCTAATGATGCCATGATGCACTTGCTCATTTTTTCATGTGTTTTAGGTCAAGAACGTAAGTGAAAGGACTCAATAAGAAATGGATGGATGGATCCATTTGAAATGGATCTATTTGCGGGGGGAATAACCACATGAAATGTATTGTTCACAACATGAAACAGAAGCAGGTCGTACATTTTGACATCACAAATATCTGCAGTCCATGTCTGAAGTATAAAGTTAAAATCTGAAAGTTGAACAGTGTGTTGGGTTGGTCACTATTTTTTTGTGCCTACTTGTTGTTGTGGATATCCGTCTCAAAGAGGTGTTTGGAGATGAAGTGGTACTCCACGCCGTCGCTCTCCTGGTTCCTCTTGGCCCGACTTGTGTCTGAGGGAGAAGAGAAGAGAAGCAGTGATTGCATCAAACCCAGACTGTCTGACTCACTGTTGGGGCTGAAAGCATCTGAACTGAGCCCCTTATTAACATCGCTGGAAGTCTGAAACACAGCACACTGGGCCATGCCAACCCTTGTATATATTATTGTGTAATAGCGCTATAAAATACACAACCTGTAGTGCTGCAGCACTAAACTCAGACACTTAACTGACATTCATCAGAGGTTTACTGTGTCTTATTAAATTTGTCTCTTGTAATGTGGCTGCAGCGCCTGTAGAAACAGAAGCCGGAGCGTTAGCCGCCAACGTTAGCCGCTGTAAGGTAATTGAGTTTGGGAGCTCTCATTAACATCAAGTCTCTACGTTTACTTGGCCATAAACCATAAAGCCTTGCTGTAAAATGGGCGGTGGGGGCGGCACGTGGAGGGAACGTGAGCAGACAGCGCCGGTGGATTTGTAAGGGTCAAGGGGTCGACTCACACTCCGGCTCGTTTCGGGAGTGCTTCAAAGGTCAGAGGGGAGAGTCGTACACCCGTCAGACAGCTCCAAAACAAACTATTAAACTTTTATCACCTGCAACCAAAAGTGCCAAGTTCGGCTTTACTCTCCTCTGAGCTGTTTTTTTCAGCATGTGCTGAAGCTGTGCCCTGGTAGTGGACGGGTGCTTTTCCTTTATATGGTCCAGACTGATCTACTGGGTTCATGGAAAATCAATGGTGTGATTTATACAATGTGTCACTCGCTTGAGAAGACAGCCATAAATCCAACTGCGGTGGAGACGACACCGAAGACAATCAATGACTTTCTGTCATCGGCCTCAGACAACAGTCGGAAAAACACGAAGAGAAGGCCAAAAGAGCCTTGTCATAAGATAACATATACTTATACCTCCCATTCAGAAATGTGTACAACACAGTGCCAAACAGCCCCTCGGTAGTTAGACCAACACCATCCACCATGCGTTATTTTGGCATCTGTTTTGTGGCACAGAAAATAATTACAGTGCAACAAAAGAATGTGCATCCGTTCAATCCCAAATCATGGAAAATATCAGTAAACTTGGATTGGAATCAAAATGTTTAACCCCCTACTCTAATGGCTTATTGCAATGCTCCTTGTGTTTCTTAGATGGCTGGTTTACATTTTACAGCGACAAGCAGAGGGAGAAAAAGAAAGAGAAAGAAAATAAAAACCCCAAATCTTAACCGGGGCCACAAGCCGGTGGTCTCCAAAGCTCCGGTTTTCAAATTAACAAAAAGGGGTAACGCTTTCGGGCTTAATCCGAAACAACAGCAAGTGTTAAACACATCCATGTGTCCATTGGCAGCAATCAAACATTAAAAAAGAAGGAGACGAGATACTTTCCGAGTCTCTTTCCTCTCAATGAGAGCCAGGACTTGTGCCATACGTCTTCTATATGGGTCAGAATCAGGCTGTCTGGGCTCTATTAAACACAGCATCACAGGTCACATTTGAGAACAATTAACATGCCGGGTGGAAAAAAAGGCCCCTACCGATGGGATTTTAATACTAGGGACATTTCAAGTGTCAGACTTCGACCGGGACACATCCATTATGCCACAAGGCATGTAACAAACACAGCAATTAATATCAGAGGTCCTCATATTTCCTCAAACTCGTGTCGCAGTTTCCCTCCAAGTCCCAGATGGTAACTACGCAATTACTAATGCCACTGCCCTGTTTAAATGTATAAATCAAAAAGATTTATTTGTCCCAACATGCTGGCTTTGGTACATCAGAAGTGCAAAAAGCTCGCAAGGCTTGGAGAGCCGAGCTGGATGGTGTTCAGAATTATGGCAAGCTGTCGTTGGGTCCTTAAAAGGAGAAAAGGGGGGGAGGCAGCGGGGGAAAGAGACAGAAAAAGATGGAAAAGAAAGTGAGAAATAAACTGAGAAAGAAAGGAGAGTGGGTAGCCCGGTGCCAATTATTGAAGCAGTGGAATGGCATGTCTTCAGGAGGTAGAAAAACGCAGTTTCCTCCATCATTCGGAGCTTGTCAGGCAGGCCGTAAAAAGCCGACAATTACACAGGAGGAGAAATAACCGCCTGGGCCTTGAGAGGAGAGGCCGTGCTGCCTGAGAGCTGCCCTGGGTGTTACTCACTGCCAGACAGCTCCCTGTGTGCGTGTGTGTCAGGCTGGACCTTCGTCACTAAAACAGCACAAGCACTCCGACACACTGTGAAAACTAAACTGGAACAAGAAAGCTAAACATCCGTCACCTAAAGTGATTATTTTGATTTGTTGCTAAAAACTCACAGGGTGCACCGGAGCGCTGCGTAGTCGGAATTTGATCTGGCATCTCGAGCGCTTACATTTCTCCCAGAATGTTTTTCCAATGTGTTTGTCGTGGTGGACAGATGTACGAGAGGCTTCTTGGGGCACAAATGGATTCAGGAGAGTGGAGCGGGAGGCAAGTTATCCCCATAACCACACAGCTGTGGTGTCAGTTATTTAACGTTTGAGGAGGGTCCTTCCTCCAGAGAACAGCAGCTTCTTCTTCTTTCAGCTTATTTTATCTTTCTGAGCAGCTTGATGTTTACAGTAAGTTGTCCTGAGGTCACATCAGTTACACTAAGAGCTCACTTACAGCAAGACATGTTTGTTTTCAACCGCAGAACGAGCCAAACTCCACTAACAGAATATAGAAATAAAGCTTGCTGATAAAAGATTTTGCTTGGGCGTCTTGGTGGCTTTGTGGTTAAGATGCATGCCAGCGTCCCTGGTTCGAGTCTAGCTAGGGATCATTCTTGCATTTAAATGGTAAATGGACTGCATTTTTGTAGGGCTTCACTAGTCTTACAGACCACTCACAGCGTTTTACAACACAAGTCAGCATTCACTCATTCACATATTCACATAGTGGTGATGCCATGCAAGGTGCCACCTGCTCATCAGGACCATTCACATGCACACACACACATTTGGTGTTCAGTATTTTGCCCAAGGACATGTAGTCGCAGGGGCCAAGGATCAAACCACCAACCCTCTGATCTTGTTTCCTGTGTATCTCTACTGACTACCCAAACAAAAACAAAAATGCCAAAAAATAAAATCTTAAAAATGTATTTTAACATTTAACTAATTAAAAATGTAATGTATTGTAGTTTGTTCACTTGCTTTTCATTTTTCTGTTCTAATTCAGATCATCCCTAACCATGTTTGTCTTATATTAAAGTAGAAATTGTATGCAAAAAGTACCTAATTCAGCATTTTAAAAGCTTTGTAAACGTAGCATAACAACCAATTCCAAAATGTTGGGATCCTGTGTAAAACATAAATACAAGAGATTGTGAAAATTTGCTAGTCCTTTTTGACATATACTCACTTGAAAACTTCGACTCCAACTTCATTGATTTCTGTAAATATCTGCTTATTCTGAATTTGATGGCAGCAACATGTTTCAAACAAGTTGGGACAGCAGCAACAAAAGACTGTGAAAGTTGTGGACTGATCCAAAAACACCTGTTTGGATCAGTCCACAGGTAAACAGGTTCATTGGTAACAGGTGATAGTATCATGATTGGGTATGAAAGGTTCATCCTGGAAAGACTCAGTCGTTCACAAGCGAGGATGGAGAGAGGTTCAACACTTTGCGTGCTGTTGCAGGTGTTCCACAGTCCACCTGGCTGTCTTATAAGCTGATCTAATACCATGGTCTGGTAAAAGACTTACGGTGGACACAATGTATAAAACACACATTCACACATGAGGCAAACAGCTACACACACAGATAAGAAAGAAGAAACACGCAGAGAGGAAAGATTGGAAGACAAATGGAATCTACTGGAAGACGCTCAGCTAACGCTGGATTGACCACAGGCACAGACAGGGCTGGACTAAACCTCAGTGAGATGAGTGGGGTGAACTTACGTGGGATGGTCACACTGAAGTGCTGGGGATCTGAGATCAACAGTTTCCTCTTGAGCTCATTCAAGCCAACACCTGTGGGCCCTGCACAAACACAAACAAGCAAATACGGCATAAAAATGACAGAAATCACAGAACCTATCGAGACTACTATGCAACCAGACAAGAGAAAGATACAGCCATTCAGAATGTCCTTCCGTTTATATTCAACATAGAAAAGGTGAAGTCAATATTTATGTAAGTCTTACCTGGAATGAGACAATATAAATGAGCATGATAAAACATGTATCCCAAAACAGACTTGGGACACATGTTTTTATGAAAATATAATCACATGTAATAAACCAAGGTCTATCATCTCAGATTTATCAAGAAATATCAAAATAAACAGAAAGTATTATATATATTTAGTACTGCATTTCCATAAAGCTGAATGACTCAAAAGAGATAAGAGGAGACTTAAAGAAATGGTCAAAATGGAAGCAGAGGCTGAAATATTTGACTATGACTTTTAGTTCCTAGTCTGGGTCAAGCTCCAAATAAACTGGATCCTTTTACCCTCCCATAATGCAACTTGATAGCTTTTTCATTAGACCCGCCCTGACATCATCAGGTTTACTTTTTCCGACTTAAGACAGCTCCTGTCAGACCCACAGAACAATTAACAGGTTGGGCCGTACTCATGATGAGCTCACTGACGTGTAGAATTGGGGGAGTGTCCCTAGGATTATACTACATTACCAGTATGATTACTATGGGAGTCGTGGTAAAAGAAGTAACTACTTATCTAACACTATTTTATTTTACATTGCACTATATTACTATGTCACTAAAAACTGAAATATATTATGTATATTAAGCTTGTATGTACTATTTTTCATAGTTGTATTTCACCTC
Organism: Holacanthus passer; assembly: GCA_025331565.1. NCBI lineage: Eukaryota > Metazoa > Chordata > Actinopteri > Pomacanthidae > Holacanthus > Holacanthus passer. Next base: position 799,216 of record JAFREQ010000102.1, read on the forward strand.
AGTTGGAAAGTCATTTCTAAATTTTTTAAATGTCATTGCTCTAATTTTTAATCACTTCTTATTTTATTTTTAAGTGTTTCATTCTAATAGTTCTTTATCTGTTTTCTTACCACTTGCCTGTCTCTGTGCAGCTGTAATATGAATTTTCCTCTTGTCTTATCTTAAACTCAACTAAACTTAAACTTAACTGAACAGTGCTTACTGTACTTCTAACCAGTGTCACACTTTTTTTTTCTCTAGGGAAGGGAAACTCTTTCAGTCTTTCTGTTATATAACATTAAATCAATTTACCACAGTGTGAATTTAATATCATATTCTATTAAAACACAATCAACCCAGTAAAAGCCTTTCCAGCAAAGATAATTGATTTAATACAACCGAATTCTACAGTTACAGATTTTTAACCAGCAGTCAACCTCCAATATAGCTTGTCAGTAGAGGTACAGGAGCCTTTTCCTGTATTGCTGTAAGTCAGCTGGATTTTCCATCACACCTCAAGTGGAAATGGAAACTGAGGCAGATGGAGATGAAAAGACACCATTGGAGTAATGACTAGTAATTCATCTGTGTCTTTAAAAGCTGAGCATCTCTCCGGCAGTCAATAACCAACTCTCCAAAATGTGGAGATGGTAATGCCCAATCAAAATGTTGAAAACAGAGCAACTCAATTTGATTCTAATATTAAGGAACACGAATATATGGCAGCATTGGAAGCTGTTTTGAACAGACATAATAAACATGCAATAAGTAGATCATAATTTCATGCAAAAATGCACTCAGTACTTGTAGATGCAGAGATATGCATGGTTGTCTTTTATCTAAGGACCTTGTTTACACTGGTTTTGGTTTTTGTAGAAGTCAGTGAATCAATATCCAAATGTTCTCTCTTCTTTTACAGTTTTCCCTCTGTCCTCTTTTTCTTCTCGGCTTCTGAAAGCCACTATTTCCAGTATTTTGTGCTTGTTACCAGGGCGCTACATCATCCTAATTTGAAGCGACTGGCATCAATGTCCTCGACGGACTGGACAAGAAATCAGTTTGGGAGTTACAAGTGCATGGCTCTGCGTGTTTTACCACAGCTCTGCAGTGTGTGGACAGTTAGAGACGGCGCTTGATCTGGGCTCGAGATTCCTCGCATGCCTGACGTTCTGGGCAGGCACTACAATCGCATCAAACCCTATTGGAAATTCGTTTCTCCAGGCAAATGTGTTTAGCAGGCCGCTCCTCTAAAACAAACGGACAATGGGTTCACTCAGCGATGCGGATTAGGGGGAAAGAGAGGGAGAGGGAGAAGAGAGAGAGAGAGAAAGAGAGAGATGTTGAAGCTCTGTATTTCTAAGCGAAAGAGTGCTCCTGTTTCCTCTCGTGCTATCTGCACTGTTCCTCTACATTTCATCTGGTGTGAAGCAGGAAGGTTTTGGAGTGATCCACAACCTGATAAAATAGGTGTGGACAACAAGGCTCTTTTAAGCATAATCTCTGAACGCTGGCAGCCTTCACACGCAGACAAATTCACACCCCACGCTTTCCCTTTGCTTCTGCACCCGCCAACACATGGTTTGGGTCCTATTGTGCGACTGCTGTAAGTGATAAAAGCTGTTTCCTCAGCACACTCACACACTCTGCTGTGAATTCAAAAAGAGAGAGAGAGAGAGAAAAAAAAAGAGAAAAATACCCTGACCCTCTTTGGACCGACGGCGTGAGGCATTCTGTGGTTACCGTCTCGCATAAACAAGCGCATGGCCAACCAAAGACAGCAATCAATCTTAGCTGGGGAGAGGGAGTTTTTCAGTGAAGAAAAAAAAAGTCAGAGAACCTGGGGGTTGAGAGCTTGAGTGATTTATTAAGATGAGGAAATGGAGTTCATTTTGAATTTGATTCGGGAGGAATGCGGCGGTGCTGTTTGAACAAGGCTGCGGACCAATGTTGTTGTAGGTGCTGAAGGTGGCAGAGCGTGGTAATAGAGGCTCTTTTATGAGCCCTATCATAGTGGTGCAGACAGTCCTCCCGGCAGGCCACAAACTTCCACACAAGCTTGTTTGCTCGAATCTGAGCGAGGATATCAAGGCTCGGGCACAGGGGACCAAAAGAGCCATTTGTGCTACCCTTGGTATGAATAACGGCCCCACTTCTGCACGCTCGTAAAACCATTTTCACCTTGTACATTGCTCCCTTGCTTGCCACTTGTGATATCAATGATGCATGGCAGCAGGCCTTCATCAGAATACCTCAGATGGCGATTAAAGCTTATTCCAGCTGTACCACCGCCTGCCAAGGGGGCCCAACAGGCCCACCACCAGGTATTTTACAAGCAGAAGCAGTACCCTGTGGTCCCGTTCCATCGTCTGACCTTAAACATGCCACCTCTTTGTGCATTGTTTGTTTCAAACAATGCCCCAATACAACAGCAACATTATAAATCTGAATGCCACAATAAAAAAAAAGGCATAACTCTTCCAAATTTTCTGTTGCAGTATTTACATTGTGTTTATGTGTTTTTCTCTCTCCCTCCATTTCTCTCTCTCTCGCTGGCCCTCTTGTGGTACTTCTGGCCTTGCAGATTGCCGTGCCAGTAAAAGTGTCAGACTTCATTACCGAGCTCATTAGAGAAGCTGCCTTTAATATCGCAAGCTTAATAACTTCCAGGCCAAGCTCGGAGCACATCGCATGCAGTTTGCACCGAGAGGCCGAGGCCAGGCCCGCTGAGGCCGGGCTCTGGGCCCCAGAGCCTCGACCCAGCCTCAAACCTCCCAGCCTTCCTCACATCCAGGGCAGGGTATAGTACAGTACTACGCACAGTCTTGGCTCTGCTGCCACCACATTTAAAGGATGACAGTGGTGCAATGTGGTAACCACAGATCATTTACAATGCATTGCTACTACATTTTCAACAGGAGGGAAGTCTTCAAATAGAGTTCCAATGTTAGATATTTGGACACCACATAAACATTCACTTAGGCATCAGTGTATTTGAAATATGTTAGGGTTAAACCCCAAACTAAAAACTTTCAATTCATCAAAATCTGGCTGTACGTTCACTGTGTCAAGTTACAAGGAAATGTGGAAATCAGCACACCATTTTGTCAGGTTAAATAATCAGATTTCTTTCAAAACCGTCAGTGGTTTCGTTAAACTATGCATGCAGTATGTAAAAATATATTTTTATTGGCTGCCTGTTTTTAAACGTATAAAACCCCAGATAAGCATCTTGATTTTTCTTTGAAACAGATCTCAGACGGGGCTTTATTTAAATGCAAGAGGTGGGCAGCAGGTCATTCATTAGTGGGTACTGTGGACCTGTCCATCCACATTAATGAAGAAAGGCCTTTAAACATTCCTGAAAAGATTTCTCCATGTTATAGGCTGTAATAAGAACAATACTCATAATCTAAGAAATTGAAAGATGTTTTTTAACCTCTTTAAAAACACAAGAGCAGAAGTGTAAAGAATGGATTAAACAGCGTGTTTATCTGTTCTAACATGAGCTGCGGTCATTAGCCTGACTAAGCCTGACAAGCTTTCTACCTACAGTAGAGTACAGTTTAAAATCAGGCAGGAGCCTACATGGACTATGATGTCTGGAGATGACATTGTGATCTGAAGTTAGAGTAGGGAGCAGGTTGAGAAGAGCGAGGTGGAGGTGAGGAAAAAGCAAAAGGAAGGTTGACAAGATGACCAGCTATCTTGTATGGTTTGGCGGCAGTGGTGCACTAACTAAAAGACAGGAGGCAGAGCTGGAGGTGGCAGAGTTGAGGACTTCATTGGGAGTGAGAAGACAAAATATTTTTTTATTAGTGCCACAACGGGGAAATTTGCAATGTTACAGCAGCAAAGATAGATAGATAAATAGCGGGTAAATTCACAAGAAGTATAAAAAAGTGTTAGCAATTCAATTCGGGTAAAAAAGTATCAACAATTTACCACTTAACAATAATAAAAGAAATGATAATTTAACTCTAAGGATGGACAGGGTTATGAATAAGTATATTAGAGGGACAGCTCCGGTCAGATGGTTTGGAGACAATGTGAGAAAAATGAGATTGAGATGGTTTGGCTATGTGCAGAGGAGAAATGATAGGTATACTGGGAGAAGGATGCCGAAGATGGAGCTGCCAGGCAAGAGGAAAAGAGGAAGGCCAAAGAGGAGGTTTATGGATGTGGTGAGAGAGGACATGCAGGTGGTTGGCATGACAGAGAAAGAGGAAGAAATGGAAACACTAAATCCACTGTGGCAATCTCTTACATGTGCGGCCGAAAGACAAAGACAGATTATGTTTCTTTCCCTTTCCCCACTAGCACATCCATTGTCTAAAAATCTTCCACAACAGCTATCCTGAATGCTACCAGAGTTTAAGGTAAAGCTAGCAGCTCTGTTAAGTTAAAAAAAAGATAATAAAAAGAAAAAGTGAAGTAAAATATGAACGTAAGCGAAGTAGCAAAACAGGATTATGCTGGAATTAAGAGTAAGATATTACATTTTTTATTATTGTACAAGTTTGTAACTTTACACTGCAGTACAAAAAAAATCTGTTTATTTGTTCCAAACATCTTCTACATGGATCATGAATTGTTTAGGATGCCAACTTTGTGTCTGGGACATGCAGCTTTAGCCTCATTTAGCACATTAGCATGATATCATGTATATCACAGTCATGGACTCAAGGGTCTCATGTTGGCTTCATTATAAAATCTGCTCGCGACAGTTGTTGTCATTTCAGGCGACAAAATCCAAACAGCAGCTATAAATGCAAAGCCTGTTTTTGTCACTGACGTCTGAAATCAAGGGCCCCTTGTTTGTAAAAATGTACTAACAATTATGAGTAATTCTGCTATGAAAAGTCAAATACTGGGTTTGAAAAAGGGCAGAGAATGGGCCTTAAACTGAGGAAGTTGCGTGAAAATTTGCAGCTAGGACTCACATTAAATGAAGAGCAGATACTAAGAGTGGGAAATGATTTTCTCAAGTGTTGAAAACATGTCCTTATATTTAGGAACAAAGTGTTGCACCCCTGGACATAAAAAGACTTCTAATATGAAAAATCCAGAGAGTCCGGGGAGAGGAAGAAGGAGAGAGGGGGACAGAGAAACATAAAGCAGATCTTTCCTTGGCCCTCTGTTTCATTATGTGTGAAATTGTCCATAAGTTGTCCTCCAAATTATGGAAGTTAATTGAAAATATTTACATTAGAGTGACAGGTGGGGGAGGTTCAGTATCCTCTGTGTAAGGCTGTGACATGCTGGCAGGAAAATGGCCTCACTAATCAGCAACACGTCTGATGAAGACCATGCTCTGTGTGGTGCATTTAAGTGAACCAAGGCCTGGTCAATCAGGCTAGGAGCACACCTCTGCAGAGAGCATGCGTGAGAAAAAAGACCTTGAGACCTTGTTGCCAGTGGTGTTCGATGTTACACTAACCTCACAAATGTTTCAAAACTGCTGTTGGAGGATCTGAAAAGTGAAGAGGAAGACTGGAACCGACTTTTGAGTTCTCATTCCTTGAGTGCATCTCTTCCCTTGATGAATGGAAATAGATTGGAAGGAATCACACTGAAAATTCGGGGAATGTTTTGTTCCATCTGGTGTCTGGGACATTCTTGTCATTTTTTTGTTACAAGTAACAAACCTAAAAAGGAAAATGTGGAAGAGCCTAGAACTCACTGATGGTACAGTTGGTCCTGAGAAAGATTTAAGTCTTTACTCTCGCACCTGGCTTAACATATTGTTCCACCATTCACTGGCAACGCTCATCTTCCAGCCACAAACACAGAATGAGAAACCGCTAAATTCATTTCAAGACCTTGGCACGTTATAAAGCTCTTTGGAGGGCTTTGTAACACCCGCTCCTCAGGGCAAGTGTTAACAATTCCATCGAAAAATTGAAAGGACATTGAGAGCGAGGTGCCGTAAATGAAAGTACTAAATGTGACTGATTAATACGAGGTCTGCTGCGTCGATTCCACTGAGTGATAAAAGTCTAAATTAAGGAGGCCCAGGATGACTGTGGGCTGGTCCCCGCATTGGGAAGCTCATTTCTGGGTTGGGGGTCGTGGGAGGGCAAGGCCAGACCACCTGGGGCTTCTGGAGCTGCAGAACTCTGAGTCACAGAGTCGTTTTTGTGGATGTGTCATCATGCTGGGAGGTGAGGATTGTTATTAAAATCTATGGTGCCAAGTTTAGCAGCAATAGAGTCCCCCCCCCCCCGAACTCAAAAACAAAATATGAGGTCAGCAGTGATATCGGAGCTTGACAACAGTGGCAATTCTTTAATAAAGTTTTCAGAGTCTGGTTCTCTACTCACCTACTAAGACCACCAGCCTGTGTTTAGCTCCACTCTGTCTGCGGTACGGGGTGACCTCCTCGTACGTGGGCACGTCAGCCGTGTCGTACAGTTCGCTCTTCTTACACTCGTACATGGACTTGTTGGTCTTCTTGTCCCTCCTGCTGAGACGGAAGCTTCGCCTGAACCCAGCTGGAGGTCAGGATGAAAGGACAGAGGAAGGGAAAGGAGACAAAAAGAAACACATTGATCTAAAATATACACCATAAAAAAAAAAGCTTGTCTGTCTATGAGGGTGTCTAAATTCCGACACAACTGTATGCACACATAAACCTGCAGCTGTGCAATTCGATTTATGGTCGTTTCAGCGTCTTGGCAAACACCTCCACAGCTCCATGTCCAATACCTCATATTGTATTGTGCAGCTCAGTTTTATGACAGCTATCTTTGCTGTAGGTGAAAGAAGAACACTGGGCCAAACAGTTTCCCTGGATATCACACTCAAACTCTTTATTCACATTTTCCCCTGGTGACATGTAGTGGATTTTAATTTGCTTCTTTTGTGCAGATACATATCTTCTGAAGACTGGGGAAAAGTTTTTAAGGCTTGTATGATTGTTACAAAAAACTCACTGGATGTTTTCTCATTAACAATATTTCCTCTATTATCACGGCAGGAGTGACTCATCCTTGTTTTTATATATTTTTGTTGAATCTTGTGGTACCCAAAGCCAGATTTCTGCCTAGAGTTCATTGTGTGAAATGAACGAAATGAGATGTTCTTTTCATGTAACTAAATGCGACAGAATGTGAATTTACACATTGCTGTGATTAACAATTCATTCACAGTACAATATTAGATAGCGGTGAGGTATGTGTGTGCCTATGGATGTGTGTGTGTGTCATTTGGTGTTCTTCAGCTGCCTGCAGAGGAAAGGCTACCCCGTGCGTGTACGGGTCACTTTACAATAGTCGGCGTCTGTGATTGGTTTATGGTGTGAGCTGTGTTTTCCGATCTAAGAGTATGCATGCCTTGATCTGATAATCTACAACAGTATCAAAAGGAGACATTTACCCCTAAATTGAGGACTACTGTTTAATATTTATGACAGATGTTGGTTGAAACTAAAGAGGTATGTTTCTGTCATGGGTTGTTTTCAACCTTCAGTTTATAATCAGTAATTAATGAAGTCAAATATATGATGCAAGAATGACGAGATTAAGGCAGCATGAAAATTTTGGACTAAGAGAAGAATCAGGAGTTAACAGCTTCTGATACCCTCCCCCTTAATACTTTCCACAACATTTTAAAACCACTGTGGGTCTGTGCAGACATGCAGCAAAGAGAAAGAGTCTGGATTCTTCTCAGCTTGTTCTTTTCCAAACAGTGCCTTAATAAGGGATGGAGCGGCGGACCTATGCTGAGTTACAAATGAAACACACTGTAAGTCATTGGAGCAGAATAATAATGTTTTTGCATGTGCTTGTGTATACGTACGAGCGCGCACGTGTGCCCAAGTACTGAATATAGTATTACACCGAACATTTAGGGCAGACTTTGTTCCACTGTGGGCAAGTTGTGGCTTACGTTGTCTGTGCCATTTCTCCTGTGGTTAATCTACTCATTCAGCACCCTCACCCCCCTACCCCCACCCAGGGAGTATTAGCCTATGCCACACAGTGGAAAACACACACTGCTCATCTGCATTTCTTCTGTAAAGACATCAAACTGTAACCAATATCCACAAGGCATGACATCATTAAAATAAACATTAAAAGTATAATGTTAATAATATCCTTTTAACAGCCAGCTGTCAATTTCAGTTCAAACCCAAAATCCCACTCTGGTCAGTCATTTATCACAATGTAAACATGCTGGTGGCTAATTAGGATTCAAGTAATATTATGAAAGTCATTAATTCTATCCGTCTTAGAGTATGACAAGCTGCCATCTCATTGGCTCAGGCCAAGGGCAATATCTGCTGCTTTCCACAGGGTAGGCAGGTGCACAGGGTTTCATTATGAGGCTCTACAATCCCTCATGTGAGGGGGGCTTCAGTAATCTAGTGCCCCTCTATATCACTTAAACCTTTCTAGACAGCTCCATCCAAATAATGAAGAGATTCCTGCTGTCCTCCCATCTATGCTGTCTGTGGGTAAATAAATGAAAGCCTCGTGCAGCAGTGAGCCGCGCACCCCCCCCAACACCCATGTCATCTTCAGTGCTGAAGGAGAGTGAATTAGACAGAGGGGATTGAAATTAATCTGATCCAGAATTAAGGAATGATTCAATTCCATTTCAAATGAAGAAAGCCTGCCTGTTTGTCATGAAAGGCCTTGGGTGTGTTGGAACACCAACGTGTTTGTCACAGGACGACCCAAGCATGAGGTTTACTAGTAGAAAAGGAATGTATGAGATGTGTGGCACCGAGATCGAATAACTCTTTTAATGGTTTAACAGGTCAAATCAAATTTGTTGACAATAGTTCTGGTTTGAATTTCCTGGACTGAGAGCTGAGTAGTGGCACCGTCCTGGTGTGTTTTTCTACAAAAGAGTGTTGTGTGTCCTGGGGTATGGAGTTAAAGTTTCCTTGCTTAAGTGCTACACACACACACGCAGCTCCTAATGGTGTGCACCAGGCTGTGACTGGGTAATTGCCAAAACTGCAACTAAACACTTGCATGTACACACACACACTGTCTCGCACTTTTTCTCTCTCACACACGCAGACACTTTGATTCAAAGTCCTTTCAGTAAAACAGAAACATGAAAAAAGCAGAGGAAAAAAAGATGAGCATATTTAACACAGTGTAAACACAAGCTGTGACTACGCACACACACAGACATACACACACAATAGCTTGGAAGTCGCCAGCAGTCGTGCAAGCCCATTTTCCAGGATGATAATATCTAACAGCCACGTAGGAAATTCAGCATGTGCGTAAAGAAAGCGCCTGGAGGACTCTGCAAACTGTGACTACAAACTGCCCACTCGGACACCAACATCCTGTGCATTCCTACAAACCCGCACTTGTAACAGAAAAGGCTACAACTGTAAAAAAAAAAAAAATACAGTTCAGTAAGACAAATGTTCATAAAAAATAACAGATGACTTAAAAAGACTCAAGTCATGCATTTGCCAATGGGTGTCTGAAAGAAGAGAAGCCTGAGAACAATACAAGCATCAGGTCTTCCAGACATCACGCGTAGGCGATCAGCGAGATGACAACGCGGAGAAGAATAAAAAATGACTGCTGTTTTCCCTCCAATCAAACTCAAACTTTCTGCAGAGAGAGAGAGAGAGAGAGAGAGAGAGAAAGAGAGAGAGAAAGTGTGGTGAAGCTAAGAGGAAAAGGTTCATAGTGAAACCACCTGTTGCGGGGCCCCGGTACAGTGAGGGCCGTCGTCTAGGGGCCGTGGCCTAACTATAGGAGACCGTGCTGACAGCTCCAGTGCCATCCCGGCTCTCCCGACGGGGCCCTCTCTCCTCTGGACTAATGGAGACGACATCTATGGAATTAACCAGGCATGGCAGCTGGGTATTAAGTGAGTATTATGCTCTCGGCTCGATGCCGCATGCTGCGGTTTAACGCTGTAACACTTAGTCCTGTTCGTGGGCACCAAATGTGGGAAGCATTACTGGCTCTCTCGAACTCATTATGCGTGCCCATTACTAGCTTGGATGGAAGGGATGAGGAAGGCAGCTCAGGAGGTGGAGGACGCTTTCCACACTGTCAGCCATTATTACACAAAGAGTGAATAAAAGGAAGAACGTCTCATGATGACAAAAATACAAATGCCTGAGGCAGACAGAAGGACTGCTTCTTGATTTATCACCAATTTGCTTCGCTTGCATGATGCAAGACATCATGCAACACGTGCTGGAGATTTCTGGAGATCTGACATTACTGCAAAGACTGTGCCATGTCACTGTGAACCAATATAGTGAACTGTAAAACGCCTCCGGAGGATTCAAGAAGGTCATGAGGAGAGGAGATGGGGAGTGGAAATGAGAGGAGAAGAGAGAGGGGGAGAGGAGAAGGACAGCAAGTGAAAAGAAGAAAGTGGACATTTCAAGATAGACAGGCGTCCATCAAATGCTCCTTGCACACAACCACTAACAGGCATCTGTAAAAATGATTATAGTACAGTAGTAAAATGGGCTCCATGGCTGATCTTAGCATATTTCATTATATGAAACATTTAACTATATCTGGGCAACAGTATGTACATACAGTATCCAATCCAACCTCTGGACCACTGGCAAGTTTCAGTCAAATCTCAGTCAAGCCGATGTTCTTCACTCCTCTACTAATAAATGCAATGAAAGTAAAAGGTGAAGTTCGTCGATGTGACATTTGAAATATGTACGTGTAGCAGTCCACCGTGGTGAACTCATTACAGTGTTATCTGGGGAGAACACATTCTGGGAGCAGTTTCCACAGCCCCTGCAATAAGCGTTTGGAAAGTGGTACCCAACCCAAGTGTTACAGGCTTATACGGTGGAACAGGGCTCTAGACCTTTGGCTGCAAGAGGTCCATTTGTGTCGAGCGCTATTTGTTTTTCCCCTCCGTCTTATCCCACAGCTCTTTGGGCTCAGGAATGTCTCGTCTCAAAACGATGCCTGATGCCTCGTGCGTTGGCAAAAAAAAAAAAAAAAAAAAAAAAAAAAAAAAAAAATCCTCACACACGCACACACAAGTACTTCTGCTTCTACTGGAGTCCTTGAAGCCACTATCAACATGCCAAAAGGGGCCTCTGAGTGCCAGAAGTACTGAGGCTAAATGCCTGCTTTCCTGGTCGTCTGAACAGTCTGATGTTTAGGCAGAGAAGATGCTCCACAACAAAGCCACAGTCAAGGAAATTCCACGTCTTTTTTCCAAGGCATTAAACAACTGGAACGCTTGGTTGGTAATGCTGATAGAAGCACACCTGTTAAGACAGCGCATTTACCTGCTCTGATTGTATCCAAATGTTAAAAATTTATTAAAATATGTATCATTTCAATCTTATAAAGTAAATTTCCTGCCTGTTTGGACCTGGACTGGGGGAAAAACTCACTAATCCCGATGTATTGGCTCCTGCACGTCCAAATCTATTGAACCTGCAGCCTGATGAACTCATCTCATTTTGGAAATGGAGCGTTTTTTCATTTCAGTTTTTCAGTTTCACTTTTCCATTTTTTCCATAACTTGGACATAATTGGATTGTGAGTGGATGATGGATATCCCAGTCCCTGTTAGTTCAGCTTTAACTGATTAGGAGTTTTTTTTGCTTGCCCTCCATCCATCCATCTTTCTCTCTGGATGTTCAGTGTGGGACTTTTGGGATTTCTGGGATTATGTTAGTGATGTGAAGTGTCACCGCGCTTATGCATCTATATTGCAGTGCAAGTGTATGAATTTTACTTGGGCTGACAGCATTGATGGATCACCTCAAAAACAAATCTCCTGGTGTCTCTTTTACCAAAAAAAAAAAAAAAACACCCCGTGCACCCAAACTACTCTTTAGTTCTCTGTTCAGAAATGAAAGTTCAAGCACTGCTTTCTAGAAAGGCTCGATAAGGAGGCATCATTGGATGCAGTTTTCCTCCTCATGCTCGAGGATCGCTTTTGGCAAAGGGCCTTACAGACATTGCATCACTAAAAGAGGCATGAAGGGAAAACAAACCAAAAACTAAGGACAACAACTGCCTACCCCCTCCCACCGCCTCTTTTATTTCCCCATGAAACCTCAGTAGCATTGCAAAAGCATCTGTAAGTTCTACGATTTCAACCTTTTAGGGACTGGCCAACTCTAAATCATACAACCACATCCAACAGGCTGAAAAGCCATGCAGCAAGTACTCTCATAGAGAAGATGTTATTATAACTCACAATTTTTTTCTCCTACTCCTCCTGAGGTTCTCTCATTTCAGTTAAACCTCGTTCAGGGCTGCTAGAGTCGAGAAATGCTGCTAACCCGCTAGAGCGCTGGATGTTGTTTGGGTAGCCAGGAGGAAGAGGAGAGGCTGAGGTCATTGACCTCATGGCAGAGGCAGGGTGACAGTAAGGGCAAGCCTGAAGGGGACAAAGGAGCGGAAAAAATGGCCTGGTGTTTGGCATAGTTCGGGCTTGGGAAGTGACCCTGATTGAGCTTGGCAGACATGGCTCAAACTCAGTATTTATAAACTCACATGTGCACTGGATATCCTGTGAAATCTGGAGTCTTAACGTTGTAGTGTGCAAGGAGAGCTCTGAGGCCAGTTCACCTCTTGACCTTAACATCTGAATATAGACAGAATGGGATAGAGAGAGGAAGAGGGACACAGAGAAAGAAATAGAGACAGAAACGAAAGAAAAAGGGAAATGGACAGACAGAGGATTTGTGTGTCAGCCAGCTACAGCCTGTGGTCCTCCAGAGGGACGATACCTTATGATTTGTCGAGAAAATGACAGTGGTAATAAAAACATGATGGGAAACATTTTCTGTACAAGACAGAGAATTGGAAGCAGCTCTCTGGAAACGGCTGCAGAACCAAAGCGGGCCACGGTAATTGTCATTAAGTCTGACCGGGACCACATCAACGAAGCCGGCCCTCGGCCGGACTTCCAGAACAAAGCGTTGAAAACAAGCCGTCCTTTTAACCCAAATCCATCCAGAACCGTTCTCAAAGATGTCTTCAGACCCACAGAAGAGGCAGAACAGGATAACGACTACATTCTGCAAATCCATGACATGATCCGCCAGTGCACTCATGCTGTCAGCAAGTGAGCAGAAATAGCACACCGTAGGCTAGTGTACCACTACAGAACTACTCTTTGTGTTTTTGCATGGGAGTCCAAGTTGAATCAGTTGTACCAAAAACACTCTGGGCTTTAAAAGAATATGTCAAGCACATTATGAAAAACAGGCAACCATTTCTCAGAGTAACATGGCAAGAATTACAAAGCATGATCTATGAAGGAAGGGCTAAAGGATCAGGGAAGCATTAATGGAGGGAACACATGTCAATCTAACACAGTCTTGGCAACTGTCTTCACTGCATTGATGAGACGGCCACATCAAGAGGGCAGAGGAGAAAAGAAGGAGAAGACAACATCTCTCACCTAGGTGGAATCCGCTACTATAGTCAGCGTCCTCTGGTGATGAGAAGAGAAAGAAAGGAGAAGCCAGAAGAGAGGCACAACATCATGTTAAAGAGAAAAGTCAGACATGAGAGCAACAGGCACCAAGCCCTCTTACCACACACTGGAAAGGTAAAAGTCCATAGAAATACATGGGAAACATACAGGTAAAGTTAACAAGACAGAAATCAGATTAGTTTATTGGTGTTATTCATGTAGGTCCAGTTTCAGTGAATTATGTCCACTTTGTCCAGAGTGATAGCCATTGATGTAGTGGTAGAAAAAGAGGGGTTTACCATGACCTCCAGGCGATGATCATCATTAACCAAATGACTACAAACATAAAACAAAAATGCTGTATTGAATTTACTTACATAAAACTTTTAATTAAATAATTAAAGTCAATTTAGGTTTACAATCCACGACATCACTGGCCATTGCTTTGGATGTTTTTTGGAAGACTATGAATAACTTAGTACTATGAGTGAGTTCGGCAGGCGCAAGGTTACTGAAAGTGTACATGTGATTCTCCAAATGATGTCTGCTCTAATGAAAATGACAAGTTAGCTGGTGAAATATGAGACTTTGTACAATGCACAAGCCAATAACCTGCAAACTCTCCTCTTTTACAGGAGAAATTGACGTCTGATGTTCCCCTTTACAAGGGATTAGCTTTGACATCAGAAGACAGGCCAAATGAAAACAAAGAGGATGGAGAGCAGAGGTGAGGGGTAGACCTTTCTTTAAGCACAAAATTATTAACGGGGGCCAATCACAAGTGGATTCACTGTCTGTGTATTGCAACACCATCAGCAAGTGACCCATCAGTACAGTCCTATTCAATGAGATGTCAGACAAGCAGTACCTTCGATCTCCTCGGCTGTGAGCGCAACAGAAGCAAGGGATGGAAATGACTCACAGTTAGGGAAAATTTTGGATTACAAAAAGTAAGTTGAGGGACGAGATGAGAGAATAAAAAGAGGAAACCTACCAAACTCTACAGCCACATCATCTTAGAAAAGCAAAGCAAAGGACAAACATATGACAAAAAGAAGTGTTAACATCTTAATTTCATATGTGAAAAATTCTAATTTGAACTACAATCAAGTTGGTTTGTGTCTCTGCGTTAGGAAGTAAGCTAGCAGACAATATGGTAGCAAATCCATATTAAAGTCTTATTTTGAGTTGAGTCATTTTTCAAACAAAATTGAAATAGTCAAAAAATTCCATTTCATTTTGTACTGTTTGTGAAAAATGCTCAGCACCACTACACTATAGAATTACATCAGTTACTCTGCAGTTATTGCTATTTTGTCTAAAAGTAAAACCACTATGTTAATTTGACAAATAAAACCCAAAACAAAACAAGAAAAAAAAACCCTCAAGGTCCAATTTCTAACTTTTCAAGGCTTTCAACTGTAACTCAAGGGCTTCATCATTGAAGTGTGCTTAGTTGTGATGGCTCAGTTGGTAACACATGAACAAAGTGTGCAACTTCGGTGGGAGGTCGTAACCCCAAACCAAAGTTCTATCGAGGTTACATGACAGAGCTGAGCAGGGTTTTGGTGGGGGGTACGTACACATCAACTCCTCTTATGTACCTTTTTAAATACAAAAGAGCGTTTACTCGTCTTTTCTCACTGGCTTACTCACATGTCATTGTGCAGTTTTTAAATGAGTCAAATCCAAGGCATTGATCTAGGCTACCTATCTGATTGCTATCGTTTACATTTGGAAATCCATTTGCAGTGATGCCGGCTGGATATTAACTTGCCCATCTTCAATGAATGTACTTTGTGTACAGAAAGGCAGGCAATGATCAACAGTGACAGGGGTCTGTGAACAATTTGAATATATTTGTAAATAGCTTTGACAGTTGACGTATGAAAAAAAAGAAATAATGTACAATTGAATATTGTTTATTTAGCTAATTTAATTTGTATATTATAATTTGTACCCCACACCAGGACACCAAATAAACAAATTACAAATGAAAATATGGGCGGATGAAGTTAATAGTTTGTCCACCTTTTTTTTTTTTTTACCATTACAACTCTGAAGTGAGTCCATCCACTGATCAAGTCCATGAGATGCAGTTGAAAAAAAAAGCTAGTAAATGGATGACAAACTATTCTAATTAACTAGTAAAGTATGAACTTTCACATTCTGCTACATAACATATCCATTGTTACCTAGTGAGACACAGTCTGTGGTACATGTCAGTGGTGCATCCACTGTGATTTCACAGAAAGAAACATATTTAGATTCAAAAGACACCAAAATACAACCCAATATTGATACATGGCTCTGGAGTTCAGACAGAAACATTAAAAGGACCATTTTTACCAAGAATTTTAAATGGGGTGTTTTACAGTAAGGTAGCTTACTCCAGATGTTTATGAGTGCCATCCAAACAGCAATAAGATGATGTTTTCAAAATGGTAGCCGATGTGTGTGTGTGTGTGTTTGGTTTAAGATGCCGTGAACATTTGGAGGCACTTATAGATGCTTCCTCCCCTTCACGTGTTCCCATTTTGACCAAACAAGGTTAAATCAAAACATACATAACACCTTCACCCACAGTACGGGGCTTGCCAGTCATTTCCCAGAGCGCACTGCAGCTTACGTCACAGCCCGAGTTAATGACTAGCCAAAACAGCAGTCAGGACCAATCACCGCGAAGGTTGTTTCGTGCTAGAAACATCAGGCCCGAGAGTGGTGACTGTTTTGAAGTGTGGAGCCAAGTGTGTCTGCCTTTATCTGACATCTTGTTTCACATGTTAGTGTTCACGGCAATGTTCCTACTGATGTTGCCCTCCTCCAGTCGAAATGTGACATTTTAAGTTGAACCAGCACCTAAACCACAATTTGAGTCGGATGAGAGGTAATTGTAGAGGGGAAGACAGAGGGGAAACTTGAAAGAGGAAACAAGGACAATATGAGAATGGTAAAGATATCTAAAATCCTTCCAAGTGCTGCCCTTATTACACTCTGGAAGGCTTTCATCTGGTGCCTATCTGCCACAGGAATGGTTTACATTGCCTAATGGCCTCGTAGCCTTGTGCACCAACATTCCCAGTCTAATGAAACACCATGCGATAACGCTGCAGAATGTAAATCGGCAGGGCACGGCCTATCTCTCTTAAACGGTGGAAGCGAAACCTTTTCTGAGAATGCATTTCACCCGCTTTCCCATAGACAACATTTTAAGAGCAGGGAGAAGGAGCTGAAGTCATGATCCAACCTGAGTACATGTGGACGGCCAGGCCTGCAGTGATGGTGGCAGTCAAGCCTATCATTTACTGAGCTCAGGGAGCCATGGCCGCCCAGATTGCAGCCGCCGACTTTCGCAGACATTCTCAATGTGCAGTCATCCAGTCTACCACCAGGCAGCTAACCACCTTGCTGGACGCTTCACGTCTGACTGGCCCCCTGGACAGGGACGCACACTTCGGGGCGTATCAAATGTCGCCCACATACCAAAGATTCACCGCAGAGGATGACAGAAGGGGTGAGATGAGGTAGTGTTGGAATGAAGGGAAAGGATGAACGGCAAAAAGAGAAACATGAGTGGATACACTGTTTGTTAAAGGATAATTCCAGTTTATTATAACTTGGGTCTTGTTTTCGTAGTTTTGGCTGTTGTTTTTATTGGTTATAATAACATTGTACTCATTAAAGTAATTGCTAAGATCTGGAAACATGACGACATCGCAACAAGGTCCGATGTGGAAATAAATGGTCAGACTGTCAAACAGGGTGTAAACAACAGTTCAGCCAGATCATCTGAATCAATCTATTTGAAAGTAAAACCAAGAGGGAAGACACCAAAAATTGAAATCCCTTTAATCCTTTATTGCACAAGAAACCTGTGCACGCAAAACAATTGTAAATGTGGTGAGTTTGTAAACTGTGACATTTACAATGGTTTTAATTTTACTATGTGTCTTTGATTGCTTGACACTACTTAGTTGGATTTTACTATCAGGGACGAGAGTAATCTTAGGCAAATCTTTAATAGTAGGTCATCATCAAACCCATCATTGTTATAGACCTTGTCATCAACACCACAAGACTGTAAATCTTTTATCCGTTAGAGCCACATAAGATTGCAGGTATCTTTACTCTTAGGATTATGAGTCAATAGCATTTCTATTCAGTGTTGTTTTTCCCATCTGTCCAAAGATGCACATTACAGTTCTATGAATCAGCGTTGACTAAATATCTAGTAAACAAGCTTAGCGTTTGATTCAAATACAAACCTGATTTCTTTTTAGTTTAGAGAGGTTTGGAGCGCGATTTAACTTTTGTTTCATATTTATTCTAATTATTATCTACCCCAGATCTTCCCCTTTGTCAGTGTTTTGGCTCACTTCGTAAAAAGAAAAGAAGAAAAGTTTATTGAAATCTTCAGTAAAGACATAAAAACAAGACACTGAAGTATGGTTTACATTTTGGACTTCCTTGTTATTTGCAAGTGCCTTCATCATTTCAAATGTTAATTGTGAAAAACAAATGCATTGTACAACATTGTAAATATCTTTACTCTTTGGATTATACTTGGTTTTGGAGCTGTAAGAATTGTATCTGGCACAGTCAAGCTGCATGGCTGCTAGAAAATCTTTCAGCTATCTCCTTACCAGGGAGGAAGAGACAAAGGACTGACCCCTAGTCAGCACCCTGTAAATGGCCCTGAGTTATGAGCTGATGTCACCCTCGCAGCCAGCCAGCATACAGATGGCCTTCTCCTTGAACAAACTGGACGCTGTCACTTTCACTCTTGCTCGCCATATCTCTCTCTTTTTTAGACAACAGTGGAATTTTCCAGATGACACGGAATGAGATCTTTGTCATGCATCTTTTGGCCTTCAAGTGTAGAGCTGATTATTCAAAGTCAGGAGGCTAAGGAAGTGAATGAAAGACAGAACAGGGCTGGTGTGCATTAAAAAGCTGACTTTATATATATAACAAAATGTTACAAGTAACAGAATTGGGATACTGGCAATGAACCAATAAGGTATGAGTTGTAATGTGAAGGGAAAAAATAACAACTGGATGTGTAAAACTTTAAGGGTGGTCTTCACGGGGTTATCTGGTCCTAACCTTTAAGAGGAAAATGGAACTTTTCTCCTGCATCCATTGTGCTTCTAAATCTACTCCAGTGTCTGTAAACGTTTAAGTTGAAAAATGAAATGGACGGATAAATTGAACACAGGGCCAGGTTCAGGGCCACTTAAGACCAATCTCGGGGCGCCATTTCAAAACGGTTCAGTCACTCACTGAGAGAGGAGCAAGAGTAAAAGGAATAGCGCTGTAATGTATGGAGAGAGACGGAGAAAGACCCCAAGGTGAGCGATAAGTGTGTCCACGTGTTTGGCACACTGCAAACCAAACCAAACAATCAGACAGTGGAGAGGTTTGCATGTCAGACAGAGGAACAGACATGCTGTAAGAAAGCCCAGAGAGACGTTAGTATGTTCAGAGAGAACAGATGGGGAAGCTGGAGGAGAGCCAAGTATCGATGGAAAGGAGCTGGGAGATAAAAAATGGAGGAGGCAGGTAGGCCAGGTTGACAACTATAGATGTAAAATAGTTGATCTAACCCCTGTACCCGATTAATAATTGGCTTACACGGGGTAACCGATGGCACTTTAAACATCAGTTTCATAACCGAGGAATGCATCCACAAAAGCGCAGAGAGCAAAAGTGAAGAAAGGGATTATTTATATCTAGCAAATGTTAGGCGTAAATGGACACGGTTAGGCAATGCTCGCCGCAGCCCCTCGCCAAGACCAATATTGTTCCAGCCGACGGAGCTCCCGGGCTGGAAAGGGAGAGAAAGAAAGGGACCCCCTCCTCAATCACCACCTCCATCCTGTGCTCGGTAACAGCGGGGTCTCCACAGCATCCTTCAATTAGGTTGTAGTTTATGGCCTCGGGGCCCAGCCGGTCTGGTGCGTACGGGGCAAGGATCCAAGCTTTGTCTCCCTCCATCTCTCTTGACCCAGCCACCGCCACTCCACAGGGCCACATCTGCTACTGAACGTGACCCCTCTACTGCTTCTCTCTCCATCTATTCCATCTTTTCTACATCTCCTCTTTTCACTTTTTTTTTTAAAACCCTTCACTTTTATTCACTAAACGCTTTGCTTACACTCTAGCTAGATCCAACATTTTTCTCTAATTGAGTTTTTTTTTTTTTTTAAACTCCGGGAAATGTGTGTGTGCGTCTCTGCAAGAACAGAGAGTGAACTGTTATCATTCCCCAGTTATTCATCGAGTCCTAACAGGGCCATGTCAAGGGACTTCCTACTGCTGCTGCTGCTGCATACACAACTAATCCTTACAGTATGTATGACATTAGGAAGAATGTATTGCTACAGTCAAAAGGAGACTTATGTTCCTTTGGTAGAGACGGCAGCAGACTTTACTACATTTTACACCTGCCCTCTGTGCAGAGGGGGGCGGGTTACAAATCCCATAACTCATAAGAGGAACTGAGCCATTAAAATGAAATAGTAAGGGAACAGTACAGCACTGTCTTTAACTTTTTAGCAGGCTATTTTTGGCCATCCTGCACCATGTATGCCAGTATGTGGTCGAACATAACCAGGAAATGACAACATCCATAATTCACCCAAGGGTTTGAACACTGAGGTAAAAGAGCCTAAGTTTAGAGGTGGTCAGCGTAGCTCTGTTGGTTATTTCAGAGCTACATATTGAAAGAGTCACGTTACATTAAGGGCTCACTGCCATGTCGAGGGCAACGAGTCGTCAAATGAACATGTCCGTCTCAAAGTGGTAATCTAGAGCGAAAAAATACGGCCAATAAGAACTAGTTTTTGGTTCAACGGGTTTACTGTGAGACCATAGCGGGCCTTCAAAGCCAAGTGCAAGTGTGGTGTATTTTTCTGAAACATATGTTTTGGAAACGCAGAATGAAAGGAGCTGTACATTGCAGAGGACAACAACACTGCAATGTGCTGTCATTAGGCCTTCATTTGTGGTTATGAATATGAAGATACAGGCAAAGATATGAATACAAAGCAAGGATGAGAGGAGGGAGGACAGGAAAGGTGTGTAGTTACAAATAAGAAGCATATAGGGAACACTTTCACTGTTGAGAAGTGGTATATAATGTATGTGGGAACTTGCAATAAACAATCTGACATGAATAATGTCTTTGTTATTACATTGGTATTAAAGCTGCACTAAAAAGTTGAATGAGGGACAATTTTTTGAATAATTTTTCCAGTTTTGAAGGCTCCAAAAAAAAACGTCAAGTAAAGTGCACAGTGTCGATGCAGACTGAAGCCTGTCTGGAGAGGGTTGGCCCACACATTCTGCAAGACCCACAGCTGATATTGGCAGCATGTTTCCCTCTTCCATGGCTACAGGCAGGCACACGCAGTCATACTGCAGCGAGCATTCAGGATGCCAGCTGGAGAGCCTTCTGTTGATGCACTGTAGCTCACCATATACAAACCAAATTGCTATTTGGAAACTGTTTGTAAATCATAGCTAATGTCTTTGTCATTTTCAGACTGCATGTCAGGGAATCTCGTACAGAGCTTTTCAGTGAGGGGCGGGAGAAAAGTCCTGCTGTGGGCGCAAACAGCTGTGGCATAAACAGCAGCTGGAGCAGGTGGGGGCTGGTCTTAAAAAGCCAGGGCTGTGCAAATCTCTGCTACACACATTTCTTTCTGGCACCTGTGGAGTGGAGATAGCGAAGATTTTCAACCATTTTTGTGGAGTCAAAATTGTGATTGAAGCAGCTGCAGGCCTCTTTTGGGTTGCATTTTGATTTGACTGATTTGTTGCTTTCTAAATGTTGTCAAGATTTCACTTTGAAAAGCCATGAAGAAAACCATGATCTGTGGCGAAAGAGGACAATTGTATAAAATTATCTGCAATTTAGTTCAACCTTTTAAAACTAATCTGTTACCACTGCACCACAAACCTTAAAACGGTGTCCTTGGTGATTCTGAACCTGACTTTAAAATTCATTCACATGATTACAATCAAAGCCCTGCTTGAAATTGCCCTCTAGTCAGAGATCAGGCTAGCTGACTCCAAGTTTTGCTGCAAAACACTTAACGACTACAGTACCTCGACACTCTCTCTTTTCCACTGTGATGGTATGAACCTCTTTTCTAGTCTAAAACCTAAGTCTGTAGGTCATCCCTAAACGTTTCTGCTGCTGTTATTTTCTCATGTAACATGGTTAATGTCTTCTGTCTTCATTATGAAGCTATCAACAATCTTTGATTTATAAGGGTAATTTAGTTATAATCCCTCAATTTCCTGATTACCTACATCCAGGCCTGTTATAACACATTTCTGCTAAGTGCTCCTGCTGATGCGTTCTCCCTCGCTTTGCTGCACTGACTGGCCGGGGTTACTGTATAAGCCTGCGTCATAAGGTACATTAATGCTCTCCAGAGAGCGGTGTTAAGCCCCCATCACATCTGTAGGTTTAGTATCAGATCATTAATCCATCATTAGGTCCACTGAGATGTGGAGAGGTGAGCTGGATGGGTAGGCTGGCTGGTGTTTTGGCTCGAAGGTGTAAAGGCTCAAAGAGGTTTTCCAGAGGGCAAAGCTCCTCCTTCTTCGCATTAAAGCTCCTGCATGACTTAGACCGCATCAACACATGGGAAGGCAGAGGGAAGACAGAGGCAAGAGAGTCTGGCATGAGACTGAAAGAGAGACTGAGAGAGTGAAACATGGAGCAGACAGGAAAATAAGAAGGAGGGTAAATCCAGACACAACACTTCCTCTGATGACAGGCGTGAAACAGTGCAACTGTACAGCAGGCTTCAGCAGCGGCCTCGGAGTGCAGGGATGAGTCCTGAGCAACATTCCCAACTTTCACCGTGAGTTAGTGACCATCCCTTCCCCTCGGCAATACCTCTCCTAACCCCACCCACCTGTTGCAGTGTGTCATGTTCTGGTTTGTTAGGGCCTATCACAGCACATGATATATGCTTACATGATCGTCGGCTAGAGGTCTTCTGCAACTGGAGAGTGGCAACAGGTCGCGGCAGCGCAAATCTCCTGGAGTAAGAGAGAGGAGGATAAAGAAAGAAAAGAAAAGAGAAAGAAAAAGGCACAATAAAACCATCAGTTTTTATGACTGCATAGGGAATAATAAACACTCCCTGCTATGCTACAGAGAACCCACTCTTCAATATCCACCAGTTTCACTCTGTCAGCTGAGACTGGTGAAAGAAAAGAAGGGAGATGAAGGAGTGAGGAGGTGATGGAAAAACACACTTGCTGTTGACAAAACTGCAGGCTTAAATCTGAATGTTTGTGAAATGTTTTCTCTCTTCTTTTGCTCTCCTCCCTCCCTCCCTCCTTTTGTGTGTGTGTGTGTGTGTGTGTGTGTGTGTGTGTGTTTTTTTCTCCTCCTCGGGTGCTCTCGGACGGTGCCAAGAAACTGCTCCGGCCTCCTGAGCTCTGTGTTGCACATCAAGTGCGGCCGTCCGAGCGCACACTGATGTGCGATTTTCCATCCACTTGCCGTCCAAAGTGGATCGGTACCAGTGCTATCATTTTCTGTCATTACTCATTTCGGGCCAGACATTGTGCGGAAATCCAGACTATTTTGGCAGTGTGAAGCAAGAAAAAAAAAAGGAGGGAGAAAAAGAAAGAGAGTGAAACGTGTGTGACTGTGGCAGCAGTAAAGACAGCTGGGCCAGCCTTGTTGAGAGGCAACTGCAGACAGGACAGGCTGATCTAGTAGGGGTTGTTTCTTACCTCTCCTGGAATTGTTTGGACGGGATTAGGCCGGCACGAGGATTGGCGTCCCCCTCATGTTTGGCCTGCCACCAGGTTGCATCATCTTGGCTCATGATCTGAAGGATGGAGCCCTTCTTGAAGGCCAGTCCAGCCTCCTTACATGGGATGGCTTTGTCGTCCTTAGGGTTGTAGTCAAAGAGTGCCTTCACAAACACCTGGACACACAAAGCAGAGGAGGGGAAGGGAAGGAAAACAGAGCTGGATTGAGGGCAAAACAGGACAAAGCACAAATGACCTTTCCCTCTATTCCCTTTATTGCACAGAGTAAAGACATACAGAAACCTCAAGGAAAAACATCATGGCAAACACAGTAGGTGCTTCATGAACACTCAGGGGAATTATTCTAGAAAGGTCATTGCAATCAGAGGTTGAAACCAGCTGGCATTGTTAGTCTCTCCATGTCGTTCCATCAACACTTAGGATGGCCCTGTTACCATCTTCCGCATGTGGTGAGACTAAACATCTCCTGAATCTGAGGCTCCAGTTGGAAGTGCTCTGTTCCACCCAGTGGCCAATTCTGAACACAAACTAATATCAGGAATCTTTCCACATTAAGGAACAAACTGATACAGAAAAAAAGTTGTTTTCTTTCTTTAAGGAGTTGGTCTAATTTGCTTTGGCAGTGGGGGTGGGACACACCTCATCAACACAAAGGAGGTTGGACCTTATAGTGGAAAAATCACTGACATCTTTTCCCGCGGAGAGCTGCAACCTAAAGCACCTTGCTGCGTCTTCTGTCCAAATTGAGTTCTGTCATGATGAGTTAGCACTCCTGAGACACCTCAGTACATGTGGAAAGAGAGAAGCGAGGGAAGGAAAGTGTGCATGTGTGAAGAGAGAGGAAAGGAGGGAGAGGCACGGAGAGATTACATTTTTTGATGTGCTATTGATTTAAAGAGTGCTTTGTGCCATGTCGAAAAATTATATTTCAGACAGAGATGTTTTGTTTGGGTCATAACAGCCGCTTTGGCTGCTAAACACTCCGGCAGAATACACTCATACATCTACACACTAACATCTCCTGCTTTTCTTCCTTCAGCTCCGTTTTTTTTGGCCTCTGCATGTTCAGCCACTTAGTTGCATCTACACCACCTGATGTAAGCATGCAGGCTATTTTCAAGAAGTAGTGGCTGAGTGTTTGGCACTGGCGGCCTATTTTTCAGATGAATTCCTTAAACAGCCAGACAGTTTTGACCATTACACGATGACAAAGGATGTAAGTGACCCACGCTGTCCTGTACACCTCTGTTACACACACAGGGTGGGCTACTTTGTGAATAATGATAAACCGCCTTTGACCCAGGAGCTTAAAACCTGTGAGTGGATCCAGCCTCTGTCTGCTACTGATGGATGAGCATGTGGGAAATGGTGTATCAACACCTCAGTGGGTGAAAATGATGGCTTGCTGGTTGCAATGACAGTCAAGCCATCCTCAAAATGAATGGCTACAAGCTTTGTCGACTGGTGCAGTCCACATGAATGAAGACAATGTTGTCTTACTTGGCTAGGTATCAATCTGCAATACTTCTTTGGTAGCAACAGTGTGGCAAATCACACTAACCATTTCCACTATTTTAAGCAGCAACCTGTGGGGTACGGGCTGGTAGGATTGGAGGTAGCAGGGAGCCCCAACACTACTGCCTATTCAAAACACAGAAAGTTGACATTGCGAGGTAGCAACTGCTCACATCTGAAAACACCTTAAATCTGCTGTGAGTAACTACTTTAAATTGGATATACAGTCACTATTTTATATTATCAATTGATTTTGCTCCAGGTTTATAGTGCTCATTGCAGCAGTTTTTATTATGTCTGCAGTTATCATTTTCCTTTTTCCAGAGAAAATTAAGTGTGAAAGTTCCTTAAGTGCAGGGCAATGAAACATTCTGACTGCTACAATTTACTGTTGATCAGCGTTAGAGCATGTCAGGCAAATTTGCATCCTTCACACGACTTATATACAGGCCCTCTCAGCTGTCTATTGCTTGTACTACATCAGCTAAAGCTAAGCTAAGCTAGCAGTTCAAACAAGTCTCGGGCTGACAGTAAAGGTGGGAGAATCATTTATGAAGTTGCTCTCTCTCCTTTCTATGTCATCCTGTAAAAAAATGCTTTGGGTTGCATGATTGAAAATGTCACTTGGCCAGTGTACACATTAAAACAAGAGTTAGGTACTACGGTTCTGTGAATTTTGCATGACTGACAGACGTATTATCTAACATGGTTAAAATGTGTCTATTGTAGACAGTCGGGAAAAAAAATAGATGGACGCAGGAACAACAATCTGACAGAACTGTGGAGAAACATTACGTCTGTGTGGCTAAAAAACAATGTTCTGCATCCAACAAAAAGTATCGGCAGAGAGGCTCTCTCTGTTTTCTAAGCCGATGAGTGTAATTCAATCAACATAATGATTAACCCAGGACAAGATCTACCTTTGGCTCCTTGGATGGCGCCTCCTCCTTGGCGCTGGGGACAACTTTAAAGGTAATGGCTCCTTGTGACTGGGCCTGAATATTGGGAAAGACAAGATAGATACAGTAGTTGAGGTATAAATGTAGGGAGGAAAACACCAGTCATCTGTCCTGCATATATTTCACAAAGCACCTAATCCAATGAAAGTGCAAAGTGCCGTTTGATTTTTCAACAATGGAAGAGTTATTAGGATTGCATGACTCTGCTTGGCAGGGATAGAGTATGTGCGTGTGGGGGTAAAAGGAGGAGTGTTGAGAGCTATCATCTGCTTCAGAGGGCTTTGTGTCTGAGAAGGCCTCCAGAGTCAGAGACTCTCTTTTTCCTCTCCAGTTGTCCACCCTGGCAGAGTTCAGGCCCATGAGGAAGCTTATTTGGGGCCTGCAGCGGCGTCTGCTTGGAGGAACTACTGAGCATCAATCTCATCCAGGGGGACCTTGTGGCTCAATGCATGTGGTCTGAAGGCCAGAAAAGGCTTGTAGAGAAAGGGCAGTGTTTGGTTTTCAGCACAGCAATAGGAGGCATGTGGTCGTGGATGAGTCAGGGGAGGTTTTTGCCATCATAAACAAGAAATGGTACAGCCACACACACACACGCACACGCGCACACACATATCGTGCTTCCATCACTTCAGAAGACATTACATTGACTTACATTCATTTCCTGGAGACTTTCCCTAACCACAACCACTTCTTGCCTAATCCTAACCCTAACCCTAACCTTAACCTAAACCTTAACCTTAATCTTAACCAAAATCCTCACCCTAAAATTGACTGATTTACATAATAGGGACTTGCATTTTGTCCCCAAAAGGAAGGCGAGTCCCCACAATGTGACCGCGTAAACAGATTTATGTACCAAAAAATATGAGTAATACACATCCACACACACACACACACACACACACACACACACACACACACACACACACACACACGGAAGAATGCAGACACACTTGCACAATCAGATGAGGCTTACCAGAATACGAATGATTTCCTCTGGTTTCTTGTCATCCACAGGAATTCCATTGACCTCCTTCAGTTCATCTCCGACATGAATCAGTCCTACCACACACAAACACAAAGTTTGCACATGTACAATCACTCTTATTATTAAGATTATTCTAGTGTCCCAACATAAGTGAGCTACTGTGTAAAAGGCTGGTGCTCACAAAGCCTGAGGATGTGTACGGTACACCAGATTAATGTTGATCGTCATGGTGGCATTTGAGATTGGAAAAGAATCAAAACATTATTGTCGACACATGTGGAAATTTGCCTTTGGCTTCACTGTGGCAGGGCTGAAAAGCAGACTGGACACAATGAATACAAAATCAAACAGAAAACATGTGGGCAACAAGCAGAGCTTCACAGTATATTTGTCATTTATGTTCACATTTACAAAGTGGAAAAGGACTGATGGCTTCAGGTGCAAGGTTAATTCCTGAATACATCCCTTCTTGTTCCACAATAATGTAATCCTGTTGTAGGATAAATCTCTTTCATAGTTGACTCCACACTGCCGACTCACATACAAATGTTTCACGTTTAAAATGCCTGCACACATGGTTAGACCCACTAAAGAGAGAAAAAGAGATGCAACTGACCGCTTCTGTCAGCTGCCCCTCCTCTCATGATCCGGGCCACGAGGATTGCTCCTGTGTGTTCGTCACGCCTTATCGTTGCTCCCTATAAAGCAATGAAAGAGAATAATTACAAATTGGATGGACTGCGCTGTATTTCCACTCTGCTTCAAGTTGCATTGTTGAAATGTCAAATAATGATAGATAGAGGTATCTGGTCAAAATTCAAGGACTTCATAAGAAGTTCATTGTTAGCAAACTGACTGATTCATGGTAGATTTCCAGAAAAAAATGATCTTTACACTATGAATAGAATAAATGGTGGTCTTATTTAGGGAGATGGACACTTTTCAGGTATATTGTAAGTAGTTTTAGATACAAAATTATGGCGCAGGTAAAAGCAGTTGGTTCAGTTTACATACTACTCATTTCATTCATTCATTCAATATTGTGGTCTTCTGTAATCTTTGTACCTTCAATTCCATACATATCTGTACTTAGCTGATAGAAAAAAAAAACCTTGCTAGGTACGGCAGGTCCATACTTAACACAGATCATCAATAGCACTAAACCTATAAAGATACAATGACGTGACATTTCCACTTCTTTGCTATGATATAAATACAAATGATGTTGGAAATATTAGTTGGGATTTATATCAATATTTCATTTAATCATATCTTTGAAGCTACAATATGTTTTGCATACATTTCTTCAAAGAAACAATGACAGATTCATAACAATGACAGGATGATGGGTAAACTGCTACTGAATCTAAATCACACTGTCGCTGCAGTAGTTGTGGCAGAAGGCTGGACCTGGAGAGAGTGGTGTGGGCAAAGCAGGTATAAAGTAGGAGACTCAAAACAGACACACAAACACACACAGTTGGCTAAGCCTTCTCGGTCTTCCTTTATGGGCTTGGTGCTCCGCCAGTGAGACACAGTGAGAGGAGGATAGTGTTTCAACATCCTCATTTGAAATGACAGTGTTCTGCAGTGATACATTTACCAGTAAACCCAAACCTAAATAGGCTTTTCCCTTTACAATAAAACAATGGGTTTAATGGGTGCCAACCTGTCACAGCCCTCCCACAAACACCATTTAGGCACCAGCCTGGCTGGGACCTAGGATGGAATAGGACAGCGAGTTGCATCCCAAAGTGTGGCGTCATCCTTGCTTGGGCCTGACAACCCAACCCAGACAGATGCGTCGTCTAGTCGACACATAGTTTGTCGGGGCTGCAACTCATCCTTCCACCCTCTCCTTGCTGCTTTTCCCATCATCCCCAAAGATTGTTTTTATTTCTGTTGCAAAAAAAAAGGTACAGGCTTGCAGCCTTCCTCATCCCGCTCAACTGTGCTTTATTTCAGCTGTCCTAATCCATTGCCGCCCGGGTCGAGCACAACAACAGCTCGCCATGTGTCACACCGCTCCAGTTAGTGTCATTTTCCTGTTTGCCTTCCTCCGACAGGCCCAAAGTAGTTCTGGCTACTACCATCGATGAGAAGCACAGGAGGAGATATATTTGAAAAAAGCTCCTCAAAGACCAAAGGAGCCTCTGGTTTGTGCCACTTTGCCTGTGCCATTAGCATGTCAGCTTGGTTGTTTGCATGACCCCTAATGGTTTTCCTCCTAGATAATGGTTTCCTCAAGGCCTTTGGGGTGTGGAGATAGAAACAGGGAAGGACATCAGGATAAGACAGTGTTAGGGTCTACAAAGAGTTGACCTAATTGAATAATCGTGCTAATTAAAGAAACCTGAGAGGTTGCAGTAGGAGAGAACTCGGTGGAGCAGGTCAGTAAGAGGGGAAGGCACTGTCAGACCACAGCGCCAGGGTCACATATAACCCCTCTGTGTGACTTAAAGCAGCCGTATGTGATGCAATGGCCCCCAGACGGACAGAGAGGCCTTTTGTGTGTGTGTGTGCATCTGAAAGAATAAAGAGCTGCAGCGAAACAGACAGACTGTGACAGACAACAGGGTGAGATGGGGAGTCTGCAGGAAATCTCACAGGAGTATTCAGACATGTGGTCATTAACTTTCTCTCTCTACTCTTTCTTTCTGACTCTCATTTTTTGAGCTGGCTGATGGCCAGAGGGATGATGGATGTTTTTATTGTGTCCCCTGGGTTCCTTGGTGGCTGGTGGCAGTCTAACGGCTAACTTAACAGCAGACAGGCAGCCTTGGACTCAGTAACGACTATAGGCTGTCCACACAAAAAAATCCACAGACGTGCTCTACACCGCACGTCCTTAGCTATCTATGGAATCTGCTCACTTATAGTGTGTAGATATAAACCACGTTTTGACACATATGGCTTGAATCACATGTTGAAACCCTGATGCCATTTAGAAACCCCACTTTTACGACTTTTATTGCAAGTGGCAATGGTGATTATAGAGCAGCACGTTTAGCATGCAAACATGAATGGATGGGGTCATGAACTCAAATCTCTAGGAAGCAAGTAGACTATTTTCAACATTTAAACTACCATGCTTTATGTGTTTTTACATAAGTAGAGAAACAAACTCAGGTATCAGTGGGCAAATTTGCCCATGCTCATTTTCCTTTTACACTTCACTGAGTCTCTAACTTATTTGAAGCTGCAGCCATTTTAAAGCCTTTATTCTTTGCGATTCTCATCTGACCTACTGCCCTTCAACGTGACGGGCCTACACCGGCCAGCCAAGTCAGCAGCAAGGGAGTTAAGGATTTATGAAGGGAGGAGGGGGGGCTCTCTTCATAATCTGGCCAGCCCCAGTCTGAACTCAGCCCTGGTACGGTAGCCAAATGAGCTCTGTCTGATAAGAAAAGCTGAGAGAGGCCAAAACGCTCCAGTGGCAATGCGAGCGAGCCAGAGTGGAGGGTAAGTGGAAGACCAGAGGACTGACAAGTTGACTGGGAGGAGGGTGAAGGAGGTAGACAAGTGGGTGAATGAGTGGTGTTCAGGGTTGAAACTCAGAGTGAGTGACTGAATAAGAAGAAAAATATATTTAAGGGATATGATGAGAGGGCAAGATAAAATTTAGGAAATAAAGACTAGAAGAGGGATTGAGAGCAACAGTGAAAGGAGAAAGCACGAGAATACTGGAATATTGTTTCGACAGAGGTTTTTACTGGAACTAAAATCCATCTCAACAAGTCTTTTAGCCTCATGTTCCAGATATTAGAATTGTTTTTTACATGACAAAAAGTAGAAGCAGAAAAAAACAGTCCCCACTCAGTTTAAAAGCAAACAGGTGGGAGTAAAGCAGAGGTCAATTCACCTCAGTGAGGGCACTCTCCTCACCCTTATTATCTGCATGTCAAAAATATAACACCTCAAAAAGGAGCTGAAAAGGAACATTGACTTATTTACGTTTTTCTTACCCAAGTTCTGGAAGGCCCCATTTTTCCCGATTCTTGATTATTTCGAGTGCGCCACACTTCCCCCTCCACCTCATTACAATCTAGAGTCAGCCTTCATTCTGTCAGTCCTCCAGGGGTACATCAGCCTCTCCTGGAGGCCTGACGAATGCCTTGGAAGCAGTGAGAGGCTGCAGGACCGAGGGGGGCAAATCCAACCATCTGAACTCAGCATCACCTCCCCCTGTGCCTTGATACCCTATGGGTGCTATCATCAGGATCCAGCCATGCATAACCACTAATGAGGAGTCCTTGCTCTGTTAAACAAATACATAAACAGTCAGGCTAGAACCTAAATAAGCTGCATGATGTGTGTGTGTGTGGGGGGGCATATATAAGGAAGAAACATGGTAGGTAAAGACCCTCAAGCACCAAGATGGGCTTCCTGGGGTAGCAGCTAAGCATCAGCACGAACTGATGGCTATGTTTACACCGAGCCTTCAACGCCTACTGGCACATGGAAGCCATTTCAGACTTTTCCCTGTGCATGGAAACAGCACAGGAAGTCAGAAGGGGAATGTCTACGTCTGTCAAAGCACATACACGCATGAGTGACAGCATGTGTAGGTGTGTTTTTGTGTGCATGCAAGCGTGCCTGCGTGTGTGCCTCTACGAGTGTGTAGCCACGGGCTTCCACCTGAAGTCAGGCCAAGCAGGCCCGAGAGAAACCTCAAAAGACTGGATGATTGATGCTGGACAGTCACTAAGCCTGATGAATGGGCTACGCTATGTTAGCAATTAGACAAGGCACCACTTAACCATCAGCCAAGTGTCTCAAATGCGCTATGTGCACGGAAAAAGATAGCATGCTCACAAGATGGTGAAAGAAATGTTTCTATGTTGTTAGGGACTGATTTGTGCTTCCTGCTGTCAACCATTGCTGAAATTTGCACTTTAGATGAGTAAAAAAATAGACCTATAAAAGCAAGTCGCTCCAGAAATTTACCGGGCAGAAGGAACCCGAAATACACAGTCAAAAATAGAGACGAGAGGGGGGTCATCTTGGACTGAGGAGGGCCTTCTAGCTGTGGTCAATTAGTCATCAGTAAGGCGATCCGAAGCCTCCACTCCTAACGTGATCAGCTCCATATGCAGCCGCTGCTCCCAGCTCGATTCCTCCATTTCTAACACATAAATGCCTCTCATTGTTATTGTTGGGCCGGCCAAAACGCAACGGCTTCGTCTCCGCTGTGCGATGAGGAGAACTGGAGCGACGCTTGTCCGTATCAAGCCATCACCCCTCCCAGTGCATGCACTGAAGCACACATGCTGAAATGGCAGCCACATTAAGTACGTGATGACAAATGGCTCACACCTCATACGGTGCAGAAAAAAGGAGAGAATAGGGACTGAAATTTGGATCCCCCTCTCTTGTATGAGACTGTGTGTTTATTAGAGGGAATGGAATGAAGGCAAGATTGTCCAGAGAACTGTCAGCGCACAGTAGTGCCATGAAACTTCAGCAGATAAGAGGAGTAAGACAAGCCGAATGTTGGATGTCTCATCATGTTAGCTTGGCTGGGATCGGCCACAATGAGTTTCTGGCAAACTAAGTCTTTATGGGGCAATTACAGTGCCCTCTGGCTGATGGACTGGATGGATGGCTGGATGACATGATGGAAGCTGGCTGGCTTGTACGCCGGTTGTATGGATGACGAGAAGGCTGGCTAGTTGTCTTGGCCTGGCTCATCAAACGTCTCGGTGTCTAGGGCAGGCTATGTGTGGCCTGTCTAGTAAGTGCCACAGTGGAAAAGAAGGATCCTATGATTTCTTTACCTTAGCCACGGCCACAACTAAAGCCACTCCACAGCTCCTAACCCGCCAGGGAAAACAAGCACGGTGCTCCATTTCAAACACACGGCCCTCGGCCCGTAACGGCCACTCAAAACATCGCCCCGTGAACCGAACCGAACACTGTAGCATTTGACAAACATTATTTCTCCCTCCAAATTGAGAGCGACAAGGGAAAACAAACGCGAGTGGCCCGGGCAGAGAGGCCGATGTGTTTTGACATGATGTCACTTAACAGCAAAAGTGTAACAACGACAATAAACTCCTGCCGACTGCTGTGTTGACTGCTATGTTTAGAGGTATAAATACAAGTGTAGTGGAAACACATGCCGGCGTTCTTCACACCAGATGTCGACCATGGAAAAACCAAATACAAAGTGGGAATGGGCCTCCTGGACATTAAAATACAATTACCTCCAATCATATCTGGTGTTGGAGTGTGTCATTTCATCTTACCTCACTGAGATGGCATAGAGCCCCACACACATAACCCGCATAACACACATGACCGTTCCACACACCGAGTCCAGAATATTTATGAGTTCTTACATACTTCCTCAAACGCCACAGACTCCAGTGCTGCTGGGAGAGAGTAAAATCATGTAATATTAGTATATTCGGTCATGATCAGAAAATCCATTTATTGTTATGGGCACCTATAAAGATTAATACAGCACTGTAAAGAATTAGCAGGAGTCCAGATGAAAATCTACGTTATTGTTGCAAAGAGGGGAGAAAAATGAAAGAAGCCATAGCGGAGTGAAAGGTACCCGAGGTCTTATGTCAAATGATTTTTCTAGCTGATGCAACAGAGCTGCTGCTTCTGGCCAATCCCCTCTGGGTGACCTGGTGCATGCCTTTCCACCTGTTTTATTAAAAGACTTGTGATTGCAACTAATAAAAGCTACTCCCTCCACCCTTCCCTCCCTCCTCTCATTCCTAGTCTCCCTCTCACACTAAAACAGGCTCTGGTTTCCCTTTTTATTTCCTTAACCCCAGTCTTGACCTACCAGTCGTAATTAACAAGTACACTGAGAAAAAGGAAAATTGCGGGTCATTATTATGATAATTATGGCGAGCAGGAGAGATTCCAGGAGAAGCTGCCAGGTAATGTAATGCAGAGGGCCCTGTGACAGAGCAGCTTACCTTCATTTGTCTTCCTCCACCCCCTCTTTCCTTTTCCTCCTCTGCCTCTTTAAACCTTAATGTTAGCTCAAGTCATTACCCAGTTGCTACGAAAACACACTTAACAGCCCACCTCGGCACTTCAGACAGGTGCTGGTGAGTTTGGGCGTGTGAATCTGTGTGTTTATGTGTGGCTATCTCACCCAATGTGTGTATTTGTTTCCGTACTGTCCTGATGAATCACCATGCGGACTGAGTGGAATCGCCGCCTCTTTGCTAAGCTGGACAGTGCCAGATATTTAGTCATTACGTACTGTATGTGTGTGTGTGTGTGTCTTGTCCGAGAGCCCTGCATGAGGTGTGTGAGCGCATACAAAGAGACAGTTGTGTCACAGAGAGAGGTCTATCGCTGCTCTGGGATTGTTTAGTGTTTTCCCTGTCGTTATCCCGGGTAAAGAAAACAGCACTTTCACATGTCACTTCTCATTTCCAAAGCGGGGTGGGAAGCAGGGCCGCTGAGGAGCACCCGGCCCGACAGGCAACAATGGCCACATTCAGCCTCTGAGCTCCCTGGCTCTCGGAACGCCGAGCGGAAAAGAGCAGGAGCGCCGGGATGTGTGTCCACGTTTATGATTACACATGATGGGAGGAAGACATTTTATTTAAGAGGGCCGTGAGATTAGGATCTGGGAATGCCTCAGATGTGGCTTTGGAAGCCATGCGTGTTTTCACATTCACAACTCAACAGGCTGCAAGGGTGGTGGAACAGCCGCTGGACTAAGTGTTGTACAAGCACAGACATACGAACAAGCACAGAGGCTTTTCCATGGCAGCAATGCTGTACATTTTTTAATGATTTTTGCATCAATTTGTAAGGTATTTGATTTGCTGGATCAGCCCAGAACCCACATTCCTATCTGGAGAATTTATCTATCAACAGTTTCTGTAGTTTAAAATTTAATATCATATTAATATAAACTTAAAATTGTCCCATACACAGACACATATAAGCTCAATTAAGGTGCAGCAAGACCTCTGAAAGCTTCCCCATGATAACCTGTGATAGAATTGACAACAGTAATAATGATAAATAAAATAACATTTGATGCTCCCTGTTCTGTTTTTCAAGAACTTAATAAAGAACTTAAGAAAACTTGTTGGCAGTTTGCTTACTTTTTATCTTTTCTTTTTTAACATGCATTTTACTTGTGTCAAGTGACTGATAACCTAAACCCAATAAAACTCAATAAATTACATCACCCATTCAGTAAGTGTCCCTGTCAGAATTGCGGTCCAAATAGTCTCTCTACTCCCTGCTTGAGGTTCTGACACAGCTCTGGCTCGATAGGCAGCAATTGGCCGGTGGCCTGAAGGTTAGAGATGTGACCGAAAGGTGCAAGTGTGTGAAAAGAGAGCACTGCTCTCAGCGGAACTCCCCTCAATAACTCTTCAATAAATAAAAATGGAAAAAAGAAAAATAGTAGGGACAATTCCAAATGCATGTGACTTTGACATTTACAAATGTGACATGAACAGCTGTTCATTTTTAACCCATTTTCTACCAATTACTGTATGGTGACTACGTATGCAGGTTAGGATTTATATTACTAGCACTTAGGGTCTTGTGTAAAAAAAACAATAAATATTGCAAAAGCATGTGCAAATTTTTATGACACAATTCAAATATTTCTGTGTTGACTCAACTTCACATGCAAATTCTGGATCAATCCTATCAGCTCAAGTCATCACCCTGCTTCATTTGTAAGACAAGCTAGGTTAAACAAGGCGCACTCTGCAAAATAAAATCAATCAATCTACCTATTGGCCTATCTTTAAGAAATGAAATGCAGTCATTATGGGATATATGTACATAGTAAAGTCATTTTTAATCGTATTGCATAAAAGAAAGTTGGACTCTATGGCTATGCAAAAGGGGGAAAAATACAAAAAATAGTATGCAACACAGTGCCGTGTACACACACATACACAACATGACACAGAAAAGCAGGTCAGCAACAGCAGTGCTCTCCACTTGTCCTCATGTTGTAGAGCATGGTGCTCCATCTTCCTTTGCTGCGCTCCCAAGACACGGCGGCCTAATCCATCAAGTGAAAGATGTATTGCTTTTAAAGCACATATGTCTATCTGTAAAACACTAACATGTGTGCTGTCTGCTCTAATCTCATTAGCTGCTCCATTAATTCCCAGCCAGTGTCATTATTCTCCCCTTGCTTTCCACATTCTGGTGTAAACAGACAACAAGAAGAATCACTTTATTTAAAACACACATACATCTATTTAGTCTCTTCCTTTGATAACTGTCTCAATTAAGAAACTCTCTCCAAGGTTTTCAGCAATACTCTCACTTTAGTCATCGTGTAAACCTGCGACTGTATACATTCACACCGACACAGTTTAAATAGATAATAATATGGATGGTATTTAGACTCAGCTGAGAAGGACACTGACTGCAACTATGTGAATGAATGTGTTTGTGAGGGCTTCCAGACAAATGAATCAGAGGAGCCGCGATCTGACTGTCCTACTTGTGTCAGAGAGGGGAGGAGGCCCGACTGCCACAGATGAGAAAAGCATGGCATGTCAGATTGCCAATAGCTCATACCAGCGACTGCCATTCATGGAAAACTAATGTCGTCACAAACCAAATCGATCACAAGACTTTCCTGTCTCATCGCAATTATCAACTCCCTTATTAAGTAAAGAAAATTCGCCAACATCAATCATGCAGTTGGAGCTTTTACAATAATAATAATGTTGGACATGTCATCTACATTTGTATGTGCAGCAACTACTATAACTGTGAAGTTGTGGGTCTGTAATGAGAAGTCCAGCCGATCCACAGGTATCCAGTGACTGTGTGGCCGGGCCTAGTCGTGGTGTAGCTGTATTGATTGGGGCTCGCCGGTGCCAGGCAGGACGCTATGTAGATTGGCATTGCTGACTGAATGGCACAGACCCTGCTAGTCTACAGTTTCCATTTCGTTGCACCCGGTGACACCCAGTCATAATGGGAAAACCAATCCTGTGTGCGAAACAACACAGAGCAGAGAGAAAAGGGGGAAGAGGAGAGGTAGGAGAGTCATAGAGCCTGACACTGATCCCGTCAGATTCCTGGCAGCAGGGGTTTTATGACTGCTAATGATGCCTAACAACCTGGGATGGAAGAACTGAGGGAGAGAAAGGGATGGATAGTGTCTCAATTTTGCACCGGTAATGACACATTTGCACAAATGCACAACAGGAATGTGGAAAGGTGCACAAAAATCTATACTCCTGAACAACAGGTGTCCGTATAGACACAGCTAAGAAGGGAGAAGGTAGCTCTTTACTTGAAGGACAGATTAGATGTGAAGTTGTAACCTTGACCTCACCTCAAATAAAATTACATACACAATAATGTCCAGGGACATGGGACTGATAGCGAAACCAGATTGAAAAAAAAAATGAATTAGAGAGAGGAAGCATTGGAGAAAGAAAAAGATGGCGTGCTAATAGGTGGACGACTACAGATGAACTGAGTGGGAGAAGTGAATGAACGACAGCGGTGGGAGCCGGCACCGACTGAGTGGCACTGAGCGAGCTGACTAGTGATGTATAAAACGAACGCAAAAACAGCGGGGTGTCCGCGGCGAGCATATCCAAGTCTGCTATTTACATCTGCGTCACCGGGCCTTGAGAACATCCAAATGAGAGGAACAGAGCTGGCCACAGCAGGCTTGTCAGCCTCTAATGTTCTCACATCATAGCGATGGTCACCCTGGGTAGCTGTGGTTGTACCCTTCTGTGGGCATTTGGAGTTGCCTGTTGCTACTTAACGCATTTTGTGTGTGTGAGGAATTGAGTTTTCCTGATGACGCTGAGGCTCCTAAATGGAAAAGAAATGTGACTTAACAAGTTCTTTAACCAGTAATTCATAAAACAATAATTATAAATAGTCAAAATATGGCAGATCGTTACACTAGTACCAAAAAAATGACACTTAAATCTCGTGAAATTGGTGATTAAGTGTTTCATGAACAAAAATGAAAGCTGTAACATTATACAGCATAACTTTTTAAGGTGGACATTTTTGTAGCCCATGTTTTAGGCCTCTCTCACTCCGTCCAAGCCATTTTTTGGATGGACGACATGAGTTGTGTAACACCACTGCATTCTGATTTCCTCCAACTTTTTGTTCTCCTATTAGTCAGTCTGCACTCAAGCCCTTCATCACCGGAGGCAAAATTCACCAGTATATCACCATACTCGGCTCTGACGCAACCCCCTTAAGGCTCAGATTCAGACCCCCACCAAAGCTGTTCTGAAACCTTATCCAAAATAAAACACTCTTTCAATAAAAAGACACGACTGAGTTGATGTTTCTGTAGGTGCACACATGTTGATGCTGCTCTCCAAACCCAATTATTTCACTGTCCCGACGCTTGAGCTAATAAATCAGATGGATTGGGAGCGCAGTGGGAGAGCAGGGAGTACAACAGTAAAAGGGGGAAGAAGAAAAAGAAAAAGAATAAGAAGAGGGATGTTGTCCTAGAAGATAGAGTTTTTACAGTTTTAGCAAAATGTGGCATGAAGTCACACTCTAAAAAATGACAGCAATTAATCACAGCTACTGAATACAATCCACTCAACTAATCACAATTAGCTTAATGGATGAGTCACAAG
This sequence comes from Holacanthus passer, assembly GCA_025331565.1. Taxonomy (NCBI): domain Eukaryota; kingdom Metazoa; phylum Chordata; class Actinopteri; family Pomacanthidae; genus Holacanthus; species Holacanthus passer. The sequence continues at coordinate 837,468 of JAFREQ010000102.1, forward strand.
GAAAGGGGCCTGCGTGCTAACTGCAGCCCCACAACATCCAGACAAACTATAGAATTAGACAAAGGCATGCAGAAAAAAAGTGAATGAGAAAATGAAAGAGAGCAAAGTAAGGAGAGACGGAGAGGAAATTAGATATTGTATAGCGGCGTTGTTATGATGTCAAGTTCGAGAATTTCAGGCTGATTATATGAAATTGTGAGTTAAAGGGCACATCCAAATCAATTTGGTGCGGCAGTGAATGAGGAGCCTGCGCAATTAGAGGGTTTTTTATTGGTTAGTGGAATGGCTGTGACTTCATCAAGAAGATCTGACCCGCCGGCTGTTTCCTTAATGTACGATCTAACTGTTCATTAGGGTCAGTTTCCCTTCAAGGATGTACAGGATGGCAGTTGTTAAGGGGCCAGAGGTAGATGGAGAACCTTAAAATTTACTGTCAAATTAGAGGGTCACAAAGAAACTTCACCTCCATGAATGACAAAGTAACATGAGTTTTTCGGACTATTATGGACCATTTCATAATAAGTACAAAATGTTGATGTATTTCAGCAAATTTATGTGTGTGCTGCAGAGGAAGGAGCTGTTGTGCCAGAACACTGAATTATATATTTTTTTCAGAGCCATTTGATTTTTATGTTGTTGTGTTAAAAACCTTAAGGGTCAATAAAAAAATGAATTTATTTACAAAGCGGCCAATTGTGTAATGTATCCAAAACAAAGGTCTAAAAGTTGTACGACAAGCAGGTTCAGAAGTGAAAATTGGCAAAAGGTTTACAAAAACCTGGAGAGTGTGGTGGTACTGGTGCACATGTTTCTTCACTGAGTTATAACTTTAGTCTAAAATGCTGTCCAACCTTTTTTATTTTTCTGCAGAAAAAAAGAACAAAGATACATGAAGGCTGTGTAGCTCAAAGAGTAAAGTACTGCATGTTCACAGGATTCACTACAAATCTTATTCAAAAATATTTGCAGCTGAGTAGGTGTTAGGTTAATGTGCATAAAAATGACAAATTGCAGGGCATAAATTTGGTGTGAAAAGGCCTTTAGATACACAGTTGTATATAGAGGCCGCCAATGTGGAAGTCCTGCTGCAAGTCTGTATTACGACAGTGCTTTTTCCATTCTCGCAGGAACTATTTGACAAATGTGAGTCTTACTCTCTGGGGACAAATTAATTCTTCAGTGGTCACAGGACAGCAAGACAGAGAAGACTCATAGGTTCTGACCAAAGGTGTGTAGACTCAAATAGGATGATGGAAGTTGCAAGTTTTTCTGTGAGGTTATAAGCATTTGCCCGAAAAGAGGCCAGAGTAGTATGTTCTGTTCTTCTAAGGCAATTCAAGCTGTCCTTCTCATTGTGTCCGCAGTATAAATATAAGACCAAAACTCATTACAACTCTGAGATTGCTAACTGCCACAATAGCAGCCCTTTTGTCTTCATTGTTTTCTTTCATGCGCACACAAAAAAACTATGCCCTGTAGTACAATCCTGCTATTGTCCACACCACGGTCCAGCCTAAATTATAGCCATAGGAGATTATGGGCAGGAGTTGTGCCCTGCGGGTCCTATGGGTGGTGAAAGGGCATCTTACAAAAAAGAAACTGCACCACATGTCTTCCCATTATTCCAACATGTAACATGTCATTTACAGTCTGATTTGGTGTTCTCACCGCTACATAATTAGATAAGATATTCCTTTATTCATTCCACAGTGGGGAAATTCACAAGTTGCAATGGCAAATTTAGTGACTGCTGCTATTACGTTTCTGAATAAAATGAGTTGTCAAATGGAAGTTGGAAGTTATCATGACTTGATTTCCTGCTATAAATCTAATTTTGTAGCTTGTTATGCATCAACGCCTGAAGGGAGTGAAGATAATTAAATATACCGGTAGAAGACTAAGCTGCCATTGCAACAATATTAAGGTGATACAGATAATATATTATGTATAAGAGTCACATTAAATGAAACCTCTTTTAAATTGGAGGAGTATTCATTAAAGTGACCTAGTGTTGAACCCTGAAAGAACACTGGAGGTGCAGCACCTTCTCTATTTAGATCCAGTCACTTGAAAACACACAATAACCAGTGTTCACCCTTAACCTATAAACTAAAACTGAGGCACTATATTACTACAAAAATATACTCTTCATAATTAACACCTTGAATGTTGTGCAATAATACACAATATCACACATCATAAATGTGTGTTTCAGATGTTCTCAGCAGCCAAATCACTGAGACAAAAAAGAATCAAGTCTTGTAATGGAATAACACCAGCCAGATGATTAAACTGACCGGGGTGGGTGTAAATCACATTATGGTTTCAGGGAATGTGATCCAACATCAGACTCAGGAGAGGCCGGAGCAGGAAGCGCCTGCGACAATGTGCATTGAGAGAGAGAATGAGAATTCCTCAAAGCCACATTATTACGTTCAGCAGCTCCACTGAACATGCAACGGCCAGGAACCCAAAAATGGCTTAGGTGTGTTCTCCTTCCCTCGGGGTGTGGTGAGAGGAGTGCGCCGGCCTGAAGCCAAGATGGTGGTCAGGGCAAAAACCACAAAGTGAAAATAGAGGCGGCCGGGGCCAGGACATGTCCGGCACAGATCAAAGATGGGCGGGGCCTCAGCACACAACAAAGTGCTATGATGACAGATGGAGGGCTTTGACTGGCCATCGAGGACTCGAGTGTTTATGCGCCGTAGGACACTGAGGTCAGTTGAGAGAATCGAGGAATAACAATAAAGAAAAAACAAAGATAATCATGCAACAAAGCTGAAAAAATAAAAGTACGTGGTGCAAGCAAAACCAGCGTCAATTAGGTTTGGTGAGGGTACAGAAGCCTGTTCCCAAATGTGCTCACTAGCTGACAAGACCAGGGGAATGCACGGAACGGCAGCCATCAGACGACATGTACAGACACCCAGGGTGCTGAGGGGTGGAGGGAAAATGAGAATGCCAGCCAAGACGTCGCTGCCATACAGTTGGGGCCCGAGGCCGAGACAGACGGGTGGTTGTTGACGTCTGGGACCATGTCTGAAGAGCACGGACGTGAGAAGCATGTTACAATGAGAGAGCAACACTGACCAGGATAGAGTCATTCGCAGACACCGAGCCTAGACTGGCTGAAAATACTCATGGCCAAGTGCAGGGTAATTGTGGTCGGTTTTGGTGTGCTTACAACTTCAAGGTTGTGGGTTGGATTTCCACAGACAAGTACCTCAAAAGCATGTATGGTATTGGCTTGACTTGTGGTGTGGATCCTGCTTTGAAACAAGTGGTATTCAGAATTTCAGGGATTAGTGAACAAAGCCTAGATAGTAGGATTTTTATGGCATAAAGATGTTAACCACAAAAGTACCTGATGATAAATACATGTTGGAGACATAATTCGCCTCAAATGTTTTTAAACCTTCATTGAAAGCCAACAGTGGAAGAGAGATGGGGAACAACATGCAACTCAATCCAGGGATGTTGTGGTGCATGGTCGGTGCCTTTACACCTACATATTTTTTTTTACAATCTGTTAACTTCCCAAAATCATCTTACAAACGCCTGGGAGCTGCTGAAAAACACTTTGCACAAATCAAACACATCATTTCTCAAGGAGTTACTTACAAGAGGTTCCTTGTTTTTGACCAGTCTTATGATTTTCACAGAATCCTCATCGTCGTCAATGTCTTCAGGCAGCGGAGGTAGTTCAGGGTCGTAACTCTTCTGGGCGACAGTGTCATGGACCAACAGAAGGCTCTGGAGGAAGGAGAGGGATAGAGGGATGGATGGGAGGGAAAAAAATGAGAGGCAAGGGTTATCAGTCAAACCATAAAGGCCTTAGTTTTACCTCACTCTAATTAGCAAAATAAAGTATAGCAATTCATGATATTAAGAGTTCAATCTATCATTCCTTTCTCTGAACAGGCAAGAGAAAACGCAGAGACTGCAGGGAGGATGGTTATGAATCGGGGTGTCTCCCTCAAGTGCTGGGTGATGGATTTGAAAGCATTCGTAGCCAGAACTTGAAGCTACATGCGTTAATTGTCATTAGGCCCATGCTCTCCTTCCATACATCTCTCTGATTAAAGGCAACCAGCACCCGCCCTGGACCACGGCCCACCAGAGATTGCAAGTGAAAGGGTGGATGGGTGGGGGGGACAACCTTGGCCACACTCGGAGAGGCGATGTTCTGCAGTGTTTGGCAGCGGGCTCAAAGTAATGAAGTTCTCATTCGCCTCAGATATTTCACACGTTCACAAGCAGACATAAAAAAGAGACGGGACGCAGACAAGAATGATGCCATTGAGACATTTATTTTTCAAGCTATTTAACGACTCCATGTCCAGACCAAGATGCAGCTGGACGCGTGCTGCTTTTTCCATGGTTGGGGAGGGGGGAGAAAAGTGAGAAAAACATCTTCCACCCCATGTGCCAGACAAAAGTAGAGAGAGAGAGAGAGAAACGGAGAGAGACAGAGAGAAGGATATGGTGAGAAGAGGAGCAGTGTGTTTTATGACATGGGAGCATGCTGCAGTACAGCGTTCAAGATGTTGCTAACTGGGAGCAGATGAGAGGAGGAGACACAAACGGAGCTCTGTGGCCGGGATCCACTGAGAGACAAGCTGACCAACACACATACAAATGCACACACACAGTTTATGTTGTACACTTTTGAGGACTTGGCTCTATTTATATCCTTTTACTCTAACCTTGAAGGATGATTCTGGTTTATATCAACTTGGGTCTTACATTCGTAGTTTTAGTCATGATTCCTATTGGCTATCTATCCAATAGGACTCTAGTCATGGGGCAGCCCAGTGGCCTAGGGGCTCAGGGTGTCGGACCATGAATCGCAAAGTGCCAAATTTGAGACATTACATTACAGTAGTCGTGCACACAGTTTTACTGAGCTAAGAGGGATTTTTTTTGTGTGCTGACTTTCAGTTTCACCTCTAAATAAAGTGGTTTCAGTAATCTGGCTGATGGTTTATTGTCTCATCATGTGACTGTTGTTGTCTCTTGCTGGACTTGTTATAGCAGATATGTTGAAGTGTGTTCCTCATCCTCAGCAGTTAACTTGGTGAGTACAATAGGCAATAGTAGTCATGGTCAAAGCTACAAAAGTAAGTTATAAGTTGTAATAAAGTAATTTTTCCTTTAACTCATTTTACCTAAAGCCTAATTTCAACTCTTATCCAAAACTTAATCTTGATACTAATGATGCATAGGTTTCTACCTAAAACAAAATATTGCCATTAATCCTCTCTTCTTCTTGTTTGATCTTCAGTTTTATCTTTCATGTAGTTTTCCCAAAATGTTCCCAGCATCAGGTTCATTTCTCAGAAGAGGCTGAACAATATGTTCCTGGCTTTCATCTACACTGTACGTAAACACTTTGTGTTGTATTGTATGTCTGGGGATTCTGTCATTATGGTATTGAAATATTCGCTTGGAACGCTGGAAAGATAAACTGTTTGCAGATGAGGACAACAAACGTAAACTGAACGGGCAGGAGATATATATAACATATATATTGTGTTCATAGCATCATGTCAAGACGTGGACGTTGTGATGAGATCAGACTCTCAGCACCACATGTGAGCATACAAGACTTTATAACAGCTACAGCCAGTGAATGGAAATAGCACTCTATTCAGAGATTCATAAAATATCACAGGGCAAATATTTACAGAAGAATACTTCTGACATTGTGACCACTGTCTCCTTTTCTCTTTTTTTTTTTTTTTTTAACCTTTTTTCACTCTCTTTTTCTCCCACAGGGGGTACAAGAAAACCAGTTTGAATTTGCTGATGTATCAAATTACCAAAGTTTTCCGAAAACACCCTTTGGTGAAAGCCAGCCCTTGCCATGACTGTGAACCCAGAGAAAAGGGAGGATTTTTTAAGTTTGAGGTTGAATACATGTGGTGCTGTGGTTCTCTTTATGGTGTCTGACTGTCAGTCACAGCACCTGATCCGGGTCGTGACAACATGTGGGTCAGCCAGGCGTCCATCAGCCTCTCAGCAGGGCGGGACACTCATGTGGGCCTCCTGCCCGAGAAAGCAAAACTACAGTGTTTTGGTGACACTGTGCAGCATTAGTCCCCAAAGAATGAAATCATAGTAGTGCTGAAACAATTTGTCAATCAATCCATTCATGGAGTGATGCAACAATTACGCTACCTGATTCAGCATTATTTTCTCTTATTACACATTCTATTCCATTGTTATTTGTACCATTTGTCTAATTTTAACCTGGAAATAAATAAAACTCAAACTTATACACACTACACACACGCTTAACTCAGATGCTAAAGTCATGAATCAAGTACAACTGTCATTCAAACATTTGTTTGATCAAGCTTTGTACACTGCATTGTGGACTGTTGGCTGAGCGAATGAGAAATTGAAGTCCTCGTTAATACAGTGGACAGTATCTCCGCCCGTCACACGGAAGACCGGGGTTCGATTCCTGACGGGGAGACTTGACTTTTTGGAAATTTCCCTATTTTGGGATGAATAAAGGAATATCTTATCTTATCTTGAACATGTCTACTTGGGCTTCAGGAAATTAAAATGTGTCTTTCCCTATATTCTGACATTTAATAGAGTCGATGTTTGATCAATGAACAGATTAACAGTTAGTTGTGGATTCAAAGAAAACTCTGTTGTTGTACTAGTAAATAAAAAGAACAAAATAGAGTAAAATTTACGAAGTTAAGAGAACTTCCACAAAAAAACTTCATTGTGCTCTGTCTCTCCCTCCACATTTCCTTCTCATGCTCACTTCAACCTTTCCTCCACTAACCTGCCAGTTGCGGTTCCCTCTGAACTCTATCCATCAGGCCTAATATCCTGACCTGTAAGTGTCCTCTCATCGATGGCACTTCCTTAAATCTGGCATTGCTTCCCGCCGCCACATTCTCCCCCATGGCCGTGCCTAACAACCCGTAACAGAGCCACAGCTAATTCCTTGTAAAAACTTTCTAGGAAGTAGCAATAACAGCTGTATGTTAATAGATAGCACATGGTACATGCCCTGGCTGGTGACCATTGACATGTGAGTACAACTACACAGGTACAAATGTTTGACACACACACACAGAAGTCTCTGTATGGAAGCTTTCTCCCTGGGCTGATATGAGTCAGTGGGTCTTGTTATGCCTAAGTGTCGGTGGATTAGCCGCCTAATCAAATCTAGAGTTATATCCTTGTATAGGCCCTGCAGCTGAGGCCTGAGGAGGAGAGGAGAAAGGAGAGTGAGAGACGGAAAGAAAGATGAAGGGAAGCGAAACCACCCTTGTTTTCCAGGCATCCCGTTCTTTCTCGGTTCGTGTGTTTGTGTTCATTAGGCATAATAGGGATCCTAGAAAAACAGATCACTGAGCTTGACTAAATAAACCAGCACGAACATTCCTGGCTTTGGCCTCTCATTAAAGCCCCCCAGTCCTGTCACCGGTCCACTCGTTTTTCAGCTGGCGGTGCTGGATCGGTGCAGGGTAACTGCTCTCCCCAGGCGGGGAGGACCCTGCTGTGAGCGTTCAGCCTCGGAGGCGCTGCTGCAGGCCAGCTGGGATTTGACACTCATGCCCACCCTCTCTAAGCCTTGAACCTCAGCGTGCACCGCCCTGAGTCAAACACATTGTGCAAGGGTGTATACACACACCTACCTCAATACACCCTGGCGGAAACAGCCGGCCATCATAATTGGCACTTTCATCACTGTCAATATTAGTCTTGCTGAGGGGGCTAATATGGGTGAAAGTTGTTTTTTCATGTGCAAATCATATAAAAGAGAAGGTTTGTGGCAAGAAAGAGAAGAGAAGAGAAAGAGAGAGCAGAGTTTTAAAGAGCCTGATTTATATCCCCACCCTTGGAATGGATCATTTCAGCCATAATTAAGAGTGATACAGTTACTATCGCACAGAGACGCCATTCAAAGGCAGCAGCCATCTGCTTGTGTTTTACACCCCAGGCCCTGTGATTTACACTGGGGCTGGCTGGTACGGTATCAAGTGCCCTGGAGGACAGATGGAGAGACAGCAAAGTTTTAATACTTTATTCTTCGAGCCCGCACGCTGCCTACAGTTTGAGACACAATGACAGGAAAACGCCAAGAGCCTCCATACCTCAGTATGTTACAGTCAAAGCCCAAACCAAGGTGCTGGAACTAATCTATTGTTGACCGAGCATTCCCTCTGAAGCCAGCGGGAGCATTTAGGCCAGCAGTTTAAGGCCCAGATGCTCAGAACCTGGTGATGGACTCAAACCAACACACAAGAGGAGAGGTCATGAAGTAAGTGGAGAAACTGTGTGCAAGTGTGTAAACACATACAGATGTCAATCACTCAACTTTACAACACCAGGAACGATACTTTCCTTCAAAAAAGGGCATACTGCAGCTTGCAACTCAAATAAGTATGACTTATTTTTCTTTCTTGTTTATTTTAAAAGGACTTTTATTAAAAAAACATGTAAAGGACTGTCAGAACAGTAGACAAAAGATGCTGTTTTTATCGATAGGACAATATATTATCTCTTGTAAAGCTGTTAATACTTTTAGCCTGTTCAAATTGTTAATGCTTTTATATGTCTTTCAGTAAAATTGTTAATACTTTAGGCTAGCTAAATTGTTCATACTTTTTAGACCTCTCTTGTGTATTTTGTGGCATCTCAAAGCCATGAAATTTTGAAAAAAGAAAAAGGTTTGTTGTAACCCTAGTTGAGTGATAAAATGCCAATGAATTGTAGGTCGCCTGTCTTGGCCTCAGTTTGTGCTTCTGACAGCGCTTTTGGCCGGCAGTAAAGGAAGTACTAGCCGAATATTTTCCATTGTTCGGTGTGGAACTGTTTGCTGACCTGGCTCTGCACTGGAGAGGAGGTCAGCTGAGCATCGTGTGGAGGTGGAGGAAGAGCAGAGTGACCGCATTGAATACAGAAAGTAAATAGACAAAGAGTGACAACAAGTAAATATTGCTGAGGCTCTTCCTGAGTAGACAAAACTGAGTGAAAACACAGAAAACGGAAATGCATTATGTCTGCCGTGTTTTCTACATTATTTCTCACCAGGTTTGATGCAGCTTGAAGTTTGACTGGCGCTCGTTTAATTATCTCATCTCGCATAATTGCAGCCGACTGGAGAATTGGAACCACCAGCTACTTTATTCACCTAACTCCTAATAATTGCATAATAGTCGTAGACGGAAACAAGCATTCAATTTCATCTTTTTCTGCCGATTTTCTCAAATTGGCTAAAATTTGAGATACATTTGGAGGGAAATAACAGTTTATTTTAAATATATCTTACAGATTTAAATTCAGTTCTTGTTAATGGGGAACATTTCCCATCCATGACCCAATACTACATATCACTACAGCAAAGGTGAGCAGCTAAATGACTAAAGGTCAGTAAAAACAAGATTTTCAGGTGGTGTTAAGTTGCTCTTTAATCTAAATAAGTTTGCACTCAGTGCCTAGCTCATGAGTTTTGCCGAACTTCAATCTGCAATGAACTCAAAAACGACAGAAACACTAATTCACACTGGAAAGTCAGCTGGGGTTTGGGGTAAGTGCTTTTGAGATTGACTCTGGGACTGAAGCGTCGGCCAGTTGCAGTGGCCACAGATTCTGTGAAGCGAGAGGAAAAAAAGTGCAGGGACTCCAAGAAAATGACAGTGACCTGAAATTACCTTATCTGTTTGTTTAGATTAAAGACAATTGCCAATATTTGATTCTTATTAGATATATTTCCACATATGAACGTGACCCCAAACTGATCAAAAAATTTAGAGAGGATGGGACGCTCCTTTACAGCGGAGCCACCTGGCCCACGGTCCCGTCTCCTGCCTTCACCTCTCCTCACCTCATCAGTTGAAGTTGCCGAGCTTCCTGATCGATGACTTTCACAAGCTCTGCGTTTTGATGGATTGACCTTTGCCATGCCAAATCCCTTCGCTGTAAGCGTAATTAAAATAATAAACGTGGGATTTCTGACACAGGCATGCTTCATGGCCGGCACAGTGATCATTTGCCGGTGCATTTCACTTCGGGCCTGACAGAGACAAAGGAGATCACAAGGTTCCCCACATAGCAAAGTAGGAGAGCAAACCTATGATAGACTGCAACCATTTGTCTGCGGGATAGCGGCTGTGTGAGTGTGCGTTTGAGTGTGTATCCACCATCATATTTATGTGGGACTGTGTGTGCTGATTGCTGATGAACGGAAGAATACGTGACCCCATTTTCTCAAGCCTTACTTTCTATATGTACATTACTGTATTGTTTGAATTTGATAAATTAATCATTACATCACTAGCATAGACACGTTGATCCGACTTGTAAGCCTGATCCTTTTGGGAACCCTCCTGTCTTTTCACAACCCTTGACACTAAGAGGTATTGAATTTTTGAATGCACTGTACTCTAAGTGTGTGTGTGTGTGTGTATTGTGGTGGGGGAGGACTTCACACTGAGCTGTTGTTTCTGGCAGAGGCCAAATAAGCATGACGACAGCGCATTAAAAAAGGAGCTCGTCCAGCTCTGATTCTATCCCGCCGTCGCGAAGGCAGCTCTGTCTGGCTGAGACACCTGGAGGGCCTGATGGATGGCCAGAGTTATGCATTTGAAAATAAAAATGTGTAAATTCATTTTGTAGCTGTCTGTGTCGGGCTAACGAGGCCAGCGCCCGCAGCCAAGATACACAGACAGAAGAAGAGCACGGCCTAGATCTAACCACCATATTATGTTGTATACAGTACGATAATCACATCACTTTAGGGCCAGCGCTGTTTGTGTGATGACATCAGTAAGAATACAAGCCAAAGTCTGTGTTTGAGTCATTGCCTGATATTTTGATGTTGATTTTTTAAGATAATATTGTAGTGTGCTTGTAGCGAGCCAAACTCACCTTCACGTGGGGTTTGGCCAGTATTTGAAGAAGCTCTTTGATTTCTCCATTGGCCGATTTCCCTTCCAGCTCCTCTGACAACTAAAAAGGAGAAAACAAAGACTGTTCATACAAATGCTTTTAGGTACAATATGATATATCAGGGAAGGCTACCAAAAACGCTTGGTTGGAAATTAAAAATCCCACTGTCATTTCTCACACAGATTATTATATTTGATGATTACATATTTAGTGGTGAATAAAAAACTATTTATTTCCTCATACTTTTTCCCCTCAATGTCCTGATGACAGTCACTCAGTAGTGCTTGATTTATTTTTGATGCAACGACTCAACAGCTGTTCCGTCGTAAACACGAACAGAGTAGGTCTTGATTTATAGTGATTTATAGTTAAGCATTGGATTTCAGCTGACAACGGCAATTTCACAACTCTACCGAGATTTATCGTTCATGATCAGACAACATCATGATTCATCATGATCACAATTCCATTTGTTATCATCCACATCATCCTGTACAGTAACTCAAGCCTTCAACTACTGACTAAGTGAAAAAAAAAAACTAATAATAAGTAATTTTTTAAAAAAAACTAAGATCAACAGAGAGAGATCTACTATACAATTCTCCAATTTCATTTAGCAGACGCTTTTATCCAAGGTGACGTACATTCACATGCTGATGGAACAGCCATCGGGGGCAGTTGGGGGTTTGGTATCTTGCCCAAGGACATTTGGACACATAGACTGCCGGGGCCAGGGATCGAGGCACCAACCTTTCAATTGGTGAACAACCGCTCTACCTCCTGAGCTACAGCCTCCCTCTATAACTAGTAAGAGGGTGTGAACATGATTTAACGCCTCAAAATTATGTGTAAAAAGTACAGTTGTATACTCAAGGGTACTGGCTGTGTTTGTATGTTCAGGCGGCCCCAGCAACAGAGGCCCATTGGACAGGAAAGATGATATTGTGCTAAATTACGTGCATCTTAATGGGAGGCAAGGTCACACCTCTTCATGGGGCCTAGTATTCGCACTTGTTGCCACCTTTCTCAGGATTAAATGTGCTATTTAGTAGGATCATTTTTCAATGAAAATCTCAGGAACAAAAGAAAACAGCCCACTCCTCTTGGAAACAATGGGAGCTGTGAGAGCATCTCAGAGTGGTGGGACTGAGCTGGACAACATTTGTGATGAATGTCTAGGAGCTCTAAGATGAGTAACTCTGCTTCTAAAGCCCAGACCACGCTCCTCCGTCTGCGCTCTGATTTATGGGTGATCCTCCTGGATGTGGAGTGAGTGTGGAGAGGAGATGTGAGCCGTCTCACACAAAGACCCGCTTGTAGTGAACTGGGATCAGGAGCTTGACTAATCACGTTGACTAATCAAGGAGGGCCAGCGGAGATCATGGACTAGGGTGCGAAGGTAGAGCTAATAGTGATAGAGAAAATTGCACACATATGTTTTTCATACTCAAATTGTTCTATTGTTTTTCACCAGCATGGCCCTTGTTTCCCTGCTTTGACAGTCAGTGGGAGGGGTTATCAGTCCAAAATCAAAACAGATGAATGACTGATGGCTGAAACTAAACAGAGCACAAAAATTAGCACAGTTGCTTGATGCCTTCGCTGATCCACAGTCTTCCCCTCCAAACACTTCTACTCTTTCCCTTAAACTCTTTATTTTTATTACAGCCTGACTGAAGGCCTTTACCTAAAGGGTATATGATAATATATACATATATATATATATACATATGATAATTATACACAAACTGTTAACCTACTTTCTTTTCATTTTTTAAATAAAAAGACTACATAAGTCATATGTCAACATAGAAAATATTTGGAATTTCTTATGTCAGCCGAAATATACATCACACCTGTGCAATATGCTAATATCAGTGATATATCGGCCCAGGCCATCGTTCCAGCTCTACTTAATATTAGATGTTAGGTAAATTATTAAATTATTGTCATGCTATTTTTACAATATTGTAATTCCAGTCCTGCTGCTTCTGTCTGCCACTCCTCTGTTGCTCTTTCTCAGGTTTCTTTCCGTATCCAAATTGGAGGTCAAAGAGTGGAAAATGTCATATTTTGTGCAGGCTGTAAAGGCTTCTGAGACAATATTTATGATTTTGAGGCATACAAATAAAATGTGTTTCGAGTACTAAAGCAAAAAGTAAAAGAAAATAATAAATCATATATACAAATCATAGAAGAGTTGGGAGACAAGTGTACTTCCATTCAGTTGTCTATTCCAATAATGAATCACTTCACAGTGGATGAAAATGCACCTCGTCACTTAAAATATTTAAATTCACAAGCCAAATAGTACAAACAAACATTATAATACAAAAAGGTTAGTTCTTTAACTTCTCTCAGAAAAACGCTACTTGCAAATTAACATGAACACAAATTGTGAACAGAGAGGCTGAACAGGGAAATCTCTACAAAATGCAGTGCACTCCTTTAGGGCAGATGATGACAGAGGTTGGGAAAACCAACAGTTTGTTTGACTAATGACCCCTATGGTGCAGGAATGAAGCAACAGAGGTAGAGGTGAGGTGGAGGTAAAGGCAGGGGGCCGAGGGTTAGACTGAGGTTAGGGAGGGCGTCATGTCACTTTACCCAAAGACGGGAACATGTGCTTTTGGCTGTGGGGGTCTTTTCATTATTTCCATTAGCTTTGACACCCCAAGGGACAGAGACCACGCTAATGAATAGTCACAGTGGTCAAGGTTACTCTAGCTGAACCTCAGTCAACCCTGCATTACTTCACTTTATCAAATATACAAAAAAATAGAATCTGAAGTAAGGTCACAGGGAGGCAGGGGAGATGTGAGAAAAAGGTGACAGGGGAGAAGCAAAAACGAGAGCACACATGATCAAATGAGAGAAGGAAAGAGAAGAAAAACAGAGGGATTGAGAGAAGAAAGGAGGAAGGAAGAAAGGTAGAGACAGAGGGGAGTTGGGGTCAGGGTCTTTAGTGAGGGAAAATCTCTTGCTCTGATACACGACATCCATCATGTCATTGCCAAGTTGTTTACGGTGAAGGGGGGAAGCAAAGACAGACAGAGAACTGTAAATTTCCAGTCCCTCATATTGTCCTATTAAAGCACCTTGTCCCATAACTCAGCGCAGAGGACAGATGGGACATGTTTGACAACATGCTCTGCTTTCTACCTTCGTGTTTCCACGTTAGAGTCACATTTTCCATCCTCAGACCTTCAGAGAGAGTGAGGGAGGGGGGGCAAAAAAAAAATGATGCTGGTCTCCTTTGAGACTGTGTTTATTTCATTTGTTAAATGTCATGGCAGGCACTGCAGTGTTTAGATAAGTTTGATCCCAGCATGTCAGTTTATAGCTCTCTCTTGACCCTGAACGGCTAAGGGCTCGCTACTTTGATATATAGCTGCCAATATATCAAGCTGACCTTATTTTAAAGTGCTTTTATTAAAACATATTAAAACTTTTTATTAAAAGAATCTGACCTCAGCCAGTCAGCTTCATCCATTCATATGTTGGACAAAATGCACTTTGGCTTGATTTAGTGTGCAACTGATCAATAATACATCGGTTGACTGCGGTAAAAATTTGACCTGAACACATTCTCATATAACATTTTTGATTCGATCTTGTACAGTCATGCACAATATAATAGTAATATGTTTTCCTATTATTATATTTTATAGGCTTCAATAAAAGTTTTAAAGTCTCATGGTCTAAATACTGGCCTTCACACTCTCAGAAAAGTAAAATTAAAAAGGAAATAATGAATACATGAATTTATCTCATGCAAATAATCAAACTTAAAGAGACTGAGTTACAAAAGAAAAAAAATGACTTCTAAAAGTGACTTCAATCCAAATGTAGTTTTAATGGGGTCATTCTTGAAATACATACAGTTTATCAGTGAAGCGATTTAAGATGCAATAGCTCAACTATTTTAACCAGCAATAATAACTAGCGGGCATGCTCATTTATAGCTCAAGCTTTGTTAAACATAAACTCAAAAGTTATATGTGTATATCAATCAACAAGGTAAAATGTTTGCATGCTGTTATTTGGTGACCCCTGACTCTTCCTCTAGTGCCACCAGCAGGTCAAACATCTACAGGATGGATTGAGGCAAAACTTCGTACAGACATTCAGTCCATTCACCTCTAGCTATGATGTTGACAATTGTGAAATTTGTGATAACTTTAAAGAAAACAGAAACTAGAGATGTAAGATAGAAACAGAATCAGGTGGTGATATACAGTATGTGTATGATATATCTCTAAATTCATACAAATGTCTCTCTGATAAACTAATAAACACTTGAGATATTTCATCAAAAAGATTTTTTGTCTTTTTAACAATGTAAAAAAATGCATATCAAACATGTCATCTCCACTGTCTCCTATTTATTTCAAGAGCCAGAGTCTGTTCACTCCCCGTGACAATAGAAAGATCTACACTGTCTGCGTTGGTGCTCAAATGGTTGCTAAAGAATCGCATCAAGAGCTTTGTCTGAGTTTTGAGAAGCTAGAACACATGTTGGATTTTGCTCTATTTACATTTAACAACCTGAACTAACTATTATCTCTCAGTCTTTGGTGAAAACAAATCCTCAACTAGTGCGAAATACAACATATATCTACAGCTACGCATTCAACTTCAGTAACAACACATCAGAACTACAACTCTGAAGCTACAGTACAGTTTCAAGTTGAATTCCAACTTTGAATTTCGAATTTGAATAACTACAGTATAGTAATATGTCTTTGGTAGTAATGTAATAAAATAGTTACTAAAAAGAGATGCCTTTAAAAAACGCCAGGGTCTAAGAAGTGTTTGCTTTTCGTAGAATATGTATGAATTTAAGTTGTTTCCATGCCCACATTTTGAAGGTTTGAAAGAAAGCTTTCCTTACACTAGAGTACATTTGTCTGTTTCCAATGTCAACATGAGGCTGTATTTTTAGCTTAGTAATTTTAAGAATTACATGTATGTTTTCTTTCAGGCATTTGTGACAATGCAGTTTGGTGCTGCCTTTCATGACTCAAATTGGTCAACTGCAGTACGGCTGCAGCACCCTGAGCACCTCCTGAACTCAGTCGTGTAGGGACTCAGCGATGTCCTGAACTCTGCCATCGATGAGATAAAGTCTCTCAGGCACAAAAATAAAGGTTTGAAGGAGGCCTGTTGGCCTTTTGGAAAACAGACAGCTGGAGGTGCGACAGCTCCAAGACGAGCTGAAAGAAAAAGATGACCTCCTCAAAAGGGCCATCGAAAAAAAAGAGCTGAAGAAGAGTGAAGATGATGAAACGAATAATAAAAAGAGTGGACAAAGAGAAGAATAAAATGAAAAAAGCAACAGTACAGAGGAGGAACCTGCTGCTGGTTTGACACAGGTCACACATCAGCAGAACATCCATCCTGCCTCCACCCACTCCCTTCTTCCTAACCATTTTGTAAATAGTGCAAAGTTCAATACAGTTCTGTTCAACTGCATTACATCTGTTTCCATTTCGTTCATTTCTTTGTCTTTCTCTGGAAGACGACTGGAAGTAGCTTCATGTGGTCAGAAACAGCAGGATAGATCCTGGGCCTTAAATTGATACTTAACTCTCAGAAATCTTCAGAGACATAGTCAGATAACAGGCTGTAAAAAGGTTGCTGTAAATTTTACATGAACTTACAGGCAGCTCAGTTGAATTTACAGTATCATTATAATTACTGTATTTTAAATTGCATTTTTTTCTTCAGTTTTTTGAAAAAAAAATTCATTTACAATATTATTAGTTTTAGTTTAGTTTCATTTACTTTAAATAAATGTATGATACATAATGGTAATAACAATTTTACTGAGAATTTGCAAGCAATATCTTCCTGAAAAAACAATATATTTTTTACCCAAAGAAGTAACAATTACTGATTAACATTTGTCCTTAAAATATGCTTTTTAATTGTAGAACATTTACAGAACAATTGTGTCAGTTTAAGCAATAACTATATATCGTGTCTCCAAAATCTAATGCTCACAAAAAGCTAATATACTGATGTTTAGCAGGTGCAATGTTTACTATGTTCACTATTTTTAGTTGCATTTGCTAACATTTGCTAGTTATTACTAAACACAAAGTGCAGCTGAGGCTGATGGGAATAGTTCTGCAGGTATTTCATCATAAACCAATATTTTAAAAATGACAAATTTGACTCATGATGGTACTATGAAAAACGTCAGAGGATTATCAAATAAAAAAATCTAATCAAAGGCATTGCATCTCAGTTGTTTTGCCAAAGTCCACATGCTTTCTGATGAGAGATGCCATGAAGGGATTCAAGCTGGTACTTTTTCTTTGCGTCCTTCTTGCCAGACTCCCAGCTTATCTATGACTTTGATGTGCATTTGGAGGAATCAGGCTTGTTTCTTAAAATGAACCTGCAAGAACAAGAAAAAATACATCATTTCTCAAATGAGCGTTTCCCCCACTGTCACTCACAGGTTGTCATTACTTGGTGTTGTATGCACTTTAATGTTACACACAATGAGTTTAGCTGTATAAAAGGTACGATTGCCTATAAAAGCATCATGTACTATACACATCTGAACCTACAAAGAAAGTCAATTATATTTTGGATTGCCCAACTCTCATTCAGACAAAATGTAAAATTTAAATTATCCACCTGCTGCTCTCGACTACATAAACACTGATGCTCACAAATAATGTAACTGCTAAAAAAAAGGGCAAATAAATGCTCACTGGAGTGGAAAATCTTCCCCTAAAAACTTTCAAGCCTGTGAATTGATTCTCAGGCCATTCTGAAAACAATCTAAAACAGATGGCTACCTGGAAGATATGAAATCAATATAAAAATGTCAGCCAAAATATAAATTATGAATAGAAATGATGCACAATTTGCAGTTATGGACTTTAGCATAAAAACACCAATATAGTCATTTAAATATTATTTTGACATGAGAGAAGTCACACCTGCTTATCCTGCTTTGAATAAATTTATGATGTACAAACCTCTGAGTGAACTCCAGCATGGCTGCCTCTTCCTGGTACTGCACAGCTAATGCTATTGCTGACAGACAACTATGGCTGGCCTCAAGTGTGTAAAAACTATTGTACCATAGGATTAATGACTAACAATGACAGGTTACCATGGGGTAAGAGAGCTTGTAAGAACTTGCAAGTACTACATTTTAATAAGAGACCTTTATGTAATATCTTGTCTAGTATCTATCTTTGATTATATCTTTTAATCTTTCAGCTACAATACAGAACTATCTAATGTTACAAGACAGAGGGAAATGTAAGTCTACCTGACTACCTACCTCTCAATAGAAGTGATTTTAAATAAAATAATAATAGGAACAATATACTTACCATTTTTATCAGTTACTTCTTTTCTCTTTTGTCCCAGTTCAGCAACTTCAATCGGTTCAAATTGGTTAAAAAAAAATCTTGTCATTGGTCAGTTTTTCATGGACAGGTTTATGACTGTCAATGGATTTACAGTAGAGAAGAATTATTGTAGTGACTGAATATTTTCTTATTTAGAGAAACATATTGTATATACGTTTCACAGCATCTTACTGTATACATTACAGTAAAATAATGTTACAAAAAGAACAGTTACAGTATGCACTTCCACACCATCCATCCATCTATACACCTATCCATCTATTCATCTATCCATCTAGCCACCATCTACTTTCCATTCATATACATCATCTACCAATCCAACATGTCATGGACTTCACATTTCTCTGCTGTTACAAGCTGATGATAACTGTGCTGCATTGAAGTAATGTCGTTTGAGTTGTTTACATTAGGAATTAAAACTGGTTTAAAAGACTCTGAGAGGGGACTGTCATATATTTAAGTATTTCTGCAAATCTGTGGCTATCTTTGTTATAAAGACATTTGTTATAAACATATACCCCATTTGTGTGTCTGGCTCTGTCCTATTACTAGTTCTGGGTATGGACTGGAGACCAGTGCTCTCTGATGGCACCCAGTGGGCTTCCCAAGTAACAGCAGGTATTTCGGTGAGTATAAAGATGTTGGGAAGTGGGCCAGAGAAGGAAAAAGTGGCTTTGAGAGAAGAAGGAAACAAGTCAGCCACCAGGACATATAGTCTCAATTCAAGCCATGGACACTGATCAGGAACAAGGGGCTGACATTCAGCTTACCATTGAAGTGGCATTTATAGCTTTCAACAGGATTGATAGAGACTGATTGGATCGACAGACTGGAACTTACATCAAGCTCATTCACGTGTGAGGTTGATTTGCCCCTTTTGATTAATGTAATGTGGTATTTTACATTCCACAATGAGCCCAGAGTGCTTCTATTTCAGTCCTAATGAGGGCCGGAGAAACTGTGTGTGCAGCAGTAAACGTGTATGTACATCCATAAAAGTGTGTGTGCAGTCACCCACCGGCATGTCTTAATATGTACTGTATGTAATACAGTACCAATTCCCTGGGCCCAGTGTTGATCGTGTTTCAGGCGGCGTTGGCGGTGCTAGTTAGTTTGAGCAGTGGCAGTCACCTGCTGTGTGTATGCTAGACAGTGCAGCCGAGGGGCAGACAGGGGTTAAAGTGTCATTTTATGTTTGGCGATAAATTAAGCCTCCATTACCTGAAACCCAAGCCCAAAATGAATTTCATCTAACTGTAGATCTCTCCTGTTGCACTTCAGTCCTCAGCCACCACTTCAATAGCATTCATTTGGAGCGGTGACACGGGTGAAAAGCAATCCACTTTAAAAATACACTGCAACGCTCTGGGTCGGGAGTTTTTCTTTTTTGTGACTAGCTAAGGAAGGGGGACTCTGGATTGCGGTGTGCTGCGAGACGCTTTGATACACCATCTCTGGGCTTTATTCTGATACTTGATAATCCCAGGGAGACACTTTGCGGGGCATTTACCAGGAAGCATAAATTTGAAAGTCTGTAATTTGACAAAAAGAATGAGAAAGAAAATCTGTAAGGGGGAGTGAAGATGGAGGCTGATAGTTGGGGGTCTATTGAACAGTCCATGGCCTTTTGCCACAACCTGGGGAGGCAGAGCAAAGGCCTAGGAAAGAGAAACACACTACACACACTACACGCTCTGTTTGCCGCTTGAATCTAGTGGAATTCTTGTTCTAGAGTTATCTGGTTAGTGGTGTCCTTTGCCAGGCCTAACTGCAGGGTAGGACAGACACACAGACAGAAAAAGAGCAATAAAATTTCTATTTGAGAATATTGTCCCTACAGATTCAGGTTCAGCGATCCCGGTTTGGTTAAGGGTCCAGGGTGGTTTGGGACTCCCATCATCTGTATTGGTGCATGTGAACCTTCCAGGATGGAACGTTCTGGCTCCTCCAGTGACACTTGCGGCCTATAAGGTCAGGAAAAGCACTCTAGACCACAAGATGGCCTTTCTTTCATGACAGTCTCAGGACACTTTGGACTCTCGCCTCCTCAGCCTTTACCCCAACCGACTGTAAATATTTCAGCCCCCTCTTTCTCTCGTCTTTCCCTTGACTCGGTACTAATTAGGATGATGTATGGCTGTGGGCTCTTTCGAAGGGGTGGAATAGTCAGAGGCACTTTGATTACAATAAACAGAGCTAGGGATTTCAAACAAAACCACACACCAGTAAAAGGGCTTTTCCTCCGCTCTGTTCACCATGCCAGGCTGGTTCTTGGGTTTACACAGGTGTGGGTGTGTGTATGTATATGCACACATGTGGATATGAGCGGGGTACTTGCATATGTGCACACGTGGCTTTCAATAAATATTGCAGACGAACAATACAGTAACAACTGTCTGGACACTGGATATTTACTCAATAAATCAGACTAAATATCTTTCACAGCTTGATGAGAGCAGCAGGGCCAATGGAAGAAAATCATCATCAGTGGTCCTGTTGGTACTATTATTGTCTGGGTGATGACTTGTCATTAACAGGTTAACTAATGAGGGGGGCTGCACACCATAGGTGATGCTGCTATGATGCTCTGAATCTGAATATTTAATGTGGTCTCGCTTCCACTGACTTCTGTTTATATGACGCAACTCATTCTCTCCACAATCATCTGTAGTTTGTCTGCTGCCATCATCTGTCATAGCGTGGCCATCCATCTTCAGCCTTCCTCTCAATGAGTGGCCTTCCTCTCCGGTTTCTGCCCGAGGAAAATGATCGGTCTGTCTTTGCAAAACTGGATTTTCGATTTTGTGGTGTACGGCTAGACGTTTGGGCAGAGTGGGCGGGAGGGTAGGCAGTGGATGTAGAGTAGGGACAGTGTAATGTTTTTGTAACAGAGAGTGAGTCTAGACAACCAAACTGAGAAGAGGCCAGTTCAGAGTTCAGGGCAAGAGGTGAAAGACGAAAAAAACTGCCAAGTTAAGTGGAGAGGGTGCTAAGTTTCTGTATGTCTGGCTGAGTGTGTGTGTTACAGACGTGTCATAAAGAGGAACTTGGCACTTGAGATCTGAAGTTTTAGAAGCCAATCTGCACAATATCCTATGTTGTGTGCAGAACAAGATAAACAACCCACCTGCTTATACTAAGTCTCTCTTGATTTGAGTATAAGCAAATCATGTTTGCTTGGTTTTCAAAGTCAAACAGTAAGACAGGGTATGCAAGACAGGAAAAAACATAACGTGTGATTAGGTCGGTGACAAATTAAAGGAAAAACCTAAATAAATCAGTAGAGAAACATAACAAATGCAGAGTCCTGCATACGGACATACAGTATGAACATGATGTAAATCATACGCTCTGGCCTTTACACTCACCAGAACTCAACCCAAATGAATACCAATAGACAAATTTGGGTTGTAGACGGAAGTAGACAAGCCTTCATTACTGTAGTGGCATTTCTCTTTTAAACCTGCATTTAACACTGTATTTTAAGCACATTTCACTATTCAAATAGTTTTGCCAGGAGATTTGTCTGAGAGATTCTGCAGAACCAAATATATGTTAATAATATAGTTTTTAAATACCATTAAAATAAATGTTATAATCTACATACTTTTTATGTTTTTACAGGCAGCTAGATGTCTTTCCTGTTCTGTGTTGTTACTGTATTATCTGCTCCAACAAGAAACTCAGACTGGGAAAAAAAATAGAAAATAAAATCCACAATCCTCTGCTCCAAGAAGTAGACATTATTTTTTCTAAATCTCCAATATTATTAAATGCTTATGTCTTGATTGCATTATGAGCTTGTTGGCAAAGGACAGATGAGCAATCGCTAAAGTTGATCTTGTTACACAGAAGTGATGGTGAGCCGCCACATGTCTCTTGCTAGAGTGGTAACTTTATGCGTTTGCTGGGTATGTCGTATTTGGTGTATTTCTGATAACAAAGAAAGGAATTGTGGACTTTGGTTTAAATCATAATCCGTATGTGCAACCACATAAAAAGAAGCCATCCTTCTAAAAATGAACTTACTTCATTGGCCAGGGGTGCAGCGCTGTCCAGGACAGGGACGGGTTTGCTCTCTTCGTAGTGCTGCAGCTGTTCATGGATCTGAAAGGACAGAGGACAGAGTGTTCATCAGTAAGTGAGACAGAGGACAGAGGTCAATGTTGGGCTGCAGAGGCCACGGCTCGGCCTTCCTGAGCAAACACACACACGTGTGAGCAAAGTGTGCACACAAGGGCCCATGTGCATTGCTACAAGCACACATGTATGAAAACATGTACGGCCTCCTTTCGTACCATCATATGCTTGCACACACTCAGGGCAGATCACAGCAGCAAGCAATCACACTTTCACCAAGAGCACACTCACACATACACAGCTCTTTCACACACGACTCCCTCGACTGAGCACAACAGGCCGCTTCTAAGTATTTCAGCTTGCTCGCTCACTGTACAAACAATCCAGTTTTCCACCATGCATTTGATATGCCCTAGTGGCCTGGTGAGGATTCCAAATCATTTCAACAGTCTGGTTAAATTGGCTAAACATTTCCTTATCAGCCTCAACACTGCAACTGCACAATGTTGAGAGACAAAGCTGTATCTCTGGAGAGTTGCTAAAATGGAAAGTAGGCCCGACTCGTGTGTTAACGTTTACTCATTTACACACACAAAAACACTTCATCACTCAAAAACTGATATGTGGCGCAGAGAAGGAATAATTTACACACACGGCCACACTCTGGCGCACACGCAGTCAAACACACAGTTCCACACTCGTGCTCCAGCCTACACACACACACAAAAAACACTACAACCATCCCATTTGTGATTTAAGAGCAGCTGTGCAGGAATGTGTTGACAGCCTACAGGCTGCTGTCAGGTCCCATCAGAGAACAGACAGGGACAACTATCCTCCCAACAGCCACTCCTGAGTCTCTCCTCAGCCCAGCATGGTGAAGGGGAGCTAGGCCATAGGGCTGACTGATAGCTGGGCCCCGGTCCTGGAGCCTCCAGCTGGATGTCCCAGAAAGCATTCCAGCACGATGGTGGAACAGAAGGCCCGCTGGCTGGGGAGAGAGTGACAGAGGAGCCCCTGGTCCAACTTGGTGTCTGTAGGGCCAAATCCACACATGTGGGTGCTTAAATACACTCAGACACACACACACACACACACAGGTACACACTCAGACACACACACAGATGGAGCTGTGTCAATTTGCGCCAGAGAATCACTCAGTAGGACAGAAAGCGACAAGAAAAGCAGTTTGTTTGCTGTCACACTGTGAGTAGCTACAGATGCTGTGTGCAATTAAAACATCTGTTTTAGGATTGTTAGACATAATATTTCCTCCTTCCTTAACTAGACATCATTCAACAGTAGCAGCACCACAGATAGTGTGAATGGTAGTTGGAGAGAGGCGAATTTTATAAACTTTACAATCACAGGATGGGATCTGTCCCTACTAATGACATTGACAATGACAATGTTTTCCAGCATTTTGGCCCTCGGCTAGAAGTTTTGGCAAAGTTCTGATAAGCAAAAAGACATGCAGCACGTGTAGATGAGTTCATTTGAATCTTTTCAAATTGCCATCTGCCTTTGATAACCACCAAAGAAAGAAGGAAAAAAAAGAAAGAGGTCCACAAAGCAAAGACACTAAAGACAGAGTTATGACTTTCTGGTGAGAAAAATGCACCAGAACGATGTGTTAAATGTCTTTGCATATGTATGCCCCTCTCTGCCCACCGAAACTCCACCTAAACTGTTGGCCTTAAACAGGTACAGCCATTTCAGCTCGACTTATCCGCACAGTCTCCCGTGATAAATCATGACCTGTTAGGACTGTGTCTTAGCCAGCAGAGCAGCCATGTTTCAAGGTCAGCTTAGAGGTTCAAATCCCTGTGTAAAGCCGACATTACTCGGCTATAAAACATGGCGCATTAGGCGTGTCGTGGAGGTAATCTGTTGAAGGCCTGAGGGAGGCAGATGGTTGCTCAGCTCGGCTGTAGAGTGCGAAGACCTGCGGCTTGAGGACCCTAGAAAAAAACAGACGAATGATGCTGGAAAGAGAAAGCAATGCAGTAGCTTTACAGTGGACTGGAGCGGCACAGGAACTTGCATGAGAGAAGTGATGAGGCTAGGGACGGAGCTAAAAATTAGTACAGGTTTGGAGTAGTGATAGCATAAGCCTGAGTGGAATCCACTGTTTAAATGGTTGGTGTCTGTGTGTTCCATGTTTTATGGCATCAAATTTAAGACTGCCATTCTTAGGCAATTCTTGGAAATTTTCATCCTCATCTGTTTAATTTCACATAGCCACGTCATATTTGAACAGCTACTCTCTACTGTTCATGAAGTCCCAACAACTCCACCCTGTGTTCTGAATTGTCTGTCTGTTCTTCTACAGTAGAAAGCCGTAAAAGGATAGGCAGGCAGCTCCGGTTACTTCATCTGTCCTGATCATCTTTGTAAGAAAACAGATGAAATAAATGAGAGAGGTTGCCAGTGTCTTCAGCGCTCCAACATACCACAGTCCTAGTGACATCTGCTTAGGTAGTTGTTGCTCCACCACCTCGGCTTACTTAGTTACTGTGGAATTTCTCCTCCGCTTGGTGAGCAAATGCGAGATTGAAATGCTTTTATTTACAGTTCAGGACACTTTCCAAGTGCCTGTCCATGACGCAGTAATGCATTTTACAGTCATTACCCCCCTTTTTGCATAGTGCATTCTCTGTCCCATTGGTGAGGCAGCAGTGCTCCTGGCAAACAGGAGAAGTGGCCTGGTGGAATAAAAAAAAAAAAGAAAAGAAGAAAAAACAGTGAGAGACAGTGTGTTGCAGCCAGGGAGGGTTTAGCTCAAACCAGAGCGCAACTGCAGGACACACATCCGAATCAAAGACCGGGATCCTGAAGCTTCTCTGATGAGAAATGTAGTGCTACTTCGATGTAAAATAAGGCAGAGGAGTCGGGATCAAAATGCTCAAAACTCATGGAGGAAAGCTCCCTGAAGTAGAGGCTGAGAAAAGATGAATGAATGTGTACCTTCACTGAAAGCTGAAAAAAAAACATGCTACAAAGGAGCAGTGTGTGTCCCGTCTCCACAGAGGCCTCAGACTAAGTTGTGTTTGCTTCCAGAAATACCCCGCGGGCTTAAAATACACAGCAACACGTGGAAAAAAAAAATGAAGATAAATACTAACAGGGATAAGAATTGATATGAAGAAATTCCAACAAGGATAGACCAGAACAAAAACATAATATCAATCTTCATCTTCTTCAGGCAAGCTCCACTGCCAAGGATCACTGTTAAGGTTAAGGGTCAGACACCTTAGAGACATTTCAGGAAACCTTAAAAAAATGTTTTAAAAAAAATCAGTAATTCAAACTGTATTTATGTTCTCTTCATGATCAAAGCATACGGAACAGTAAGAAGAACAATAACTGTCTCCAACCTTGATTGTTAACGTGGAGGTATAGTCGAAGAAAAAAAGCAAACACTAATCCAGACACACTAGAGCAAGAAAAGTCTGGCACAGAACGAGGGAGAAGGCGTGCAGGAGAGTGAAAGCTTGATAGATCGAGAAGTGTGCTGATGGAAGGAGAAAGAGAGGTCTAGAGATCACAGGGCTGGATAGTGTTTCTGTTTCCGAGTCCTGCAAGGAGGCTCAAGGCCTCTGGTTAATGTCCACTTCCCAGAAAACTTCAGGTCGGGCCGGTTCGGGTTGACGATCTTTCTCCCACTGCAGTTTCTATGTCTACCCACCAGAGCGGATCCAGTATCAGGCCTCCGTAAATCCACCTGGGTCCGATCTCTTGGTCTGATCCAGAACACCTTGTCAAGGCTCAGTGGCCTGGTAGACTAGAGCAAGTTTGGGGAAATGGGAAGGGGGGGAGGGATTACAGACAGACGTACAGGGTTGCAACTGGAATAGTTGTGAAATGATATGTTTACTCAAGGAGCAGAAGGAGAAAAGTTGAGATCTGCTTTTTCTTCTGTTACAGTAGGTCAATTTACAATGTGCTGGCTTTAGCCCTGGCATTGTGGCATCAGGTTCTGGACATTGTGCTGTGGTTCATGAACAATCCGGCAGATGAAAGTACCGTTTTCCATCAGTCGGTTGAGCTGGGTGACTGGGTGATCCTGCTAAATAAATTTATGTCGATTAAAATTAGATTCAACTCAGTGTCACCAAGGAGTAGAATTTAGAAATGACCACATCCAGTCAACATTGCTATTAGTGGTTACTAATTTTACACAAAGTACAGCAAATATAACAGTCTTGTATCATGGATCTACCATCCCAATTAACTTGTCTCAAACAATCTTCTGTAGTGGTTCTTCTACTAAAATGTAGAATATTATTTAGAAAAATTAAGAACACACCACCAAGACTTAATGTTCCTGTCGGTATGCCTCCCTCTGACATAAACTTGTTTAACTTCTCTATAATCTTTAATTGTGTAAGTCAATTAAAATGCTTCTTGTCCTGGACCAGACAACAGTGCACTGAGGGTCTTAATGAAAATATGGGCTTTGTATATCCTCACATTGTTGAGCAAAGAATTTACACAAACACAAACACACACACACACACACACACACACACACACACAAACACACACACACAAAGCACCTCTCCTTGACCAAGACCCCATGCAGAGTGGTCTGGTGCCTGAGCTCGGCTCTTGTTTGTTGTGGAAAAGGCCTGGAGAATGTGACAGCTAATTAAGAACTAGCAGTAGATCCAATAGACAAAAGAGAGGGAGAAAGAGAGAGAGAGAGCAGGGCAGCAGGCCAACAATCATGACAGCCACATCATTTACATAGGGGATACATTTACTGCTGGAGCTCTTGAAAAAGTGAGCAGAGAGACAGTCACGCTTGTATGTAATGTACAACATACAGCCTGCGACTTTGCACATTACAAAAACATCACAAGCAAAAACATAAGGAAGTGGCATATATTAATCAAGCACCTTATTCATATAAGGGCAAAAAGCCAGGACAAATGCACTGACTTAGTGAATCAGATTGATTTGAGTACTTTTGAGGCAGTCTATTCAACATATAAATTTGTTAAGACTATCTGTAAAAGCTCCAGGTGAGTCTGTGATGTCTACAGGCAGCTCTCGGGTCATGAGGGAGCCATAAATACACTATATGGCACCATGGACCTCTTTTTCCATATTTTGTGTATGCTCCATGTCCTATTAAGATTGGCTTCGTATTGTGTAGACCTTCTGGTTTCACTTTGAGTCATTTTTTTCCAAAGGAATACAAAATCGGGGTCAACTAAAGTGACCTGGAATAATGGTTGTGGGATCCCTCCAGAGATTTTCCTTGATTACCAATACAGGCATTTGACTGCTAGAATGGGGACTAGTGGATCTGTAGGCCTCTTCTCGTTTTCACTGTCCCCCCAGTGCTCAACGGTTCAAGTCAATGAATTTTAAGGTTATTCAGTAAAGGCCATGCTGTAGCCTGTCTGCTGTAGGAGTGAAGGAGTTTCCCTCCTCCTTTCCCCTGTCCCTATCACAACCTTGCCTTTGGCTTCATCCACCGTCTATTCGTCTACCTCTCCTGGCTCAGTTGAATGGAGCTTGTTTGTAGACATTGAGCATGATCTTTCAACTTCATGCTGTAGTCGACCATTAAACTCCTATGAAAATATTTGGAAGGTAGCCTAAGCGCAGAGTATAATATTGCAAGAAAGGGGATTTATTTTGGATTCGAGTGACATTTTTAAACCGTAAATAATCGCGCGGTTGTGTCAGAAAGAATATTTTCTAGCAACAAATAGCAAGTTGAAGCACTGTAACCGAAGTCTAAGCAAAGTTCCTTAATTTACTGTCACTGCCATACCAAAACCCCAAGCTTTTTAAATAAGAATACAAAAATTTAAACTGAGTTGACAAACTCAGTTGCTCAGGAGGCTAGATGAATATGGAGGTCATCTCTTTTTTAAGGACGGAAGCTCCCTTCTCTAAAGCAGCCTCCAGGTATTTGCTTAACTCCCCGCGAGGGTTCTTGTTCCCCCAAAATAATAAATGCAGACCTCAGAGGCGGCCAGTGCACAGGACGTGCCGACCACAGACAGTACGAGTGGATCTCTGAGGTGGTATAGGTTTACAGACTTTTGAACCAGAGACGATTAGCCAAGTTTTATTGCTGCGTACAGGGTGTGGGGCTTAAATGACTCACAGAGAACTATTCCAGCAGGGTGAGAGGTTTAGAACAATTTCCTTTTTGTGATCTTCCTTGGTGATGGGGACCCTGAGCAAGGTGCATAAAGGATAATATGTGTGCCAAAGGGGCAAGTCTATGGTTGCTGTTAAAATGTAGAGTTGATGGACACCACAGAGTGAGTCATAAAACTTGGAGGGCTACCTGGAGCTTGATCCAGTTATTCATGGGATACCAAGTCTGGTACTCAAGGAATACAATCCAGTTTGTCTGAAAATGAGCTCATTCATCAAAAATAGCTGAAACTTTCCACTTGGGTACAAGCGTCAGCTGCAGCACCTTTACATGTCATTAAAGGCCTGTAGCACTGAAGAACAAACTGGCAAGCCCACATCAATATTGCTGTGTAACAACGATGCATGTGCCAAGCCTATTAGCAACTAACAGGAGCAGAATTTAAGGGAAAACTGACTGACCACAAAATGAGGGATGTTAGGGCCTGGCTAAAGGCCTGCTGACAGAAACTTGGTCTTAAAGGGGAGCCCCACCTGAGGCAGGTGGAAATTGAATATTGTATTATATTTCCTGTGGCTTTTTGTGGAGCTGGAACTTGGCAGTGGAACAGTGAGTGTGGTGGAATTTATAGAAAGCACACTTGAGTAACCCCCTTTAATTGAAAAGAGGGGAACTGTCTGTGTCGTTTTAGCTATGCTAGCCATATACGCCAGCACTCACATTTCATGTCAGCTCTGATACTGCACTGCTGAAAAGTCTGCAAAATGAGGCGAACTCGTGAGCCTTGGTCCCCGCTGAAAGATGATATTAGAAAATATTTGTTTCATCTCTGTGACATAATAGGATTAGGAGGGACGTGAGAGGCTGCCGCAACCGACTGATGAGGGCAGGTGAGGAGAGACAGAAAGAACCTAAGTCTGGTTTAAGTCTTCATGTAGGTCTGAATTCTCTCTTCTTCCTTCTTGTCTCTCTTTCCATCTTTGACACGTCTTTCTCTGGTTCTTCTCTCTCCCTCCAGACAGACTGACCAGTAACTGATGCTCCATAATTGCCCAGGTGAGGCTTGAGCGTTTCCATATGAGCGACCTGGGCTGTCGAGCCTGTCAGATTAACATGATGTGTGCGCTTTCTCTCTGCTGTTTAGCCATTCCCAAAGTATCCCCTTCACAGCCTTGTGGAGTAAAAGGTGAAATCTGTGGAGATTTGGTGGTGGGGCTTTAGAGGAAGGGGACAATTAAGGTATTATTAATGGTGTGCCACTGACGTTAGCCATGTTCACCTGAATGTTGCGTCTGAGTGCTGGTCTCTGCTGTAAGGTGAGATGGTTGTTCTGTACTTCTGTGTGTTTCAAAGTCTGCCTGTCTGTCCATTTGGCTCGCTAGCTGACAGGCTGGCTCACGTCTCAGTACCAAGTAGAAAGCAGAGGAAACACATAGTTCTGCTTGTCTGGAGCGGGAGAGTTTCCACTTATGCCTCCATGTTAACGATAAGAGACGCTAAAAGCAGCTCAGTTTCTCTCTATTGAATAAACGGAAGAATAAGAAAATAGGTGGAACAGACTCATTTTGCTGAAGAAATAATACGTTTCTTTGATGTTATACTGATGTATTTAATCAATTTTGTGGCTGTATTGGGGGTGTTTATTCTGCTACAATAGCAATAGTGAATTGGGTCCCATTAACTTGGACCTTAACTGATACTTATTGAATTGCACTGACATGGGCCCCAAAGTGAGAGCCATTCAACCCTTGCTTCATGCATACACACACACACACAAACATCTGAAGTTTCCGCTTTTGACAATCACCGAGCTCAATTTGTTAAGCTTCCCTTTGTGAGCAGTTTAAATAAAAAAGACAAGATTGAGAAAGGCTCCAAGATATCTCTGCCATTTTGGTATGGTTGGTATTGTTGAGACATCTTGGATCCATCCATCCATCACCACTTTTCTGGTCAGGAGGCTATGCAAACTAATCCAGACACTTCCTTTCCCTCGCTAATTTCTCCAGCTCCAACAGTGGATTTCAAAGTGTACCTAGGTCAGAAGGGTTATCGAATCCCTCGCGTTCTGGTTCTCCCAGATAGACGTGCCTGAAATACCTCAAAGGGCACATCCAGTTAGCATACCTCACCTGGCTCGTCACCTGGAAGAGCAGCAGTTGCAGCTTGTCACCTTATCCCAAAAGGTCCCCTCTGAGTTCTTCTTGAAAGTTTAGCTAGGTATAATCAGGGGTGGTTAGAGGGCTAGGTGAATTCTGGGAGCTCCACCCTTATGCCTGGCTAAGTATCACAGAAACATAATGCCACCTTCATTAGCATCATTCTCTCTGCCCCACACTATGCAGTGTTTTCTTTGGGGCCGGCGAGAACGAGAGCCCGAACCTGCCCATCATTATCCATGTTCAAGATGCCTTTTTCTTTGGCCATTCATAACAATCCAGGCATCAAATGAAACCCTTCTGGTTTCCTCAAGTCCCAACATCAGGGTTTTACTTCAGCGCCTGAGGTATGCCATAATTCAAGCGCTTTTACACGCTCACATTGGCGTTACAACCCTGGATCCTGAACAAACATGCTTACAGAGAAAAGATTTCTTCAAGGGAAGGGGATGAAAATTATGTCGATTTTTCTCTCTCAATCGTCTCTGACATAATGATTCTGGCTGGAGGGAAAGAGAGACCACCAAAGGGGAAAATATATCAAGCCAGCAGATAAAAACAGTGGACATTCTTTCAAAATGGAGACCATACACAAAGGATACGGTCGAATGTAGCTCTAACAATTACATGCGTTTTCTTAGCAAATTGACTAATAAAGAATTCTCAGTTACATCAATGAAGTAGAGAAATTACTGAAACAGTCACATATATTTACTTGTTGAATATTGACTGACAAACAAGCTGATTTGTAGTAGAAAATCCCCACGTGACACAAATCCTCCTTTTTCCATTCTAATAAATTGAGATGAAGAAGGAGACTGGCTACAGATTGCAGAGAATCCCAAGTGAAGATGAGGTTAAGGAAGACAGACAGAGTGTGTTGCATTCATTACCTCTGTCTGTCTGCTAGCATATAAAGATATCAAGTGTGCTCATCTTCTCCCCAAATTCTGCAGAAAGCTAGTTTAACAGGCAGTAACAGGATCACAGGTCAATTCATGCTGGCAGAGAGGGAGTTAGAAGATCTGGGTGGGTAGACTCTTGGAATGACAATAAACTTAGTAATGTATGAATGAGACTGGAAGGAAGGGGGCTGAATAAAGCAGTGTTGAGCAAAGGTGCAAATGTGTGTTTTTATGTGAAATGGAGAAGTCGGCTGAGGGGTGGGGGCTGTGGGAGAGAGGGCTCAGATTCTGTCCTGTCCCGTGAGAGGAAGGATGTGACTATTGGTGGGTAACATAGATTTAGATGTGGATTTTAGGGAGATGCCAGATCCAATGTTAAAATAGACTTTGTCTGTCTGGTCTGAGGCTGTGATAACCTCCCCTACTGTTTCATATTTTATATTTTATATTTAATACAGAGATTTTAAAAAAGCAGGACAAATGATATTGTGGTGAGATTGCTAGTTAAATTTAATTAATCACAATTAAAGAACTACTACTCTTTAAATTACACAATGTGAGGATAACTGCATGGTGGTTAAAGAGCATATGATTTGTAAGAACAACATTTTTTTTACACTGCTGAAAATTAAAATCATTAGTTTGATAGTAAGCATTTGTGACTGTGATGAATATGAATTTGCTCTTTTGACTGTGAACTGTAGTGTGCTGGCAATAGCAACAAGGGTATTAAAATCAAAAATACATTAACTGAACCACTAAGCAAAACTTCAACATTAACTCAACAAGAAAGAGGTGCTTTTATTGTTTTACCTTGACCAGCGAGTGGAGGCTTCTCTCTCCAAACATGTCCTGGAGGAAGGTGTTGTCCTCAGGACGGCTGACATGGGGCTGCAGCTGGGAGGGCAGAGCCGCCAGCAGCTCATACAGACCTGCAGAGGGGGAAGAGGAAACACAGTGTCAGTATGGTAGTGGGAGGTATGACTGCATATATACACAGCGACATGCAAAAATCACATGCATGGAGACAGATGTATACACGTAAAAGAACAGAAGTGCTGTATGTGTGCAGGAATGCATACACACCCAAACACACACACATTCAAGGGACAGACAACACATCCATTTAAAAACATATACATAAATGCCTATACTAGAGCTTTAAAGAGCTTAGAGCTTAAAAGGTATTAAGCGTATTTTCTGGCTAAATGGAAGTTATAACTTTATTGACATGTATGATTCCAGTGAGTAATTTCCAGTAAGAAACATACTGTCTTCACTTAGAGTCTATTTTTTACAGATGACTGAGAGCTCAGTATCAGCAAAAGCAGTAAACTATGGATGCTGCTACAAAGAAGCTACGAATTCTAAAACATGGATGCTTCACACACATCTTCAACACAGCAGCACAGATTCAAGGTGGGCACCCAGGATTAGTGTGACCAGTTCAGTATCTGACCAAATGTGAAATATGGTCACAATCTCCCCTTCTGTTCCTGAGTTATGATGTTGAATAATGGCCACAGCATTATGATGTCACAGTGAAGTTGACCTTTGACCTTTTGGATATAAAACCTTATCGATTCATTTTATACAATTAGACATTTTTGTAAAATTTTGTCCCAATTACCATGATAATCTTGAGTTATGGCCAAAAATGTGTCACAGTGACCTATGACCACCAATCGATCAATTCATCCTTTAGTCCAAGTGGACGTTTGTTCTGGATGTAATGAAATTCCCTGCAGGCGTTCCTGAGATACTGCATTCACAAGAATGGCACAGACAGACAACCTGAAAAAAATAATGCTTCCAGCCACAGCAGTCACCAGCACAGATGCATAAAAACACTCCAACCCCACTCTTCTCCTTGTCACTAGAAGGAAAAGGAAACACAGAGGCAATAAAGCATTTCCTCCCAGCCTCTGCTTCCCACTATTGTCCCAGCCTTTCCTGTTGTTTGAGGAACACTGCTGTCCCCAATCAGAAACAACTCCAAAAACGTCATGCCAGGCAGCTAGAAATTCAACTTTTTGATCAGTTGAAAAGTTCAATATTAACCTTCTTTTTTTCCACCAAACAGATGTCACACATGCCTCGGGAGGATTTCCATCCACGCATCCGTCTTGCCTGTAAACAATCAATTTCTGGAGTGAAGTGCACGTGTGTTTGCTAAACACAAGTTTTGGAAGAAGTACTCAGGATAAATTCTATGTGGCTGTTATGCTTGTTATGTCAATACTTTTTATCCTGAAAGCCTGTAATGGAAATGCACTGTTCTGAAATAACCTTTTGCACTTAAAGAACTGGATTTGAGGTAAGTGAAGTGAACAAGTTTGGCTGTATACTTACTGATGTCATGAGCTCACAAGGACAGTGAATTTTGCATTTATCCAGGCCTATATATGTGGCCTTTTTGTAGGTCATCACCATAGCATGAGCAAAGTTTGCTGGTGACAGTGAGAGAAACAGGGTGCATAGATCAGCAGTCCCAATGGCTGAATCTGAATCGCTTCAGAACAACACATGTTGAAATCTGTACGGCCTGTCGGGGGTTTACTAACCCGGCTTATGAAAGGACTGAATATTTCAAATTCAATTTACAGGGAACCAGACTCGAAAGTTGATGGTTTCAAGATTAAGTGGAGGGGAGGTGAAGCACTCAGAGGGAGAGAGCACAAAACCAGTGAGTGAGCGGGGTTCCTTCCAAATACAACAGAGTCCTGGAGCACGACTGATGGAGAGTGGTAGCAGATACTTGTTTGTTGCTCCATTCTGGTCTTCAGCGTGGCTGTGATCCACTAAACCAGGGGATACAATAAAGGTCAGGCCCAGACAGAGTGAAGGCAACCAGGGCTATATGTATCAAAGAGAAATGCACCAGACAAGGCCCCCCAGATTCAAACTCCAACACAACCGCACAGTGCTTGAACCCCTTTGATGTAACATGTGATCATGTGAAGAAAATCTAAACACGTTCACGGCGGAGCCATCGAAACGTCAAAACAAACTTGAGCGGCTTGGCTACCTCTCTGAGAGTGTCTTTCATCAGAGGACAGAGCGAAAGAGAGGAAGGAGAAAGGGGAAAAAAAAAAACCCACCACAGACGCAAGTGGAGTAATTCGGAGCTGAAAATGATTGATTGAAAACAATGGTTGACGTCGTTGGCTGGATGAATGACTGACTGTCTGAACTGGCGGTCTCTCTGACTGGGTTAGAGCAAGTGAGTGCTGGCAGCTCAGACCATTTGGCAGGAGAGACATGGCTGCCTAACTTGCTGCTGCTGCTGCTGCTGGGCAGTCAGATAGATGGAGTGTCATCTGCCACTCTCTACCCTATGCTTTCCATTTGGATGTGATCTGGGCTTTGCGCCTCAGAGATCTTTGAGCAGACGCACAGGATTTATCAAGACCATATCCTGCCCTGTTCTTCAGCTCACAACAAGGTTTCTGCGTAGTGTCAGTGCCTAATACCTCACTTCTACAAAAGTCCTGTGGTAAAGAAAGAAGTATAACAAAACAGAGAGGTTTTACACACAACACATGTGCACCAGTCACTACAGCAACCCCCGTGGTTTTACTCGAGCTTGGTGTGTGATATTGTCCCTGGTATGTGATCATCCCATGACTGGTTCTGTGGTCCTCATCACGAGAAACCTTCTAGTTTTTTCAGCTAACGCAAACCTGCCTGAGGGCAGCTGGCCGGCTCAATCTTTTACAACTTGGAACTCCCAACAGAACATCTCACATAATATATTAAAAGAAAGATTTAAAGAGACATGGGATGAGGTGAGGGGTGTAGGAAGGGCGTTGAGAGTGGGGGGAAGAGATATGGTATTGTCATTACTATTGGCAGAGCTGAGATACTGGTAGGAGGAGATGAAGGGAGCGAGGGAGGGAAGGAGAGAGTCAGAGTCCCAAAGCGTTATTCTCCCCAGGTGCGAAGTCTCCCCTCCTGTCTACACACTCAATGATTCAATTCCTTATTCTTTCTGACAACAATTCCTCCCTATCCAGGTTGTGTGATGCGCGCCAATGACACATTATGGTAAACACATCAACTCCATTAGCTGATCAGAAATAATAAGATAATCGGGGAAAAAAGACAAAACACAAACGGACACTGTGCTGGCCTTCCGGGGTCACTATGTCAGGCTGAACCCTGTGAACCAGAGAAAACCCAGTTTCTAACAACAACAGAAAGAGATGTAGAGGAGCCAATAGCTAAACAAGGACTCTGCAAAGCTGAAATTAAATATAAGAATGTATGGGTGGACAAGCGCGGACGAGAAATGGAGGCAGAAAGAGAGAGGGAATGGGCCAAAAAACAACCACAGCGGTGGTAAAATCACTGTGTGTGGACACTAAAAAAAGTGGAGAGAGAAATAAATCTAGGGCCAGATGTATGGACACATGTATAGATCTGCAACATCAGAAACCGTGTCCAGCACAGACAGTGAGAGACAAAATGAGAGAGGGGGAAAGAAGAAAGGAAACAGGATTGTGCCAAACCTTTACCACTAAAGGGTGGACTGACTTGTTTCTTGCAGGGCTGGTCTGGCTTCATTTGATTTGTTTTGGCCAGACTATTCTGGACCCTCTCGTGCGGCGGCTGTGTGTAGCGGACCTGGCAGTGTTTTGTAGTCGACCACTAGGTTCTGTTGTGGCTAGTGCTGGACCAGCCCAGAGGTCCAGAAGACCAGTGTGATGTTGCGCAGGATGGCCGAAACAGTCTTCAGAGAAAGTGGAGAGGCCAGGGCCTTCGAAGCTTCCCGTACGGAGGAAGTGACCACTTCAACTGCCAAACAGCACTTCCCCTCTCACGCCCACACCTCCACAGCGGTTTAAGAAAATAACAGTGTTTTTCACAGATCCCTTTCATGTACAACACAAAAACAATCCCAGACAATGAAATGCATTAAACATGATATGCATCAAATTGCCAGTCACATAGGTCAAAGACCTCAGGAGTTTTTCTAGAGCAGTGCAAGAAAAGGAAATTACAGGGACTAATCTGACAACACAGAGTTTGCATGGCTGTAAAATATGACCCTTGCCATGACATTGAGCCACATGGGGCCAAATGGGCTGCTGTGAGACAAATTCATCAGTCTGCCCATAACTTACATGTTTGACTTTACAGCATGGATGCTAAGGGACCACACTTCCACCTTGTAACCGAACTACATACAGAAAGACAAAGTGACTGTCAGGTGAAAATGAATTTGTTCAAATACAGGAAATGAATGTTGGGTTTCGACTCAATTTCCACCCCCCTGCACCTTCTCCCAGGTGCTGAAGAAGTTATTGACCTCCCTCATAAATCTTTTAGGAACATATAGAGAGCACAATGCTGATGTTCAGCTCACCAGACTGCAGGGAGTGGCAGTGGGGAGACAATATGGTGGCAGCAAAAGAGGCAAGGATGGCAGCAAAAAAAGCAGTAAAGGTTTGATTTACCACCTTATTCTACATCTGAGAGAGGAGCAAAGGCTGCCTCAAGCATACCAATGGAAGACAGAGACGAAGCATTCAGTCACTTACACGCTGACATAAATAACATCTGATTAAAGCATGTGCGCAAACAGAAGAAGAATGATGACGCATAAAGACAAAGATGAGAAGGAACTTCATGAAAAGACCGGGGAGTGATGGCTTTCTGCAACAGCAAGAAATAACAATTACCTTGATGAAAATTTCTGTACTAATGTAAATACGTTTTTGTCCAAAGGGAGAAACTCTAGACAGACAGTGGGTGGGAAGACAGATTTAACCTGAATAGGGGGCCAAACAAAAGGAGAAGTATTTAGGGCCCCTTGTTCACAGCCAACACAGGACAGGACAGAATATGTCATCAGCCTACTGCTCCAGGCAGCTTCTGTTCTGTCCGGAAGATTACCAGTGCCTGAAATAGCACAGGGAGCATTGGTTAGCTGGATTAAGTGACCATTGGACTGGTGCTGCATCATCTACCAGGCATGAAATTATATAGCATTACAACATGTATTAGCCGAGCAGATGCTGCGATCTTTAAACATAACTTACAGTCCAGCAGCGTTCTACTTGGGATACAACAGTGGTAGACCGTGGAAGAGCGTGGAGAGAGGTAATATATGAGGCTCACTCATGAACATAACAGCAGGAGTCTGTGCTCCATTCAAGCCCACAAGCCTCCCATTACCAGTTCCAAAGACCAAACCACTTCTCCACATTAAAAAAGGTCATGGGACTGAGCCCTCCAATATCATCTTCAATGATATTTTAGTGTCACGCTCTCTGAATAACTCCATCATTTGGGAGAAAAAAAGTGAGAGTGGCTTTTGCAAGATGTTAGCTGGGGCTCCACAGCATGGAAAAATGACTTCAGCAAGTACAGTGGGCTGGTCCAGGTGCAATCAACCGTCACTACGATCATATATCGACTGTTTCACTACCACAGGCTGAACTCTGGATGTATGTCATTTCAGGGCCTACAAAGAATCCGTGGCGTTTGCTGAGATCATGTCTCATTCAAGGGGAGCAAAAAGAATCCAGGTTGCAGGATCTTATCAAAGTTGCATTTCAGAGCCAGGATAGGCCAAGCCTTTCAAAGAGGATTTACTTTATTCCATCTTGTTTTCAACATGCGATCAAATATCAGGTAGTAAGTGCCTCACATGTCCTCTGCTCCATGCGTCGTCACACCTTTACACTTGAAAGAGCTGTCAGCACATTGAAAACAGAGCTCAGGACAAAAGTGCAGGTCTAATCAACATAATTGAACGCATATAGTCTGCAGGATCCGTCAGCAACCTGAAGAGCCAGTAGTGTTCAGCTACAACAACTTTAACAATCACACCACAGACAAGTGAGTCTTGAGTGGAAGCACCTGCAACAGGGCTAAAGTGAAGCCACTTGTCCAGGTCTGAGTAGTTAAACTTCCCTCCAGACCCATTTCCTGAACACTCAATGATATATAATGCAAGGAAAGACAGAGAGGAAGAGGAATCAAACATGGAGAAATGACAAAAGGTCTGGGCAGACAAAAAGACGGGCCAGAATGAAAGAAGACAGATACTGTATAGTGGAGGAAGGAGAATATAGCAGTGTGCCAGTCTGGTTTTTGTTGGATGGTGGGATGGAAGGTCCTCAAGTCTGTGGGAAGGCTGAGTTTGCCAGTGACCATCCGGGACATCTCTTTCCCGAGATGAAGATGAAGGGCTGCTGTTTGGCCCAGTCTGAGCCGACTAAGCATAGATTCACTGTAACATGGCAGACAAAACACAGAAGCCACAACAACCAGCCAGATCCAAATGACCTGCCACCTCTGCTTATTGTGGCAATGGAACAGCAGCAGACTTTCTGGCACAGGCGTTCATGTTCTGTCCAAAGCTGGGGCCAGCTACTTATTTCTAGCAAGTCTTCCAGGGATATCAAAGGCACTCATGCCAATACCACCTGAAAGGCCTTAATTTTGATCGTATATTAATAGCAGCACTTGTGAAAATTTGTGCTTTAAATTTACACTCTAAATCTTTCCCTGTCTCAGTCTGAAAGTTGCAGGATATTACTCAACATCCCATTGCCTGGTTGTCAAACAGAGCACATGGTCTGTAAAGCTGTTTTCAGGTTCTTTCTAATGCAAGTGAGCATGTCCTGCCCGCCAATGACCTGTGTGCTTTGGAAGGAAACAGTGGAGGATGTCGTTCTACCTCAACAAACAGTGAAAGAATTCTTCGTATTCAAACAAATAAAAGTCATCATTCCTCACTCTCAGTCGCACTCACTTGCTTTCTTTCTTTTACATCTGCCTCCCTTGACTGCGTTTTTATTTTTTGCTAAAATGATGTGGAAATTTTAGTTCTGATGTAACTGGAAACAGGGAGCTCTTCCAGTGGCAACAAATTCTTGTGTTTCGGTACTGTATCACTGCGGCACTGAGCTGGCTCCTGGCCAGGGATCACGACAAATGGCTGGAAGTTCCCAAAGGAATGCCACCCCCACTGACATAGGCAAAGTCCTCCCACAGCCCTCCTCAATATCTCCCACATGTTGAAACCGGCCAAGGCCAAATGCTCAGGATTCTTGACATCAGGAAGGAAAAATTTATTGTTAACCTTGACAGAGAATAAAGAAACAATATGGCAATATTCTTATCATATTGTTCATATTAGTCAGAGATTTGTCTTTCTATTTTTGCATTTTTACTATGCAGAAGTGTGTTTATGTCACAGCAATAACATAGTGAAGTCACAAAGTGTTTCTCCATAGGAATATCTGCATCTCATTACTCAGTATCATTATATAGCCATCACCTTCTCCAAAAGGGGGTGTTCGAGATTGGAGAGAATAAGATGGCTGGAATCGCTCATCTATCGCTCCTGCACAAACATGCACATATGCAGCCAGTAAGTTATTAGTGTATCTGGTAAACGCGTTGTCCGATCGAAAGATTTCCATGTGTAGTCTTTCATGCGAGTGTCGCCCACCTCCTCCACAGATGTGCTTGACTGAACCACCCTTATCTTTAAATGCTGTGCGGGGGCCATAAACCTTGATAGGACATGCAGGTACGGCCTGGAATAACACAGTTAACTTTAATAAGGTTAATAAAAGGGCATCAGGGTCTTTAGAAGTACCTGGTTGAGAGTGTGTGCGCAAGGATTTGGGCTGGTCTCGGGTGTATGGTTTAGAGGGGCACCATGCAGTGACTGTAATGGCACATGGGGGGCCTGTGAGCAAGCAGTTGACTCAGGAGCAGTATTGGGCAGGGCAGTGAGATTAAAAACTTTTAAACCACGACCACATAATTGCATTGCATGCAAAGGCCACAGCTTTATAAATAAGGAATACATGTATGTTCCTGAGAATTTAGAAATGAAAATGAAGGCAGGATTTCTTAACTAACTAGAAATTATTATTTCATAACTAGAAATTATAGCCTGCCAGATTCTGGATTTTTGAGGCTGGCACCAATAAAGATATTTGAGTTCAAAAATTTGATACACATGACATAAACAAACACTGTTGATATGGACCTTGTAGATTTGTTTTTTAATGAACTGTGACCAAAATATGTATTGAGAAAGGCATTTTACAGTTGGAAAATAAACTTGTAAGTGCTCTCTGAGAAACTATGCAATGGCGTCACTGTTTGTAAAAGACCTCAAACACATTTCACTTTTATAATGCAAGTTCTTCTTGTTGGCCGATATATCTGCACAGTCAATTTCTCAGTTGCGCTCTACTGGAAATACCATTATGTTTGTATGCAGACTCTGGCTTGTTTTATCCTGGGGGGGGAATCAATATTTAAACTGTATTCCAACAGATTGTTTGAAGTAGTTTGCTTTGTAATCTAGCAGATGATGCTTGAACTATTGCATGCCCTATTAACCAATCAGTAAACTAAGCTAATAAAAAAAATGGAGGACTAGCAAGCAAAGCCATGCTGATTGGATAATCACGGCACCAAAGCATTTGAGCAACAGTATGTGGAAGTATTTTGAGTTCTTTTCTGTAGAGGGCAAAATTACAAGCAAAGATAAAAAGAAGCTGTCTTACTCTACAACAATGATAAATCTAAGGAGTAACCTGTGGTACAACCTCGCCTGACTGCCTACTTTTTGACACACTCATCCTCCCGACCCCCGCCATAAGTTTGTAAAAAGGCCATCAGAGATAAAATAGCAAGATCTATATGCAAGGACATGCAGGCTATTGGTATTCTTTCAGAATAATGACAGAATTGGAGCCATGATATAAAATTCCAAGCTGAGCCATGATCTCAAGACACATAGTGCAGTTGTATGACACCACACAGGAAAAAATATAGACTATACTGAAGGGTAAAACACTCTCTGACCACTATACAAATCATATATATAGACTCATCTGAAACATGTCAGACTACAGATAGAAAGGTATCGCCCACTACTATCACAGAGATTCAAGTCTAGCTGCTCCATCTGATGTCTCCAGCTGTAAATCTCCAGTATCACCCCATTCTACCTTTCCCCCCACAAATGATCCATACACTACCACAAAACTGCAATCACATAACTGCAGAAGCAGGGAGGAAATGGGGCTACAAGGAGCAAACACCCACTCTCACTCCAGGAGGCTCACTGACCTCTGAATGGCATAAACCAGATGTTGTAAGTCTGAAGACTTTAGGAGCAATTGGAAAAGCTTCTCATCTGCAGACAGTGAGCTGCCATGACTGTACATCCTTAATCACGTGATGGAGCAAGTTATTACTGAACTGACTCCAAGTCCCACACATCACTGCACACAGAGCAATGTTCAGACACACATGTGGTACTGTATGTAGACAGTAAATTTAATTGTCACTGATTTAAAAATGACAGCAATGATAAACATCGCCAAAGTTGCCAAAAAAAAGGGAAAATCCTATTCCATATTTTTATGTTGAAATGAATCATTACAGTGAAGCAGTCCTTGGCAATGAAATTCATAGATGTCAGGCTTCCTCCAACAGTGCTCTTACATATATGTAGGAAAATATGTATAAAGAAAACTCACGCAAGTGGAACAAAACCTAATTAAAATCTAAGGTTCCGAATATTCAGAATCGTTCATATTTTCTGGA
This sequence comes from Holacanthus passer, assembly GCA_025331565.1. NCBI lineage: Eukaryota > Metazoa > Chordata > Actinopteri > Pomacanthidae > Holacanthus > Holacanthus passer. The sequence continues at coordinate 879,649 of JAFREQ010000102.1, forward strand.
TCAGTGTTATCATGTCTCTGTACATACTTTTGCATTTCTCTAGCACGCAGGTGGCAGTCTGTCATTGAGTGTGAGATTGTACGATGGGATAGGCAGAGATTTTTGGTATAATAATGTAAATGCATTCACACAGGGTATAAAAATATATATATACTTTTTGAAACGTAACCTTGCAGCTAATGGAGTTCAGCAGGGAGATAAATGGCGAGCAGCAGACAGAGGAGTGGGCTGGGTTTGTCTGTCTGAAGATCCCTGAGTGGGAGCTGAAATAAACTGAGATGCGGCGAGCCAAACGGAGCGGAGGCGTAACAGTTATCTGTCCCCGACTGAGTCCACAACAAAACTCCATCACGGCTGAACAGGAGGAGAAATGACTAAACAGCAGCTATCTGGAGGAGAGCAAAGAATCTGGAGAGCAGCTGCATAGCTTTGTTGGAGGGGAAAGAGGGTTACAGAGTGTTCGGGTTAATCTGAGCAGAGTTTTGACTTCCCCTGAAAGTCTCTGTGGAGCAGCCTTCCCATTATCAGTCATGTCAAGTGTTTGCACAATTAAAAGCTAATTTTTTGTCTCTTATTGGCTGCCTTTTTAGAATGTGAATTAATGTGTGTTTGTGTATTCCAATAACAGCAGCCAACAAAATGTCACATTAACAGTGTCCTAAAGCACAGGGAAAGGGTTTTCTTGATTTTGAAGAATGGAGAGTAAGGATTGGACACTGTCAGACAAAATGTTTCAAACAGCAAAAGCAGGGCCAGCGTCATCAAGCAAAGCCCTATCATTAATCTGCTTCCAAAGCATTTATGAAAAACATAAAAGTCATATAGTGAAAGAAGTCCAGAGTAACCCAATCAGCCTCTCCAGCACTCCCCACAGTCATATTTTAAGGCCAGTTTTCCAACCTTTTATTGTTTTTCAAGTTTATTTTCTCACCTTTTGGTTTCATTTATTAGAATCTAATTCATACAGAGGCCCGTTGTTTATTTGGGCTGAGACGGAGCCGGAGAAAGAGGTGGAGAGAGAGAGAGAGAGATGGTATGATCTTACATGTGCCCTCCATTTGTCTGCCCACGTATTTGCTCTCCAAACACTCCAATAATGAGCATTTTAATAAGATCTGCACATACACATTCATACGGTCTCCAGCCCAAATCTGGTAATGAAATAGGAGAGCTGCTACTAAAGAATAGTTATATTAATGATAATATTTTTCCCATTATGTTAAAAGCCCCAGCACAGTACTTCATCTTCTGTGTGTGTGTGGTGGGGCTGGTGTTGAGGGGTCTGCAAATGGCAGGACTGCTAAAGAAAAGAAGCTATGGTTCTGGCGAGATACTGTTAGGTCTCTGTAATCATTGGCAGGCGCCACATGTGGAGGAGGTATTGTTTGTCTCTGTGGATTTATGCTTGTCTGCCGAGGTGTTGCTACCTATAAGCCAAATCTTCAGAACGACGTAGAGCTGATGTAGCTGATGTGGACATGCTCTAAACTGAAACTACACCTCAGCCATTTCAAGCTCAAATCCTTTGCCGTAAATAAAGAAAATTACATCAAACAATGCCAGATATTACATTTTTCCAAACCAGGCCTATATGATATATGAGGAACAAATTGACTATTGGCTGAATCACTATTGAGTGACATAAAGAGTCAAACATTTCTTGTAACATGTCTGATCACTAGTTTACAAGGATGATAACAACATTTAAGAGGTTACTATTTTATCCCTCTGAACTGAAGTCATTAACTCAATCAGTAATGAGCAGTTATAAATATTGTTATGTGCTAGCTGAGGTATAGAGCTGCACCACAAGTGTCCCATGAAAAAAAAACCCATTTTGGCTGCCAAGAGATTGATTTTGTTGAAGTGGAAGATTAATAAGCCTGAGTTTTTCCAATAGATAGCTGGTTACTTGAACTTTTGAACATTTGTGGTATGTAGAGAATAGCAGAGAGAATAGATAAGTGTTTTAAATTATAGTCCCGAAGGAATTTTGGATCAAGTCAGGAATTACCTTAAGATGTCAAAAATTTGCATTTAAATCAGAGACCAACATTTTCTCAGACACATTTTCTTGTCTTTTTTTTTGTTTATTTGGTATTCTCCTTTTTGAGTCTGTACCTGAGATGATTTTGGAACCTGGTTCCCCTTACTGGTTAGATAAACCCTATCATCCCCTATACAGATAATCATGTAAGCAGGATGGTTAATCCTTCCATAATTATGAGTTGTTGTTTATTTATGTACTGTTTCTGTTGAATAGTGTTTTATTGCATTATGGATAATTCTAAATGGAAAAAAGTTACTATTTTTTTTAAAGGAAACTGCTCATGATTAGTTACTTGCAACTCAGTTTAACTGATATTTATTTAGTGTTCAGTGTTTAGTGTGACTTTTCTTTATACTCCTATTTCAAATTACTCAGTTTGCTTTTAATTTATTTTTTTAATATATATTCCAATTTTCAAGTTTTACAGAGGACATTATGACATTAATTAACATCAAATGTTATTCTAAATGTGACAGATGACTATTGGTGCTTTCAGACATTCTGAGAAATAACTGCTTATAATATGTACATTGGTATCAAATATGAATATCCTTTAATGTTCATTTAATGTGGCTAGTACACTTTAAAAAGTTATATCAATTAACTGTAACACAATCATTATTACAACACAATATTTCAGTAAACAAAATCCAATATATTGATTTATCAGCCAGCAGTAATGTATCAAAATAGTATTAAGTAGCAGTATAACTTAGTAATAACAAGTATAATTAGCGTAATCTACTAAGTGAGTGTTAGTAGAGGAGAAGAGGTTATTCAATAGTGAATTTCACTTTAAACTCAGCAATTATTCCTTCATATATTTTAGGCATATTGCTTTCTTTCTCTCACTGTTGAAATGTTCACAAACCGTAGTCTCAAGCACTAACTGATCTGACCAAGAACACATGAGGCTGAAATGTTTGTCCCTTGTAGCAAGCCATAAATATGACAGATTTTCCATCATCTTAATGGAGCTTTATCTCTTAAATCAACAACACTATTATGATACCAGGAGTAACACTACCAGTATTCAATATAAACTTTGGTACCATGCCTGGTAGTCCCCAATGCCAGGCAAGCCACAAGCATTTGTGACTTCACCAGGCCAGGAGATCAGTGACCTGAACTTCATCCATAATATTCATCATGTTTCACCTGCACACACAACTTCACAGGACCATCAAGGGGGGAAGCAGAGGAGATGGGCCGGAGGAGTCTTTACGTGTTTTATTTGGAAACCTGAGCCCTTGCCGGTAATTGCCCAAAATGACTCTAATCGTAATTGATGGTCTGGCTTTCTACTTTGTCTGCACAAATTTCCAGGACGACGGGGGCTACGGTAACTCTGTTAACAGTCTGGACGCAGAAAGGCACACACTCTTTATCCATCAGACCTGGACTTAATGTCTGTCCTCCTTTTGTCCTTTTGCTAATCCTGCTCTTGTTGGGTGAGTCCCCTGCGTGTGTGTGGATGTGTGTGTGTGTGATATAGCTGGCCATTAAGCCAGACTGAGAGGAGGATAGTGTTCCTGAGGGGAGAGGTGATGATTTCTGGCAGCTGTCTTGGCGTTGACAAGCTTGACACGTTCCTCACTCTGACATCACATAGTCATTCACACACACAGACACACATGCACACTCCTCAGAACAGAGCAGAGAAGATGACAGAGATGGAGTACAATACACATATTTTAAAATTATTTTGCTACACTGGTTATACAGACTACACTTAAATACATCTATACTAGATTTAAAGCTAGGATCACACTTGGTGCTTGCATTAGGTTCCTTTTGTTTGTGCGCTGATGATAAACATAAAAATGTGAATCAAAGTAGCAAATTGATTTTGTAATTTTTGCAATTTTTGTCATTTTTACAATTTTTACAACCACGATTCCAAAAATGTTGGGAAGCAGTGTAAAATGTGAATAAAAAGAGAATGCAGTCATTTGCAAACAAGCTGTTTACCAGCAGCAGTTTTATAAAGTGTTCCTGAGCCCATGTAGTAATCTCCTTTATAAAATCATGTGTTTAACAAGTCTTTCCAGGATGAACCTTTCATACTCAATCATGATACTATCACCTGTTACCAATGAACCTGTTTACCTGTGGAATGATCCAAACAGGTGTTTTTGGATCAGTCCACAACTTTCACAGTCTTTTGTTGCTCCTGTCCAAACTTGTTTGAAACATGTTGCTGCCATCAAATTCAGAATAAGCAGATATTTACAAAAATAAATGAAGTTGATCAGGTCAAATATTAAACAGATCATCTTTGCACTGTTTTCAACTGAGTATATGCCAAAAAGAATTAGCAAATTATCACATTCTGTCTTATTTATGTTTTACACAGCTTCCCAACTTTTTTTGCAACCAGGGTTATAAGTGCATTTTACTGTTTTTGTGTTTCAGATTATGTTGCTGGCATGAGGGTCTGTACCTGGCTCATGGCCGGCTCCGGTGGCCAGGGCAGGCATGACTCCTGCCGGCTGTTTCCTGGTTCCCCTCAGGCTGTGGAAAATGGCAGTGGGGCGTCAGAGTAGTGAGCTCCTCGGCAGCTCTCCCCAGGGACCAGCTGAATCTGAGGAAAGGCTTTATGCCATGGAGCCCTGCAAGAGAACAAGATTTTAGAGCCGGCATGTCAAATGGCAGAATGGCCACATGCACGTGTGTGTCAGTCAGCTACTGTGTTATGTGTGTGTGTGTGTGTGTGTGTGTGTGTGTGTGTGTGTGTTTGAGTGTGTGTTATGGGATCTCGTAGCTACCTGTAGCCATGGATATGAACATCTACCATATCGACCATACATACAATAGATGTATTTGTGTGTAGGTGAGCCAACGATTGACAGTGAATGACTCACTAAATGTGTGTGTGTGTGTGTGCGTGTGTGTTTTGACAGTACATTCACAGTTGACTCTGGGTGTTTACAACTCAACACTTTTTTCCTAAGCTGCTGAACATCCTGCTTTGTATATGAGCCAACATCACCTCACCGGGCACTCATATATACACATTCCCTCAGACACACACACACACACACAGCTATCCCACACTCTATTCAGCATCCAGCGGAATCAAAGGAAACCTTATCCGTTAAGGGTAAGTAAGCAACCGAATGCAACAGACCTGTGAAAAGTCAAACAGGCATGGAAAAGCATCGCTTCGTAAATAATGGCGCTCAAGTGGAAAGTCAGATAGAGCAGGAACAGGAAGACAGGGGATGTAGACCACAAGTAAAAAGTCTGTGGCTCATTGAAATCTCCCCCTGCAGTGGATGAACATGACACACACAGTAGCATACTATAAACACAACCAGAGAACAGCTAATCCTTATTATTTGGACAAGATAGCCTGAGCAGACCTGTAGACTTGGGAGTAAGACTTAAAAAAAAAAAATTTATTTAAACTTGACTGACTGAGACGTTACCTGCATTAGACTTCACTCCCCATAGACTCAACTTTAATGACTTTCATTCAAGTCTGAAATTTGCTCAATCCCCAGAACAAGGAAAATTAATGAGGCTGACCTTCTCTAGCCATCTGGCTTCAAAATTTAAAAATTAAACTTATTGGATAATGAAAGGACTTGATCGTAGCCATGTCCAAAAATATATAAACAGCTTTGAAGCAAAATGCAGTGTTAATTTCAAGAAAGACTTGAATCAGGAACAGATTAGAAACCACCTAAAAGCTGTATCATGTAATGTGGCATGAAAAGTAGATGGGAACTTCACATCTTCAGCCATGAATGTGTCCTCTGTATTTGTCTCATCCTCCTTGTTCCATCCGTGTACAGGTCTTATCTGCAGCCCTAGTATGTGCAGTCACTGCAGGGTGGACAGTTAACCAAAATCTGTGTATGAGTAGTCGAGGGGTCGCAGTGGATGCACTCCACAGGCCACAGGCCATCCACCCTTCTTGGACCTTGACTCAGCCTTTATTTAACTTAACAGGTCTAACAGGTTTAACAGGTCCCAAACTCTTCCCAATGTGTACAGCCTCTTTCAAAAGGCCATTAAAAACCTCAACAGGTCCCAGAATTCAGCCTGTCCTGCCACCAGCACAAATGATGTATTTGAAAAAGGGAGAATGGAAAACAATTAGGTTTGAGTCTTCGGTTCTTCACAGCGAGCAGTTTAATGATCCATTATATGTCAGTTCCCATGTGCTGTGGCCCAGGCAAACTCGGTTAACTGAATTGTAGAGTCTTGGGGTCCTGTTATTAGTTCACTTCACTGGAAGAAAACGCTCAAAATAAACACCAGCAGTGAGATAAGTTCCATTATGTGTTGTGCACTGAGTCACAGTGTGCTGTGCCAACTAAGAACCACTTGGCTGGAGAAAGAGACAGCCAAAACACCTGCAGCCCTTCCAGCTTATTCGGATGTCCCATCAATTGTTAGGTGGTGTCAGCCGCATATGCTTTAAGTTTGAAATGCTGTGACTACACGTCCATCTTAGCAGGCTGAAAAGTGGACCGGAAATTCATTACCAATGTGTTTTCTGTAAAGAATCTCTCACTCGGCCCACGCAGTGACAGCTGCACAGGAGTGACTACTTCCTGGCGTTTGCCCTGCATGTGTGTACAAACACATGCAGAGGTCGAGGCTCAAATCTGCCAAGACAGCAGCCCACGTAGTGAAACGCTACCACGCCTGTCTGACATACTGTGATGTGAACTCACCTCAGGGCCCAGCAGACCCCAGGTGGGGCCTTGTGGAAAAAGCATCTAGACAATACAGTCCAGAAGATGCCTAAGTGAGCAGGTAAGCAAGCAACCAAGAGCATATCAGAAAAAGAAAACTTTCTTCTGGATTGAGATGTAGAAAATATGGTGCATTCATCAAACAGAAAGGACTGATTTTCCAACGAAAGGAGATCTGGGAGATGAATTCAAAACTCTGCTACGATGTCACGCCAGCATCAATTTGTTGGCCAGATTTGTCAGCCATTTGCATGAGCTTTGCATGAGCATAAAGCACAAATGAAAAACCTGGTGAAATCGGAGTTCAGTGCTGTTCAACCCTTTGCATACTTCAATAAAATAGGTTAAAAGGGCCAGCGGAGAAGGGCAGCGGCGCCTTGAGCAGTGACCACAAAATCTCTCCAGCAGGCCAGTTTGAACAGGGGACCGAACCTAAGCACCACTGAGCTCGTGCCAAGAGAACTGACCCATGCTAAATTAGTTCAGTGTTTCACAGAGAGAGGACTACAGCACGGTTTTGTCATAAGACTTTGTGATTAGAATGGCAGACTTAAGGAAAGACAAGGGACATGAATACTCTTAAGGTATGCCGCGCTGTAATATCAGTCGTTCGCCTTTTGTTGCATCCAAAGGGGAATGACCACATATTCCCCAATCTGAGGAGGGATCCATCTTTCCATTTGAGGAGCTTTCTGAGTGCCATGAAGCATGTCGCAGAGCCGGGAACACCTGGGACCTTTTAAAAGGCCCAAAAGGATCATAACAGACAGACTTAAAGAAACATTCCCCACTGTCAGAATGCTCTTACCGTGTCTGTTCACATCACACAATATCAGATGGTCATGGGGGGAGTAAAGATACACTTTGCCATGTGGACAAGAGATGAGATACGCTTAACTGCAGCGAGATGTTCCTCCCTCTAGCCCTGTGAAGACATCTTCAAATGGTTCTGCCACCATCTAGTGGGAACTTTCAAGACTGCAGGGAGTATTTGCCCTGAAAACCCAGATGAGACACGACCCGAAGCACCTCTCCCTGACAGAGACCTGTATGTATGGATGTCAGGAGATGCTGTCTGTGTCTTCGTCTTGTTCTGTGTGTGAAACCTGAGGCTGAATCAGTATTTTAAGAGAAAATAGCTCAGGGTGATGGATGGATAGGTGGAAGGATGGGGGCACGGGTGGAGCCATCTGACTCTCAGCTGGATGTTGATGAAGTTAGTGAGAGGAATAACAAAGACAGGGTGTGAATGACTGACAGTGAAAAACACTAAAGGACCAGTCATTTCTAAAGGCCCTGTCAACAATTTGAATGTATGCTTTAAGTGTTGAACTTTATATCAAGGTTACTATAAAATCTTTTGCTTCCTCCCTTCTTCCTATTGGTCGACTGGACTGTGGAAAGATTCCAGTTCAAAGCAGTTGGACAAAAGTCAACACGATCCTCATCAGGAAAAGAAACGAGGAGAAAAACATGTCATGCTCTGAAGCGTTCACAGGGTTCACTGGGTGGAATGGTTCTGTATTCATGCTGCCTCCATCTGGACCTGGACAGGGAGTACTACGACAGGACACGGCAGAGGTCAAGTCTGCCATTCAGCACCACTGAAACCTCCCCGGGGTGCTATTGAGGTGTTGGTTTTATTTGTCCTGGATTGTCCCACATCAAGTGACAGGAAGGCCAGCTACTGGCCAGAGTTTTTACTGGGCCACCATGAATGACACTGATCTTCTCCATCACATGACAGACGCCCATCCAAAGCCACCCCTGTCACACATGCTCTGGTTACAGCTCAAAGGACCATTTCGCTCCAAAGCTGTACACCAGCTTAAATGTCTGCTGATCAGCTCCAATCTGAAGAGTTTATCTATACTGGTCCTTGGTGAGATGATAGAAGATCTATTTGGCAGCCCCTGTGACACCTGCTCAGGTTACCACTTCTGTTCTCTCTCGCAACTGTCTTTTTTAAAATGAAGGAGATCAGGTTTTATTTGTCCAATGTGCTGCTGCTTTTGTCTTCACAGATCTCTCAAATCTTGACTTGACAGAAGAAGCTACTTTGTCCTCTCCACTCTGTCAAAAGTCACTTTGTGAGTTCAAGTATCATTTGAAAATTTCAGAACTAGAACTGATGCTAGTTTTTGGTAGTGATACCAAAACCTTTTTTTTGTATTTAACAAATGAAGTCAAAGCTTCCAAATGCACAATTTTATCAAAATACAAGTAACTATACAACAAATTTGTTATAAAATATAAAATTGTTGTAAAATATAGTTCCAACTTTAGAACAAGCTATTTTTTTTTATTTCAACAAGTGCTTATCTGGTCAAAGAATAAGCAAAGAAGATCACAAATCTGACTAGACATTCATAGGTGCTTGATAAAATCCAACATGAAAAAAATGTTGATTGATTGATTGATGATTTTGACACCCCACTAGTTGCACCAAAAAACAGGTTCAGCGAAAACTATCACCAACTATCACCCATCATTTTATCTGAATCCACTGCCTACTACTTCATAATCCTGCACCAGGCTACAGACTTGCTAAGTCATTAAATATACTGTGTAAATAACAGCTGAATGTTAATGGGTACACTATGTTGTTTTTGCATGTTCTTGTGTGTGCACATAAAAGTCAACAGCGGTGGCAGCAAGCACACAACCTTCCAGTTCATGAAAGAAGCTTCCAAATAACTGTGCTGTGGCACTGTTAAGAAAGAGAGAGGAAGAGTTTAACATGGCTGAAGAGACAAAAGAAGAGAGACTCTCTACCATGTGGATTAAAAGAAAAAACATAATTGTTCCTTTTCTGGAAAACTATGTTCTTTTGCTTCACGCCCCATTGGTGAGCTTCAGCTTTGAGGTATTGGTATGGGGTAGCTGCGAAGACAGATTGGATGTAAAATCAATTTGTATTTCAGCTACTCTACATCATATTGGCTTGTAGGAACCACAAAGTGCAAAGTCAGACAGACAGAAGTAGATAGAGTTACAGCCACATGCACACAACCATACATGACACAATCATAAGAGTATAATTGCAGTGTATCCAGCTGTGGTAAAGGCGAACATTCATTTACACACAGGCACACAGTGGAACTCCATTTCAATGGGCTGTGCATAATTGCAGTGTATTAAACCGTGGTCGAGGGGAACGTTCATCCACATGACATTTTGAAAGTATAATACTGATTCCAGAAAAAAGAAAAGAAAATCGAAAAGCCTCCCGATGCCAGCGCCGCATAGGCAGCCCCTTGCCTTTTCTGTTTCTTCTGTGGAAAAACACATTGTTGAATAATGTCTTTCTCCTGCCTCGGTGCAGAGCTGCCAAAATGTCACCACGTCGATTCCTATTAAGCTTGAGGCGCGTGACGCTGGCGAGACAGGGTTGTGTTTTCAGGCGTGTGCCATACGAATTCTCGTTAATAGCCGTTAGCTTTACGAGGGATTGGGGCTGCTTAAATTAAGACTCAGCGGTACCTGGCATGGCCAATGTTCCTGGAATGACTGACTGCTGTGGAGGCGCAGCAATAACGATGAGCAATAGGAAGAAGTATATGCACACAACTAAAAAGCATATGGAAAGAGATTAGTGGAGCAAATGTGGAATATCAATGAACACGATTAAGCCACGATGCCAAAAAGTACATATCAACAAGAATGGCTTCATCCAAAGTGAGAGGTTAACAGAGAAATGGGAAAAGGGACCTCTCTTCTCTTGGTCTCAGGTAAGACTTTCTGACAGCTCGGAATCAGCACTCTGCCACGTGTTGCTCATAAGCGTCCAGTCTTTCCACATAAAATACATCTGCTTATGTGAATGTACATGTGCGTTGTTAGTGCACGCACGCGCACACACACACACAAGTGTACAAAGATACAGATCTGTGTTTAGGTCAATCTATCTATCCAGAGGCATGAAGTCATTCTCCCTGCCTCAATACAGAACTGGCTGGAGCATTACATTTCACTTAAAAAAATGCATTTAAGACAAATCTATCTAATTTACAGGAGAGATGGAAAGATGTTTCACTGATGGGAGAAGTTTACCTTCAGGCCTTTCTGGCAGAGAGCCTTTCTGCCAGAAAGCCTTGATTAGGTTTAGGCACCAAATCATCTTTGTTAGGTTTAGGAAAACATCATCGTTTGAGCTGAAATAAGGCAAAGTTGACTTTTGGTTTCACGCTGGACACACACAGCACTCTCCTGGGTGAAAGTCCTGTGTTTGACCCATCCAGCCACCTCTACCTCCCTCCTACGCAGACTTTGTTGCTCTTTATACTATGTCCCATGACTTCCGAAAGTCTTTCTGGCTGAAAACCCTGAAGGCAAACTCTTCTCCCACGTGCAGATGTTTTAGGAACTAAGGGCTCACTGATATGGAAGACTATGAGTCAGGGGACTTGAAGAAAATCAAAGGTGACACGATGATCCTCTGGTGTAGTAGACATTTATTGCATACTACAATGAACGTCTGGTGGATGCGTCAAACTAGCTTCAAGGATTTACAACTATGCTACCTTTCCGATTCTCACACCTCCAGGTCAGCTGTGTGGGTTTCACTTGAGATAAGCCAATAATAACAGGGGTTTTCTAGCATTCTGTATGTGTTATCCTTTAAGTTGTTAATCAACACTAACTAGATGAGTATATAACTTGAAATGATAAACATTACCAAAATTTAAGGCAACAAAGAGTAAGAGATCGAGGGTCAAAGTCACTTTGTCCTTAAAATAATCTTGTGACCAGAGAAAGGTCTGTGCATTGCTAATAAAGAAATCCATCTGTTAAGGCACAATTAAGGCTCAGTAGAGCAGTTAAGCCATAATCTGACAAACATACATACAAACATACGAAAGCAGATCATGAAAATAAAGGAGGAGAAAGGCACAAAAGTTGCAGGGACTTACCAGGACACTTTCTTCCTGCAACAGAAACACAGCTTCACAGGCAGCAGCGGGCACTCCCACTGCACTATTACAGTGCATGCAAACTAAATCCTCCCATACAGGAAGACGCCCTCCCACCAGGTGTATCAGCTCACCTGACCAGACCTGAAACTCAAGTTTCTTTTCCTGCCAAAGGCACACAATGCTCCACCCTTTTACCTCACACTACAACTCAATTGTAAACAAAACGAAAGAGTTTCCAAAAACTCACAGGATCTAAAAGTAGTCCTTACCAGTTGTTTATGTTGTACTAAACTTTAAGAAATACTGTTAAAAGGCTCCAGAAGCAGAAGCAAACATTTTTCATTAAACATACTGTATATCCAATGCCATTCCAAAGCTATTCACATGAAATTTTGATAAGACAAGGGTATTACCTCAAGAAAACTACAAAGATAAAGAAATCATAGTATTTCAATCCTTAAAAAAATTATGTGTGACACAGTGGAATGAGACAGGAAAAAAGTATTGAACTGACTCACTGAAATTTATTTAATGGTGGAGAGCCCATGAAGCTTCCAGCACGAAGCAACTAACTTCTCACAGTGTTCAGGTGGGATCTTGATCAGCTGACAGCTAATCACTTATCAGATAAAGCCCAAGTGTGCTCCCTCCCTGGTTCATAAGCAGCCTATCGTAATGGAGCATGCTGCACGTGGCGCACAAACAGCCAAACATTCAACAGGTGTGTTGTTTGGTTCCATCACTGGCATATGACACAACAACAGAAACAGTGTGGAGTGAGAAAATGAGTGCAGACATTGAGGAAATTGTTCATAAAAAAGGACCGCCAGTATGGCGATTTTTTTGGTTGGGGTAAATATAAAAGCCATTTCACTAGACAACTGGACTCGGCTGCAATGTTTTGGTCACTGCTTGCATTCAGCTATTGTGAGTAGTGCTGGTTGTCGCTACACTTTCAAAGTGTAGTGACAACAAATGACCACTAGATGGTGCAATCAGCTCACTAAACATCTCCAGTCTCCACATTGCATAGAGAAAAACTATCATGGGAAGTAGCAGATAGTGTAGGTCTGCCTGTGTGTGCATTTGTGTGCACAATTGAATGTGTGTGTTTGTCTCTGTCCTCATGCTGACCTCAGATGTGCCTCAGGGTGCCAGTAAAGATGGGCACCAGTAATCTCATCCACTGCCTGTCAGGGCCCCATTATTACTAAACCCAAGGAGGGGCCACACAGGCTGCCACATACACACAGCTGCCCGTTTTGTTTCTGGTGGTTTTGTAATTTGGGCTTCACACAGAGGTGGAAAACTATGATATCTATTATAAAATCATATCACAACACAGCTTGAGAAATAAAACTATGTTACAGCACATTTCTATGATAACAACACACTGACTGTTCTCAACTGCAGCTGCTTTCTCACTGATGTGAAATGATTTAATAAGCACGATTCAAGTTTTCAAATTCCATGATTATACTGTTTAAGAGATGATTTAACGAAACTTCCTTCTGTTCTGCTAATTGCAGACCGCAGTGAGAAATAAAAAACAGTATTCGTCCACTGAAAAATAACATGTTCATCTGGTACATATGACACACAGTGCAGTAAATAGTGAGGGTTCTTTCCTGCATGCCTCTCAGGACCTGTCTTATTGTGCTACATATGAATGCTATACACTCAGTATGTGTGTTCTTATGTCGCTTTGTGTTGGCTGCTTTATGATGCCAGTTTGGTAGATCTCTCTTGTTGAATCTTAAGAAACATCCTGGTTAAATAAAGCTTATGTGATTAAAAAAATAATAATAATCATGCACAGTAACAGCAGTGCAAAATATTGAACAACAGGCCTTTTTCATAAAACACATGTTGACATGGGACAGCAAAGGTGGTAGCTGGTATTGTGCAAGCTAGTCACTGTCACTAGCAAGTCACTGTGTCATGACTTCCTGGGACACTTCCGTAGAAATGAGTCATTTTTAATGTTATTATTAACATCCGTGCGTTTCCTACTATGTCAACTCAAGTCTGCTGTGAAAAAGGACTACGCAAACTGCAATAACGGTACTAATGCATTTTAAATCCCAAATCAAAAACAAAACAGAAACAAAACTATTTAATAAACACTCTACATCATATCCACCCCCCAGATTAAAAACGTGTAATAAAGATGTCACAAAACATATAATTTAAAGGTGTTACTTCAGGCTTACTCATAAAAATTTTAATGAATGCTTAATGAAAATAAATAATTATTAGTTGCAGACCTGCATTGTACTGTCAACTATTTCCTTGTCTTAACACCTCTTGCACCTCTCTGTCCTCCTCCCATCTCTGCTCTCTGGTTCCCATGCAGACACAACAGCTCTTTGTCTCTTTCTGCCCCATTAACAGGGAGAGGAGACCACAGTCACTATCAGTCTCCACTCACACATTCCACTGTCTCTCTCACTCACACGCACACACACATTCGCAGTGTGTAGGGTCACCATGGACCTGTTAATGACCAATTCAATTAATCCTAGACATGAAATGGCAGAATGAGTTATCCTATAAGCTCAACAGAAGGATGGAAAGACAGAGGATGGACGGACTGGGGTTTGTGGTGTGCAGAACAGAGGAGCAAAACACACTTTGCTTAATCAAAAAATATCATTGATGTGAGTGCTTTATAGCTTTACTTAAGCCATGCAGGAGCCAATGTGCCTGAATTAAATTGTATGTATTTATAGGGAAGGAGAGGCCACTGCATTAATCCTCTACACAAACATTGCATATACATACATGCTGTGTGTATATACTGTATATAAACTGGGTTTGTTTCCGCTTCCCTCTCTTTCCACTCATCCTCTGCTGTTTCTGCCTGTTACTGGTGCAGAAGTGACTAACAATGTAAATTCCTAAATTACTGTTATAAGGTTCTTGTAGCACAGTAAGTCAATTCTCTCTATATATTTCACTATGCTGCACTGTCTAGTGAATATTAAAGTTTTTTCTTGTACTGATGTAATGTGGAGACTAATTTCACTAATTAACCTGTCTGAAAATTAGCCACGCTAAGTGTTAAGCTAACCAGTGAGCCTTGCCAGCTTGCCCCAGTAATAACCCTAACCCACTGTGTGATGAATAAAGGTATATCTTATCTAACTGGACAGATATGCATACATTTGTTTTGGGGGCTTTAATTCAGAAACTAGAAAATGATGCACCACAATGCTGTGCTGTCTGTATTACTTGTACTATTTGCATTCTACAAGCAAAGAGTTTGATGCAAATCCAACTGTTGAGTTTCACCAGAGCTCTGTAGTAGTCATTTTTCCAACAAACCACGGGTCCAATCCCCGACATT
This sequence comes from Holacanthus passer, assembly GCA_025331565.1. NCBI lineage: Eukaryota > Metazoa > Chordata > Actinopteri > Pomacanthidae > Holacanthus > Holacanthus passer. The sequence goes on from JAFREQ010000102.1 coordinate 894,673, forward strand.
TTATTTACCAAATTTTGTGCACTCATTTCATTTAAGCGCAGTATGAGAGTCTTTACTGTGTTTTGCTGTCATGTATGATAGCGTTAGTTCTCTCCTCTCTGTGTTCCACCGTGAGCGGGGCAGCCCCTCCCCAAAGCAGTCAACCTAGGGGAAACACTGCTGAGACACTGTCTTGGATTTTCAGATGAGTGATTTGAGCTGCAAATAGCAATGCACCTGCAATGAGCCACAGACAGAGAGTGAACAGCAGGTAGCCATAAGCCTCACTAATCTGGGAGTCCTTCGAAATGCCAGTGTTGCTGGGTAACCTACATCCTCACCAGATATTGCTGGAGTGAATTGCTCTACCTAGAGCGCTCGGGCAGGGGAGGGACAAACACATAGAAAGAAAGAGAGAAAGAGGCAGCTGGTTTGACAGACAGACAGATGGACAGATGGGATAAAACAGATAAGAAAGCAGTGACGCAACAGAGGCCAACAGCGTAAAGTCGGGTGTAGGTGCTTCTCCTACACATTGACATGCACACCTGCTGTGTGTGTTTACAGACCAAGTTGACAGAGCTGCAGCAGGAAGTGGAAGTGAACCCATTAACAGATGCATAATTGATAGAGCCGGTCGATGGATGGAGAGTGAGAGAGGAGGGAAAGAATAAGATAAGCTGGAAAGAAACAAAAGCAGAGGAAAAATTAAAGACAAGAGAACATCAGGTGGGTAAAGATAGTTAAACAAGAAAAAGAATGGCAGAGGAAAATTTTGCAGAAGTCAGAAACTCCCATTAGTCCATCTGTAAGCTACATATGTAACCACACTAATGCTGTTTGGCCCACTTTGGGACAAAAATAACTTAGAGCATTCACTCGTCATTGCCGCTATAAATAATCCCTCATTCTATTAACAAGTATTCGTGTTAAAATTGTAGACTTGAGGCACGAAACTGGTCACGTCAGGCCAGCTTCCAAGCCAAGGCAGCACTCCTGAGTAGAAGTATCATATCAACCGGTAATAACTTGCTGCAGAAATAGATGCACGTTGGCTGCTGACTGACAAGAAATTGCAGTACAGAAATTAAATGCATAAAGATATGTTTGTTGTCATTTACAAACAGTGGTGCCACTGCATAGTCTGCCAAAAAGACAGCATTGAAAAGACAAGAAGTTATAAAGAAAAGATATTGCACCCCTTTTTGAAGGCTCAAAGGAAAAAAAATTTATGTGCGATTCATTAGGCAAACTGAGAAAGGAAGGTGTGTTAGCTTTCACATAACTACAAACCTGGAGGAATCTGAAAAAGTGGGATTGTGGTAAATTAAATTTATTTTGCAGTTGTTCAAGAGGTGACTGGGACAAACGGAGGCAAGCAGAGAGACATTTTGCCATCCATAGTTTGTCCTAATAGTAGACCATATTTTCAGAGAGTGCGTTACAATGTGGCATTGGAGAAAACAAAAGGGTAGTCATGGATGTCACAGACAGCACAAACTATGTTCCATTTGAAACTGGATTTTCAGCATGCTTATCAGATTGAGCCCAAAAGGTGAGGACATGAATGCTACATGCCCAATAGTAAAACTGGAATTGACATTTCCCCACCTGGTCTTGACTGCTACAAGAAAGCTCAATGCATGTAAAAAAAAAAAAAAAAAAAAGCATTTCTGCATTAGTATATAAATAGTTTGCAATAGAAACAAAGATTTTAGATAGATATTTATTTTTAGAGCATTGATTCTGCTTGCTAAAGTGATGGGGGATGGGACCATCATTCAAGTTCACAAATATTGCACTCAGACAGCGGCTTAAAGTTTGCATTAAACAAGCTGGCAATACCTCTCGTTACTATCACACTATCACACATGATGATCATTTGGTAATAATTACAAGAGCTCATTGACCTAAATTCGTACAGATGTCAGGAAGGTGCTGGCGGCACCCTCTGATTGGTGTTCTTTTCTCTGGGCTGTAGGTCAAGTTTTGGTACCAGTGCTGTCTGTCTATATAAATTTTACCTTTACCTGAAAAAAAAGGGACCTACACGTCATTACTAAACCTCACATCATTTTTGATATGCAGCCCTAGTCCTGAGTTCTCCTGTGTCACTAGCAAGGCTCTGGCCTGAGCTAAACAGGGAAATGGGGAGTTGATGGGAGCTCAGATAGCAGAGCGAGAACCTCAGGACAGCCAGAGAGTAGATGGAATGGGACAAAGTCGGACACCCGGTTAGGTTACACCAATGAAGACCCAAATATACAGGCTATCACATTCAAGAGATGGAAAAATAAACATTTAAATGACAGTTTGAGAAATGCCCTGCTAACATAGCCCCTCATCAAAAGTGTGTTAATCATCAGTCCTTCGAGCAGGTAGACATTCATCTGCATCAGCTACTACATTACAGAAATACCCTCTAACTGTGAAAGCACTTTTAGGTAGGGCTTTCATTTAATTAATCTACAGACTGGCTTCTTAGAAATACCGTATTTTCACTTGACAGTCATACTGTCCTATAATGCAGAAAATATCCCAAACTATTCAGACTTGAATACAAGTGTAATGTGATCACTTTCCATTTCAGGAATTTTCAATAACTTGAATCAGGTGTCATTTCCTTGATGCTACAGTGATCTGTCATAATGTATTCTGTCTTGTGTGAAGAACATTCCCTAAATCAGTGGTTCCCAAACTTTTTCTGCAGGGCCCCTCTTTAGGAAGATAAAAATATTTTTTGGCCCCCTTACCTATATGCACCTGCATAAACACACTGTGAGACACATCCTTGCAATCTCCTATAGAATTTATTTGAAACGTTTTCTGTAATAATTAATACAGAACTGCAACTTTAGTTTCTGACATCTCACTGGAAAAAAAAGCACATCACTTTTAAGAGTGGAAGAATTCAAAGTAACTCTACAGCATGCATCTTCTAATTTTATATCTAACAGTATTCATTGCTTTCAATAGACTTTCTCAAAATTGCCTCTCTGCACAGAAAAGGCAAGTTACCAACTCTCTGGGAATAAACAAAAACCTGCACATAGAGATTTGTCTCGTCATATTTTCTCATCTTTGTTTTGCCAGTTTTGAAGTTTGGTTTAGATTCATTGTCTGCTTTACATTTACCTGGAGGTCCTGTCACAAACTAAGTTAAATTAAATTAAAAATACACACAGGCCTGGCAACCCTGTCGCTGTGCCCCCTTGAAAATTAAGATAACTTGACTGAAAAGACCATATTCTAAAACAGATCTCAATCTTTTCACATTGATTGTGATTCGCGACCATGATGGCGATCTGTCTCTGTCCTTCAGCCTTGTGGCTCACATGCACCACACAGGTGTTTGAACAGCTCTGAGGGTTTCTTTTGGCCTTTGGTGTTTTCACTATTTTTGACATTGACAATAAAGCCAACAGAGTCTCGCCCAGCTCCCACAGCAGCAGCACGGGTTCTCCTGCCATCTCTGAGAGAAGAGTAAAACCTGGGACTGAGAGAGAATAATGACCTAAACTTCATGTAGTGGCTTGGAAAATAAGAAGCAAGCTCCCCTCCTGCTGTGACACAAAAACATTGCTTGTAGCGACTGATAATCCTGGCGCTAAGCTGCTTATGATAGAAAACAAACAATTACTAGATGCCACCCAGCTGGTGGTGTGGCATCATTTGTACTACAAACTGGACTCCAGAGTGATAAATAGACACCCTGCAGTGAGATTATGTCCTTTCAAAATGGGACAGATACTGGATTCTAGACATTTGGTGAAGAAAAGGAAGTTTGGAATCATGCAGCTTAATCAGAGCCTCCCTTGACTCGACTGTCAACATTTGGTTTATTTGTGCATGTAAGAAAAGCAATTTATGCAAAATAAGTCAAATACAACAGAGAGAAGAGCAAAGGATGTAGTCATGCACCCACATTTGTGGTTTTCCAGTGGAAATTGGCTTTCCTCACAAACAAGCAAAGAAAAACTATTCACAAGCTCCACAAAAACAGGATGAACTGTGTTTTAGCCACACAATACCAGGCATTTTTCATACCACATTTATCATCCAGTACTCAAATCCTGCCATTATCTCAGACGTTTGTCTCTCTATGGGACAACCATGCCACCCACTGCAGCCACTTCTTCCTACAAACCACCACAGACAGGGCACAGTCCTGCCTTCCTCCTGCCCAGGACACAAACACAGGTGTAAATCAGCCGGGAGGGTGACAGCTCTCCCATCCGCACTGTTTCTCACTCTGGCAGAACAATTCCAAACCACTGAACATCCTCAATGCTGCCTCGTCCTCAATCACACTCATTCGCCCTCCCAGACACAGCCTGAAGACAGTCAAGGCCACTTAAGAAGTGGTTATGAAAGGGGCAGGTTTAAATGATGTCTGCGTTTGTGAATAAGGAAGAAGTTATAAAAAAACAGTGAGAGAGTTTTGGTGAATGCCAATGTTGTCCCAGGGAGATTCCACAAAGTGCAAAACAGGCCCAATGCACTCTCTGGAGTGAATACACTGTCCAAACTGTGAACTCATATTTGCTCATTGTTACTGTTGCCATTTTAAGCAGATGTAGAATGGCTTTTGAAACTCAAGATTACCCATTTATATGTTGGTTGGTTCTCCTTAAGCAGAATTGTCAACCTGAGGTGGGAATATAAATCAATATTACAATATATGGCATACAATGTCTGAGAACATAAATAAATACGTAATAATATAACACCAGATCTGTAACATTTGGTTTTACTTAAAAAACGGATTATGGGGAACTTGAGGTGTCCATGTTGGTTTTCAGGCACTTCTGTTTCTATTTAGGGGTAACTGGCACATATCTGAGCTTTCAGAAATATTTCTCACAAAATAAAGTACAATACCAACAACAAAGGACAGGGGGCAGTAAACACCCCAGTACAGAGGAAATAAAAAGAAGCTCAGCTGGTCAGCCAATGTGGCCAGTGTGGTCCGTCAGTACAACAGTATTTGCGGCATAATGCTGTTAACAAGAAAACATGAGGAAATGTCACAGTGATGCATCAGAGGAGAACAACATTTGAGCCCAACTTAATGCCACATGATATTTTTTCCAAAGAGCTTATTTGTTACTTCCCAGCAGCCTCTGCCCGTACATTGTTCTCCTTGTCCTCCATGCTTTTCGTTAACCAACGCAAAATGGACAAGACCTTGGTTCCCTGGCTACAGTTATGAAAAAGGAAAAAACAAATGCTTTTGAAAGTAGACCAGTGGGATTGGTCAGGGACAATGAAACTCCAACCAACCGTGACCAATTTAGTTAACCCACCCTCTTTTCCTACACACAGAGTAGGGTTTTGAGTCCTAGCATCTCCAGTCAACACACCTTTCTTTTCTCCTTCACACCCAGCAGATGAAGTCTGTACCACTCTGCCCCCCTATTCTTCACTTGTCCATTACCCACTCTGTGCGGACATATGATCCCCTCGAGAGTAATGAAGCAAGTCCTTGAGGTGACCCAGACCTGACCCTGACCGGGACGCACAAGACAGAAAGACAGATGGGCTGCAGCAACCAACAGCTGGGCCTAATGACACATGGGAAGCTCAAGTGTAAGTGCATGCAACCTACACAACCTGCATAGTAAGCAGAATCACTTGGCAGATATTCGATCATGAATTGAGAAAAGCTGGGAAAACCTGACATCTTCTCTTACAAGATAACTTCCGGCAGGAATAGAAATAACTAATTTTTATTTTCAGTGAAGTAAAGAAGTGAAGTAAGCAGTCATCATCATTTTAAAGCCTTAAATGTTTCTTATAGTGAGGTAACAACAGTGTTAACAAGCTGTTATATAGACCTACTGTGTTAACCAAAAGGTACATCAGATGTGTTAGCACACCACAACAGCATCAAGCACGCTCTGCAGCAGAGTCAGCCCATTTAATTTTCTTAAAAGTCCTGTGATACAAAGATTATGTAACACCTCACATAGCATGAGTTCTGTAAAGCAAACAGAAGCTCATAACTGGCTGGTAAAGGTGACAATGATGGACTCATTTACATGAGTTTCAATATGATGCCTGCTGTTATGGAAACTACTACTTTAGCATGCATTGATAACCATTCAAGCTTTGCAGGCTTTGCAGGCTAAGCCATGCTGTGCGTGTTATTGTTCTTTGAGCATTACATCATCAGGTGAAACTCTATACTGGTCCAAGAGTGCCTGCAGAGTATGTCTGCATGTGTGTCAAACAACAACATTATCAATTTATACTGGTAGTGTATGAGGATCAGTCTAGAGGGTATCACTGATAAGCAAGAACATCAAAAGTATCTGCATTGCTCCATGTTATACTTGTGTGAACATGCAGTTTGAATCCAACAACCAATCAAGGTTAGCTACCAAGCAACTAGCCAATCACAGTGACTCTGTACAAACAAGGGTCATCTGGGTTCTATGTGCCCTCTGAGTCCCACATAACTAGCCATAACAGACATAACACAACTGAGGTGAACAGACGTTAGCATGCTGGTTAGTGACAATGGTTGATAACCTCGTCGTTCGAGCCCAGCAAAAATGCGTGTGCTTGTTCGGTGCGTCATTTGGTGGAAGGAGCTTAGTAGGGTGACACAAGGCAGCAGAAAGAGAGGCAGAAGGTTTTGCATTGTGTATATTAAAAACGTCTACTGCAGCTTTAACATGAGGAAATCAGTCGAAGTGTGTTCAATGGAGCCTTTTCTTGCTAGGTGTAATCAAAATATTTGTAATATCTGTGCCATGATGAGGCTGAAACTAGTTGGTGTTTTAAACTACAGATGCACCTTATCTAATAGCAGTGCTCTCATTTGCACTCATACATCATCCCTGCACAGAACTCAGTGGGGAAAAAAATATTTAATGTGGATTGGTCACATCATGGCCAATAATCTGATCCACTTAATAAAGCTGGTATTAAAGCCCATACAATATCATACATATCATCCTGTATTCCTATATCCCCATTTTCCTTCATCCCTTTATTAAACCATTATTATTCCAGACTATATAAAGGCTAAAACATACATAAAAAGGCAAAGTTGTAAAGTTCAAAGAAGGGGTAGAACAACCAAACTTTACATTTTCATCAGATGTGTTCTCCTGTTCTGTAATATTGCTGTCAGGCCAAATTGTTAATTTTGCAGACTGTAGAATCTCAGGCGATGCTAATGGCCTGTGTGGATTAACTCTACAACTTGAAACATGCTCATCATATACAGCAATATGCAAACCATTTACAGAGACAGCACAAAACAAACATAACTCTGTTGATGTCTGATTTCCCACCAGATGGATAAAAATCTGATGGAGCAGATGGAGAAAGGTGGTGAGATAGCGTGTGGGCAGCTTTGCTGGTAGCAGATGCTGCACTAAGGCTGCTCCTCTGGGTACAAGTCAACTGTTAGCCAGGCTGCCATGGTCAGCGCAGTGCCAGGCTGGCAACAACCATGGGCTGAGACAGAGCAGAAGCAGGAAGATGGACCACCATAATGTAGATCAGGAAATCAAACGCAGTCAAAACTGGTATAAATCCACCCTGCAACTGATGAGAAACCCTGCATCCACCTTTTGACTGGCATACACATCATGTAAATATCAAATTACTTGTAACATAAGTGGTTTGGGTTTGTTTCATTGACAACCTTCTAATATAGTCACCCAATCTCAGTCTGTGAGCCCTGTTGAGCTGCTTCCCTGAGCTTTTCAGTGGGACCTTCTGGGTCCCCAACTTGGCTATGTGTGTGTAAGCGAGTGTGTGAGTACTTCTGATAATCCCTCTAGCACATCACATTGTCAAGATTTTATTATCCCCGAGAGGTTGGACATGGACACACGTGCCTACGAGCAGATGGGATGGATCTCCAGAATCGATCCTGACAGTTCAGGCCCATAATGTATACAGAGAGACAGCCTGACCTTGAAGGCTGCAAATTGCAAGTCTGCTAGACAGCATTTTCCACAGCATAGCCACACATACACAGGCTGTCAGAATGGAAGTATCATCATAGCCATCCCTTGGCACAGTGACAGCAGCCATAGTGGAGTGTCAGCGATCAGCAGCTCCCAAATTACCAACACACACGGTTCAGCCTGCAGTCTAATACTGTGTGTGCATGGGGGTGCCAAGCCTCCCGTCTTACCAAATCTGCTTCACTCTGATCACCTGCCCCGATAGAGACCCTCGCATTACATTAAACTCTGTGATTTTCCCTGTGATTAGACATGCACTGTACTCATATACTTACACACAATTATTGCATGAAGTGATGCCAACTGCAACAGGAGCTCAGGCTAATCCTGGCGCGACCCTCGTGTTGCTCGTCTTCTACTCTGCTGCCTGAAGTTCATGTTGACATTTTTAGTTTGGAAAGGAAAGGGAGAGGCAGATCTCAAATGTGTCCTGCAGTAAAGTATAATGAGTCCCAGGTTATCTCCCTCCAATTAAAGGGATTGCGGAGGCGACAAGAGGAACTCTGTGGTAAGACTTTGGTCTGTTTTTAGAGTCAGACCAGGTTTAGAGTCGGGTTGCAGGGGGGTAAGCTCAGATGATGATGGGGTTGATAGTGGGGCTGTGACTCTGGATGTGTGTGTTCCTGTCTGGCCACACATTCCTGCCCTCCTGGTTCTTGATTAGATGAGTGTTAAGCAGTAACTCTAGATGCTCGGGGGGCTCGACAGAGCCTGTCGGAGCAAGAAACAGGGATTAAAAAGTCATCTGAACATCTCTTTGGCACCACAACACATTTGATCGGTTTGATTCAAGATCAGACAAGAGGCATCAGTTTGATGTTGCGTTACATCATCACATGTCTGTTTTAGAGTTTTTTGTGCTTGATGAAAATCAATCCAGAATCTTTTTTTGGAAGCAGAGTAACATGGTTACGGCTTGTAAAAACAGGCCTGTGAGCAGAAGGTTCCAATGGCCACAAAAATGCTTCAGCTGGAATTTGAAGTGTCTGCTGTTAGATAAAAAGATAATTCCCTAGTGATTGTTAAAAATGAAGACATGAGAGTCATTGCTCCATGGCTCTGATGCACTGAGGGACACAATATTGCATGCAGTGACCCTGCGGCTATAATTTCAATAGGCTCATTTTACATGCTGTAGACCTACTGTTGTGTTACTATATGAGAGCTGCAATTAATTCATCATCATTGATTAATCTTTCCATTACTTTCTCGATTAATTGTTCAGTGTGTCAAAGTGTGTAAGTGAGTCCAAAATGATGTCCGCAAATGTCCTGTTTTGTCTGACCAGATTTAGAAGTGACAAAATAGTTGTTCATGAATTTCCTATTGACCGACTATTGCCTGTTGCAGTTCTATATTATTTAGTTATACAAACAAAAGAAGTAGCAGCTGAAAGTGTTTTTAAATGCACAATGTGGACCTAATATTGATATCACCTTTGTCAGACTGCATTTGACACATTAGTGTCTGATGACACCCAAGAACATCAGATTCACTTTTTTTTAAAATCACTTGTTATATGTGCGCTGATGACCTTCTCCAGAGAACAGACAACAAACCTTCAGAGTTTCTGATAGTGTTTTAACTCTTTTAAAGTTCAACTTATGACACTTTTGTTCAATCGCCCATCTCTTTTCCCACCGCACTGACTGACTAAAGACAAACTGTCCACTGACTGAAAGCTTTGCATTGAACAGCAAAAACAGAGTCAAAGAAACCCAAAATTGCTGAAGGTGTCCCTAAGCTTCAAACCATAGTGCTTGTTGGATCACTGAACAGAGCCTGAAACCCCACTCCACCCACACCTTTCCCACACTGGACACTTTTTGTAACTTTCCGAAATTGACAGTCCAACAAGCTGCATGTTTTAGCAGCAACTGACAGGGTGCGAGTTTCCATCTCAAGTTCTCTTTTTCCTTTCTTTCATTCTTTGTCTGTTTAAACAAGAGTGACCCCATGAAATCCTTTGAAGAGGGACTGTGTGAAAGCACTTGAATGATTATCTCATCTTGGCCCTCTCTATGATGAGAGTGTGCCCATTCAGTCATTGCCGTGTGTTAATTCTTGAATTTATATTTGTTCAATGCCACTCTCACCTTAATAAGTTAGCAGCATTTCAGTTGTAAACCCAAATAACTTTAATAAATCTACTCGCAGAATTGGGCGCTTGAAGGTATAGGTTTGTTTACTCATACAGTAGAAGGACCACCAAGAGCTTTGATTAATCTCACAGACTCAAACGAAACATTGTTGCAAGTTTCATCATAAGCCTTTCTTTCCTGTGTTTCCACTGAATCTCTTGCTGCTCGTAATTCTGCACTCCTGAGAATGAGAACAAAACCAACAATGGGCGAGTTATTACATGCAATTAGAAGTTAGGCTCTGCAACACTGTGAGGGGAGAAAGACAATCAGTGGCATTTACAGAGAGATCAACCGAGGTTCATGCGTAGAAAAGTAGTTTCACGGGGCTGGGAAAGTTGTGTTTTATTCACCTGAGGCAGGGAATGGGGAAAAGAGAACAGGATGAACGAGTATGAAAATGGCAGCAAACAATTTGCTGTCTGCTGAATTATTGTATGAGAGGGCCTCTTCCTTTATCTCTCAGCTAGCTCCACCAATTAATACATTCCTCCACCCCGCTATACAGTAAGCTGTCACGTTAGACTGAAAATAAGGGTGTGTGTAACCCCATTCCCGGTACCCCTGATCACACTGCATGGGCTCTTGTTGCTAGGAAGAAGAGAGAGGCATGAAGCAGGGAGGAGGCATGAAGAACAATGCCCCGATTGAGTATGACAGAGGGCGCCCCCAAACCCTAAATGTGACTCACCTCATTTAAATATCATAAGTCTTTAAGTGAGGGTCTAACAAAGCACTGAAAAGGGTCATCATGGGACTTTACACCACAGCGGATGAATGTGTCACTAATGTGTGTGATCCCGCTTGAATTAAAGTTTCAGACGTTCTATTCACCGTTCCTGTAATTGAGGTAATTGCCTACAGCTCCTTTCAGCTATGTGTTCCATCAGATTTTGGCCTGTTGCCTGAGCTGAAAGACATTTTGTCCAGCCAGTGATGATCCCTATTGTCTACAACAGCCTTTCTAAGTGGCTAAGCAGCACCTGTCAGCAGCTTGATAATAACATACAGACACACATGGAGGAAGAGAGTCCGAACGCACACATCTCCATTAATTCTCCCTGCCTCCCCACCTTCATCATCACTCACTCTGAAGCGCTCTCGTCTCCACTCTACTCCACATTCCACACACACACACACACACACACACACACACAATGACATACAGCCAGCACTTCCTCCTCCACTCGAGCGGAGAGGTATCACTTTCATCCAAAAGCCTGCCTCTCATCTCACTGCTGCTTTGTCAGTGAAATCGGAGACATGGGGAGGCAGTTTGTTAAGCCTAGAATAATACATCAAACTCTGGAAAAGACAAAAAAAAACAATAAAAGGTGAGTGTTTCATAAGTTCATACAAAGTATAAGTAAGGTTTCATGTAAAATTGTCATAATTTTATATGGAGTAATAACAGTTTGAGTATTGCTGAGTATTGAGTATTGGTCTGTTTTTACGCATAAACAAGTAACTACAGCAGGGGGTTGGCATCAGCGGTGGAGGGGGAGTAAAAGATAACATTTGCAGAAAAAGCATCAGTTAACTCAATCATTTATAATCATTCTATAATGGAGACATGAAAACAGAAATTCTTTAGAATGTGTTAGGAAAAACGAACTGGGTTGGTATCATTTTATGTTTTTACAAAATGAAAGAAACTGCGTAATGGAGACGGTGATAATACATTTTCTGTCCAATGATTTTCAGATAAACCATGGTTGACGCACTTCCTTTGTGTCGTAAGTCGAGCTTTTATTTTCCCAGGTGATCGTACCCGGTGGCAGATAGAATTGCATAACAAAAGTGAGGGTTATAAGGAACCAATCTAAATGCAGATGGTGTCATTATTCTGTAGTCATTACATTGTGCAATCAACATTTACTTCATTAAGAAAAGTTCAAGCAAAAAACTTGTTTATGTTACAAGGTTAGAAGGTTAAGCTGTGTAGAAGTGGACAACACAACATCACACACAATCCAACTACATTATGTTATTCTAACACCTATCCAGCTTGTTGTCACAATCCAATCTTCGACGTTTTTGGTTTGGTTTGGTCTGCTTTGCATCTGAAGTCATTTTGGTCGCAATTGCAACCAAAACTCAGTTGAACTTTGCTGCTGTGTCATTGGCTTTCTTGACCTTATCCAGTGCATAAACCTTATAATACTGAAACCACTTTTGGGCCAAACTGGGAACCTAGTGACTCTGCACAAATCAGGAGGGAACCGCCTGGTTCATGAACTTTGCAGATGCTAAGTAAATAACTTTTTCAGACTGGAACTAATCAGCTCCCAGACACAACTTTGCTATGCTATGAATACATCAGGCATAAAATTATAAATTCACCACTTCACAAACATATTTACAATCCACATTTCCCTGAGCTACAAGGGCAAATAGGAAGAAGCCATCTCTGTACCCACTGATAGTTCTTGAATATTTTCTAGATAACATATTCTTGGAAATAACGTCATTATTGGCTGAGAAAGCCCAGAGCCAGTGGAGGAGTACGTGGCTGCTATCTTCAGTGAGAATGAGATAATGCCAATGCTGAGGAATGAAGCAATCTGCAATCCTTCAATGTAACCCACAAACACACACAACTCTGGCAGAGTTCAAACCATGATATCAATACACACAAGCAACTACTTATGCGCGCACACACACACGCACGCACACACACACACACACACACACACGGGACTGGTGTGACTGGGATGGCTAGCACTACCAGTGATAATCCTTATTTCTGTGAATGATTCCCACACTGAAACACTGTAATACCTCATTACGCAACAACCCATTCACTTCCACACTTCACACTTGCAGCTGTCTAAATCACACAGACCTATTAAAACTTTTTCCAGGCCTTACTAGGCTTCACTGACCTTAGAACAGATGTCAGGGATGATATTGTGTCTATCAGCATGGAATGTCAAAGTCTGAATAGTGGAAAAATGCAGCACAATGTCTCTAAGTTGCAGTTAGTGTTTCATTGATCCCAGAAGGAGAAGTGGATATTTTAGTTCAGAATAAGGACCTTACACTAAACACCGTATGTGATGATGCTACTGATGTGACTGACAGGACAAAGAAAACTGACCCTTACCACACACTCTGTGCAAATATACCCAGTTGTGCACAATACACACACACACACACACACACACACAAAAGCAGCAAGCATTTCTGGTACAGTTGCTTAGACACGTCCATTTGCTGAGAACTTTTATGTTTGCCAACTTGCCCTGTAGGGAAACGATGTTCAGTCTTCACCAACACTTTATATCATAATGCCTTTATTTTCCTGGACATTTTTCTTGGATATTTTCTTGGAATTACATGAAACTGCCCTGTGGGGTGAAGATGCTTCACATTATAACAAAAACACATTCACGTGCCTTTACAGGAATGCAAATGCTATTGCTGGAAAATGCAAAATTATGTAAAAGCCATGAACGTCTTCTCAGTTATAATCTATCTTTCAAATAAACCGACGCTGGGCTGCCGTGTGAAACACAAAGAATGTAATTCAATAGCATCAAGTAGCATAACTTATTGACTACAGTTGACTGCACACACCTGCATGTGGGAAAATGCATGTGAATAAATGAGGGGATAGAAGAAGACCACATTCACTGTGGTTTAATATGGGATCTCATCATTTCTATGACACAGGCAGGTGGGTCCACTGTCAAATTTACTTTGAGGATGAAGCAATAGCTGTTTCCCTCTAAGTCTATACACTATAACTTCAGGACCACGATGGGTGTGATACACTCTACCACAGTGCACACCAGGGAAAGTAACACTGTGTCTATGTACACACATGTTTTCACAGCTCTCTTCTGCAAACAAACTCTGTTTTCTCTTTTATACTCTGCTGTTACCTTTTCAACTCAGAACTGCCAGGAGCTTACAAAAGCCTCCCATAATAGGGGAACTGAACACACCCTAAGCAGAGGCAAGTTAATCCAATTTTATAATGTCAATGTGTATCATTTCTTAGCACCCTAATACTAATATAATAGCCAAATCAATATAAATCACACCAAGAAGTTAAAAAAGCCCTAAAAATAATGTTGCTTCAGATCAGATCTTTTCTAACTAGTGTATTAATACATATTAAAAGAGCACTACCATAGCAGAGAAACATCTCTCGCTGCCTGTGTTAAACAGAGGGGAGAACAGAGATGGAAGGTTACTTATTAACTATAATCAAGACCATATAATAAACGCCAAAGCCAATTTCAAGAGACACTAACAGCTGAAGGAGGATGGACTCCAAAATGCTGACACCATAATTGAGTGAACAGTGTTTCCTATGAGCAAAATGTTTTCCTCATTGCATTCAGGACATCCAACGCATTTAAAAATACCAGTAATTTGAACTGATCATATGGAAGATTTTACCCAATGTTTCAAGTATCTGAAACACCAACCATCCTGAGGTGACACTGGGACACTCCCCTCCACCATCTCTGTCTAACACTGGTTTCTCCTTTTGAAGTGATAGCCTGTCTTTCCTGTCTGCTGGCTGATGGGTTGTGTCAATGATACAATTCTGTATAGGATAATAATCAAATACAAGTCTAAGCTGCTGGTGATGAGAGAATCCATGCTCCAACAAACCAGGGAGGGAACCTCATTGTAGTCCTACAGGAAAACTGTCTCACTTAGCTTTTCAAGTCAAGATCAACCTTGACAAAACTTATGAGGTATAGCAACATACAAAGAATGAGGCTTACCGTGACGTAAAATCCTTTGTAAGTGGTAATCAACCATCTGCCACTGTGGTCCAAGACTTATTCTAAACACCACAAAAGCTGATCTCACGTTTTAGTAGTTCCTCCCTCTGACTGAAGTTGTGCCACTCAGCAAAATCTGCTGCAGCAGTGTTTGGAATTAAAATTTGCAATATGTTGAGAACGAGCCATCATTAAGTAAGCTGAGTCTGAGTAAGTCTGAGGTAGCTAGATGTCCTTTTAACCTTTGACCCTTACATGACCTCTTTCGCTGTCAGTTGATTAGGCAAAATTAGGTATCCTATAACTGAGCTTTTAAGCATGTGGTAGCGCACTAGTGAGGTCCAGCAATTACACTCAAATATAACAATTTTACTTAACCTGAAGGAACTTTGAAGCTTTTAAAAAAATATTTCAGTAGTATATAGTCATGTTTCTGTTGGGAAACACTTGCATTTCAAGGGGCTGCAAGGCATCTTACATTTATGCTTTCATGCAGTGTTTTACCTCCAGGTTTGCTTTGACATTTGTGAGATTTATAGTGCACACAGATCTGATGCTGTGGTACCACTTCTTTGCGGCAGAGGTAATATTGGCACCTTGGCTTAGGACTACCTTGGGTGTAATATAAACACACTTTTCTAATAATATAATAATATGTCTAGGCAAGAATGAAGAAAGGTGTCTCTTCGACTTTTAATGCACACTTTATGAATTTTAGTCCAAGAAAAATCTTCTTGAAAGCCTTTCTCTGTCACAGACAAAGACACATTCAGAATCAAAGAGCTAAACATTCCAAAATTCAATCTACTCATTTAGAGATTAAATCATAACTTGTTATTTGCTAGTCAAGGCCTAAAAAAATGCATAATTCAAATACAGTGTATCAGCTAAATTAAGTTATTTTTCACAAGGAAGAATCTTGTCTTTCTCACACAGTCCCTAAATCTGCAACGTTTGCAGACCTTGTGACTATTATTGCTATTTTAAGTGAGGTTAACCATGAAAACCTACAAGAGAGCAACATTTCCTCTGTAGTTTTCTGTTGGACCAACAGGTGATAAAAACGTTTAACAAAAAAAAATGACAGGTCACCTATATTATATTGTATTGGTACTGGGTATTTTGTTCTCAGGTGAATGGTTGGTGAATGCATCCCTGGCAGATCTCCCCCACAAGTTTTTGAAGCTTTAACACCAGTTCCATCCTGTAAAGAAGCAGTCTGTTCCACAGCGGCCCACTGGCACACAATACTCCTCTGTTCACCGGATGCCAAATGCTCCAGTCATCACCCTCCATGCCACCCCTCCCCACCCCTCCTTTGCTATCTCTCTCAGTCTTTTCTCTCTGTATCTGTCTTTCCCTGACCATGACAGAAGCTGCTGATGGTCAGTCAGATTAGCATCCAGCCGTTGAAGGGACGACTTCAAAACGGACAAAGAAAGAGCCGCTTTGTCTCTGCCTTGTGCTGACGACCCCGGAAGTAAGAGAGGAAACGTGGGTGGACAGAAAAAGCATTACAAGAGCTGGCCAACTGTGAGAGCCTGGAACCTTTGGAGGAGAACTAAGAAACTGACAGCATCTTGGTAGTTAGGTCATGCATCTGACCTTTGGCTGCACAGTATGGGAGAAAAAATGAATAATATTGCGATTATTTTGACACATATTGTGAATGTGATTGTGAATTTCCCCACTGAGGGACGATTAAAGGAATATCTTATCTTACCTTATGACAACTGTGATATGATTACTGGTTTTCATTTTCACTGAAAAAACTATTAAAATGAGAATGATGTGACATTTGTTGGGGTTTATACCATACAAACATATTTTTTAACATCTGGACAACAAAATCTGCAGGTCAGTGCATCTCTACAGCACTACAGTACTTTATCATAATGTCACTTTGTCACACGTTTTACCTTTATCAAGAAATTGCAGTGCCGGCGATTTGGATATTGCACTTGGCCATATTGCGATAACTTCGATAAATTGTTGAGCTTTGAATTGACTACTTCAAAAAGGCATCTTAACTGCATTGTGAAACATTAATTGCCCAATGTTTCAACAATAATTTGTCTTCAATACATATATCTTGCAACTGTCCATGACTCAACTAGCCAAACTCATACACTTTTGCACAGGGTCCAATATTAAGACCCGCCAATCTCCAAATGCAGGTAGATTTTCCATTTACACTGATGGGCAAATGTTTGTACCAAAATGGTCATATCATAAAAAACAACGCTGAGAATCTCGACCATGTTTGGGTGTCATTTATGGATGCACTGCTTCTGTCCTCTGTTGTCAGAGTTTGATGTGAATAGTGGATTAATTGTAAAATTTAACCATCATAGTGTGAAATGCAGCTTTACTGCCACTGTAGCTTTTTAAAGTCTTGATCTTGGATCTTGATGCAGAGTTGCAGGAAAATATAGACAGTACAGATGCATGCTGTGTTTGACTCTGAAGCACAATGACTGGGTTAGGGAAGAGCAACTGATACAAAAGCCATCGCTTTCACCTCAACTGAGTGAAATCCTATCCATATTTTCTTTTTTGCTACTTGCTAAACAATCACTCGCCATCGGTCTGCTGCCAGCAGTCGAGAGTGAGAAGTCTGATGAGGAGGCTTAAGTTGATTACAATGATTAAGCATCTCATAGGTTTACAAAACCTTCCAATTTACTTTCATGTTGATCCTTAAGTATATATAATAGCAGATACTTGAGTAGAATGAAGAAATTATTAACTGTTGATCAATATATTAAAATAATTTTGCTGTATAAAATGTACTGAAACAAATGTATGTATATGTGACACAAAAAGGCAATTTATTATTTTGGCTAGCAAAAAATATGCTTGGCTGGTGAATTTTTTTTTTAATCTACCAGTCTCCTTGGCCAGTGAGTCAAAAAGTTCCTTTCCAACGCTGCTTTTGAAATGAAGACAAAGCATTGTGTCATATCTGATGGAGGTTTTGAGTCATCCAGTAACATGTCAATCGATACAAGCTGCAGTCCTTAAACATATCGTACTACGCACCATAAACAAACTCTGTGACCCGGTGAACCCACAAACCAAACCCCAACTCCACCCTGCAGAGTCTGTCTATTCAAACTCTATTCAAATCTCAACTGACTCACACGCTGCATCATGATGCCGTCACCATCACTGCAGACAAAGTAAACTGCCCCTACACACACTGCTGCATGAATGCCATATGGCCTCTGTTATCAACGCTCAACAATCCAAAGCAAACTATAAATATCACACTTTCATTTCACCAGAGCCAAAAACTTAACTCAAAGGCACTTCCAAAAGGTTACTTAGCAATTAGTGGTGAGCTAAGCTAAGTCAGCAGAGAAGCCTGTCCTTTGATATGAGGGGACCATATGATAGGCAGCAGAGGATGATTACAGCTGTTTAAATCTAAGGATGCTTCTTAAATGAAGGGCAAATGCCAAATTACATCTGTGGTAGCGTTAGGCTGAAATTATGGCAGCCGCACATGTTGGTCTGATTAGCATAATCTGACAACTGGAAAACTACATTATAGCATGTACTGATGGACATGTGAATTATGCAAAATAAAGCACAAAACATGAAGTATTAGCCAGAAGTTGTTCAGGTAGAGTGTCTGGAAGAGTCCATCCCCACAACCTAAGATAGCATAGACAAGCAAATACATAAACATAAAGCAACACATTAGCCCCATTTTTAAAGAAACACTGCCAATAAATAAAACACAAGCACAAGTAGACCACAACACAAGAAACAGATATGCAACATAATAAAACGTGGTGCAAATACATAAAGTCATACACAACCCAACAGATGTTTCCAAGGACACTAAAGACTGACGCACATGCCCAGATGCACAAGTCTACAGTTCCTCACTGATGTTAGAAAACATGCAAATAACGTTAATTGTACCTTTGTGACTGCATGGTTCTGATATTACAGGACAGGAAACTGGTTAGCAGAGGTGGAAAATGCTGTTTAGAGATGACGGTTTTAACAATAAGACATATTGACCTGTCACAGTAGGAAAATCACAGGTGTAAATAATACAGTTGATTCCATTCAGCTGAATGTCAGGGTGTTGGTGTTATGCATGCAGTCTGATTGTCACACTGTTGTGACTAACTGGGAGACTTGAATAGAACAGACTCATCAATATTGTTATTAGTAACATCTGTGATTTCCCTACTGAAGAGTCAAAAAGTCTGCTGTGGAAAAAGTCTCATCAGCTCATTTTCACCTCTTTAAAATATAGGAGGAATGTGTTTGTCTTTTTTCAAAGGTTACATAGTCTTGACGTAAGTCAGCAGAAATTTCTGTCCCATCACCAAGTTCAGATGTGTGCCAAGCTTCTGTATTTAATTATGTTTTCTGTATTTGTAGCACAGTTTTTAAGCAGTGTATTAAACTCTTTCTGCCACTACAGCAGAAATGATTCTGTCTACCACATCTGACAAAACCTTATTACTCAGCCACTTGTAATGTTTGACTAATAGGCTTAGAGTTACAACTGAATTAATTAGATACTAGACTGTTCGTGGACATGTAAGTAATGGCTAACACGTAACGGGGATAATGGATAATTTAGAAAAAAGTAACTTACATGATATACAGGACACATTGAGTCCCACTAGTTTAGATAGCTCACAATCCTTTGCTCTCGTCTGCCATCACCCAGATTGAATAGTTTTAATCACATGGGCCAAGCCATCAAAGAGCGAAGATTGCACAGTTAGTGGTTCTAATAGCCTGTTGTGAAGCGGCATTCACAGTTAAATTGCTGTAATTGCACTCAATGAGCGACGAGGGGATAGACAGAGACTGGGCCAAGTGGACTAAAGAAGAATGAATGGCTGTCCGATAACATGCACACACAAACATACACACAGTGGCATGGGAACATGCTTTCAAAGTTCAGAGACAAAAGCGTACATTCACACACACATGCACACACAGACCTCCTTTTTGCCAGTCAAACATTTACGTGTTGTGGAGCAGAGTCGAGGGGCAAGTAAGGGGGGCAGAGATGTTAACAGGCAAGTGAAAACTAAGCCTCGAGGGGGGGCCTGCAGCCAGAAGGAGGTGGCAGGAGACACAGCAACAAGTGTACAGAGCCACAGCTGACACTACTTGAGACGCCCCACACACAAAAGGGGGATTTAGCCTGTGAAAACCAGTGTTGCTGTCTGAAGTCCCTGTCAACTAAGAGAAAACAGGCAGCTAAAGAAAACCCTCTTGTGCGGGCTAATCTGCATTATTCTGAAGGGCTCGAGGCCTCTGCAAGACCCCACCCACCGCCACCATCAGTCTCTCCTATTTGGTTCCCCAGTGCCCTCCCAGTCAATCAAATCAATGGTTAGACTGCTGTCGTGTCGATTGTTGAATATATATCTTGAGTGGCACCAGCAAATGAATACAGCCATCCACTGGGTAAATGGCATTAGATTTACAGGGACAATATGATTGGAGAGGTAAGCGACACTGGACCATCTGTCCTTTCTGTCCTTATCGTGTTTGATATCAGTGATTACATTACTGCTGCTAGGAAGCCAAGAGGAGTCGTGTAG
The DNA here is from genome assembly GCA_025331565.1 of Holacanthus passer. NCBI lineage: Eukaryota > Metazoa > Chordata > Actinopteri > Pomacanthidae > Holacanthus > Holacanthus passer. Next base: position 915,114 of record JAFREQ010000102.1, read on the forward strand.
TGAAGGTAGGATCCATTAGGCAAACGCAGAGCACGAGGCAGCAGAGGAAAGGAGCAGGTGCTTCTGGTTCAAACAAAATAACAAGAGGTTCAATTCCTCTCCTGTCATGTTGCGTTTAAGGTGAACTTACCCTCTAGAACCTGTGACCACTGCAAGTTAAATTGACATCGGAGTTCTCAAAACTTGCACTGTTTGTGAGAGAAGAGGTTGCGTTCCCCTCCGTCATTTGATATGAACAAAGTCTCTCACAGCAACAAGCAAGGAGCAGATGGTGGTGATGTCAACATGTAACGTGTGTGTTACAACATAACTGCGTTCTCATTACCCTCAGATGAATTACACTCTCAGTATCTTATGCCGCACGGTCAAGTTACTGTTGCAGTCATCTTAAGAGATCAAGGCAAGGAAGGAAAAGACGTCACAGGACCAGTATATGGTAAGCAAGCAATCCCCAAGCACTCCAAATATTAGCACAGGCTACATGAATATTGCAACCTCATGGTCCATTAATACAGCATTGTGATATAAATCCTCTCGCGCTGATGGTACAAACTTGGAGCTGTGAAGTAAAGTGCAAGCAAAGCAAAAATGGCAAGTCATACCTTGTCGGGTGCTTAAGTCTCCTAACACAAATACTAACTACAACTTCATAAATCCTCTATGGTCGCTGTGATTTGCTGGACAGAGCCCCAAACAAGTACACACTTTGGCCTATTTTGGTTTTGTTCACTCCAACTATGTTTAATTATTCAGAGGGCTGCCATAAGGGGGATAGGCGTAGTAATGCTAGGCAGGGGCTATGCATGGAAAACCCTCATAAATAAAACAGCATTTGACAAATAAGCTTGACGTCAGTTAAGTGAACCCACTGCCTCGCTATGTAAGGTTATAGCCTTCACTACTGACTACCGACTACTGACAAATTGGTTACAAGCTTACAGACTTAAAGTGTGTCTTCAATTGACGGTGCAATAATTCCTCTTTAAACAATGCTATAGCTTTAAATAATGGACTTAAAAAACCCTACAAACATCAGATTTGTAAGATTATGATCAAGACATTTTGTGTAGTATTCCCCCAGCAACAGCTTGTGGGACAAGTTCCTGTTAGCCCAAGGCTTTACACGCCAACCATGGCGTTACAGTTGCAGCTGGATAAAAAGACCACTGTACTTTGCAACTGGAGCTTTGCACTTCTTAATAGTGTGTGCCTTAAAACAGGAATGAAATCGTGTCCCATAACAAAACATAGCCCTTTCCAACCACTCATGTCTAGGCCTATATACAGTAACACATTATAGCTCAACCTTTTCCCTGAGGATTCAGTGCCTGACTTGTTTTACCACACAGGGTACTTTTATTAACGCTACCGCCGTGCACTCCACATCTCTGCTTTCTCCAATGAAAAGATGGTCTGCAGTGAGTCAGGAGGGCAGCGTGCCTGAGCACAGCATTGGAGTTGGACCCAGCCAACGCAGGTGTCTAATGGCTGGCATCTGCCGGGTGGGCTCATTCCTGCGCAGCACCGCAGAGACTTAAGGGTTGCTGAGAGAAACCTTACACCTCTTTAGGCCAGGCAGGGACAAAACAACACAGCATCACTACTGGTGATGCTCGTCAACTGTGACCCTGCCAGACCCCTGCCAAGTACATCATTTTAATCTCTCCGTCTGGGATCAGCAGAGCAGCAGGAGGCTCACAAGTCCTCTGCAGACTCGCAATGGAGATTAGTGATACCATGGAGTAAGATGGTGATTATGCATGGACAGCAGGGTGGATGGATAAATGCATGGATGGATGGATGGATAGATGGATGGATGAATGGAATGAGTTAAAAATAGGTGGTTGTATGAGTAAAAGAATGAACGAAAGAACATATAGATGAATGAAAGGGCCAATGAGTGGAAAGACAGATGTGTCAGTGGGTGTATGGATGGAGATGGACAGACAGATGTCCTGCCCTCTCTAAATATACTGCTCAATTCAATAGAACCATAACGATCAGTTCTTCAGTTGGTGATAAACCAAGGCAGATCTCTCACTCAAGATGCTCTCTATAACTAATGGCAGATTTGTTCTTCCAGTTCCTGAAAGTTTGCTGACATCATCTTATCACATTCTAGCTGTCCATTTCACAACAATGACTGCCCAATAGTAATCCTGATAAATATGACATTTAAGACCTTAGACAAATATCTATATGCAGTACAAAATATTTTTATCAGTCTGGTTACAGACTTTATATAACTGGATTATGCCAATGCAACAACGTTCTTGTATTCATATTTCATTTGATGCCAAGTTTAGCAATGGCTGGTAGTAAAGTAGGTTCACCACAAAATGTCAGGAGACCTGAGCTGAGAAATCACTAGATGAAGAGGCAGAGAACACGCTACAAGCTAATGCTGCTGGGACACAGTCACTATTAAGAGAGGCCAAAACTATCAACAACCTCTCCTCTCTGGCTGCTTTGGTCTTTTTGCTTCATCTCAGTACCAGAATGACTGCATTCCCGCAGAAACAGAAAGTTCAAATTGTCGTAATCAAGGCAGTCACAGTGGAAACAGCTATTGCTTACTGCTTGTACTTAAACCCAAAATTAGGATCCATTGGGACCTGTGTGACATTTAAGATGAGTGATCCATGAAAGTGTTTTAGGGGATGGGTAAGAAGAAGAGTGAGTGAAATAAAGAAATGACAATGCTTTAACCTCAGACATTTTTTCTGATTCTGAGTGAGCTGACAGTGATCCAACCTAAGGCTTGGATTAAGAGTCTTAAACCACTATATCCTACCCACCCTTAAGCCCCAAGAAAATAGCCTTGCTGCTGACAAGCAGTTATAGAAGCCAACTCTCGGGCTTTGTCCCCGGCCATGAACAGCGCAATGGGCTGCTGACAGGTTTCTCATCAACACAGGCCGAGTTGTTGCAATGACAGGAAGCGTTTGTCTCAATCAGCAGGTTGCCCGGATGAATTCTGGGAGTTGAGCCTTGCGCACATAGCATTCTAGGTTCCCACACCTCCCTCCCCCTACTCGGTGACCCTCCATGCCAGGAACAAAAACCCTGGGAATGTGAGCTATGCAGAGCTGCAGCTCGGAGACACCTGTTCAGGCAGCCAAGACAGGGCAAAGCTTCCTACGCTGGGCCTCATCTGAGCCACTGCATCCGACCCCACCCTGACCTCGGCTGCCTCCGTATACACACTCCAGCACTGTGGGCACAAATAATCAAATGACAAGGATCTGTTTTCATGTCACAGGCACTCACACAGGCCAAGCAAGCCCAGACAATTTTATGGTGGCAAACCTCTGCAGCGTTGACACTTTACCCTTGTAGGATGCAACCCCTTTATTCATCTGTGTGCCCACTTACCATGTAAAGCGAGGGCATAATGAAAGCCATGGCACACTTGTTGCTGCTGAGCTGTTGACCTCATACACAGAACAAACCAGAGTAATGAACTGTGCTAAAATACAAAGTCTCCTGAGAGACTCTCCCTCCCCAGCTGGTATACAGAGTAAAGGCCTCCCACCTTTTTCTTGGAAAGACTGAAACGAAAAACTAGGCTATTCCCAGTGAGAGCACGGGAGGGTTGGCCAAAACTGCAGACTAACCATTGAGGTTTCAGAGTTTGCACGGAGAAATGTCGGCTCTCTAGAGATTCCCCTCAGTGGCATTCAAAGACGAGGGAAAGAAGGTCATCCTCTTACTGTCTCTCTCTTTTTTCTCACAGCCAGACCACCGTGACAGTGATGAGGAACCCAACCATAAACAACGCAAATTAATGATGGGACATGATGCAGATATTGTACCTGACAAGCAAGTGAGCAGTGAGGTTTCGAATTAATGAAGCGATCTATGCTATTAGACACTACTCTAAAACAAACATCAAAGATTAATGCAGCTCTGCAGTTTCTTGGATGATTTGTTTTACCTGTGAAGAAGCTCCTCTAGCCTTAGTTACACAAGCAATTTAACATCTGAATGAACAAGTACTGCACGTCTGCTGAATGACGGTCATGTGTGCATTCAAGAAGTATGCAGACTCTGTTGAGGGGGGTGAATGACTCAATGCAATGCCAAATAATGGCATTTCCATTTTCAAGAAATTACTACTGACATCTTGGGTCTCTCTAAATTTTTAACCACATCAAGAAATAGATGATATTATGGGTTTGGAGAGTCATGAGGCATTTTCATATTAAAGTAAAAATACACATGGGTACAACCATGATTCCAAAAAAGTTGGGACTCTGAGTGAAATGTTAATAAGAACAGAATGCAATAATTTAAAAAGTGTGTTTACCGACAAAAGTTGTACAAAGTGTTCCTGAGTCCATCTAGCAATATCCTTTAAACCAATGTTTTTCAACCACTGTGCCGCGGCACACTAGTGTGCCATGAGAGATCGTCAGGTGTGCCATGGGAAATTATCCAATTAATTGGTCAAAAAAACATTTTTTATCATAAGTAATATCATATTAGATCATAAAAGACCTTTTTCTTTGTGTTTGATTGTGTTGTGTTTGATTCATATTCAAGACACTTTGACGAGAATGACTTTATATTGTTAATATACTACTATACTAATATATTGTTAATATTTTCGGTTGGTGATGTGCCTCGTGATTTTTTCAATGAAAAAAATGTACTTTGGCTCAAAAAAGGTTGAAAAACACTGCTTTATACGATCATGTGTTTGACAAAATGGTAAATCTTGCTCCATCCTTGCTTGTGAACGACTGAGCTTTTCCAGGATGAACCTTTCATACCCAATCATGATACTATCACCTGTTACCAATGAACCGGTTTACCTGTGGAATGATCCAAACAGGTGTTTTTGGATCAGTCCACAACTTTCACAGTCTTTTGCTGCTCCTGTCCCAACTTGAGTATATGTCAAAAAGGATTAGCGATTGATCATTTTGTTTTATGATTTACACAACATCCCAACTTTTTGGGAATCAGGGTTGTATATCGTGTGACAAGTGCTCGTCCATATCCTGGCATACCCGCTCCAGCAATGATGTTATGAAAGAATTGTGTAAGACATAACACATGGTAGCCTGCATTAGGCAGATAATACACAAATACAGTAAGCAGAACAAATGGCTGAGATGGGATGCAGTGGAAGCTTGCCAGGTGCTGAGTCTCCCAGTGGGCTGCCAGATCAGAGGCTTGGTGCTGTCAGCCAGTGACAAGCTCCGTGAGACCACACTTGACTTCGCAGGGCAAAGGGCTCAGTATTCCCTCTGGTATTACTACAAGGCACACTGTACTTCCTGGGCAGGAGGAACTCGTTTAGGGCGTGTGTGTGCTTTGTGGAAGTTGTTGAGTGTTGTGTCACGAGGAAATTTTGTCATTATGGTTTGTGTATATGTTAGCACAGCGAGACTATTATTCCCCTTTAGCTTTTGTTACTATTGTTATCACAGCTTATCACTGTAATTAAGAGACATTGTATTAGCCTGCACTAATGCTACATTCACTTTCCCACGGAAACACACCACAAGAGAAGATGTCAGGTGAAATTTCATGGAAACAAAGAGCACTAAAAAGTTATTGGAGTATGCATACAATCATAGAGAGACTGTTTTTATGATAAGTAAAGGCGGTTTTAGCATATATACAATAGCTAGCTATCCCAAATGTCAGTTTTATATCATGCACCTAGCTAAAAGGTTACTTCACGACCCCTGAGTGCTACACAAACCAAGTCTGGTAATATTGATGTCATTGTGTGAGTAGTTGTGTTACAGCTATGTATTCTCGGTATTCCTTTAAAGACATGACGACTTTATCAAAACATCTCTCTGGAACTGTCTATTTGTTTTCACCCGCTTGACAATTGTGAAGATAACGTGAAGTTTTTATAGTTAGCTAGATCCAATATGTTGGTACTCACTTTGCATCGGAGGTCGGACTTGAATGGTTTCTTTCTGGTCACAATGTAACTCCAGTGGTTCCTTCGACAAACTAAACTTTTCTCTTGTTTTATTCTCCTTTTTAAAAACCGTGATTTGTTCCTTGAAACCTCCTCAACTCATCCCGCTCACTGCGGTTATCTGCCCGACACAACCTTTCAAAACGTTACGCCTCGGCCGTGCCACTCTCCGGGACACATGAGGTGCTCTGTCAAGGCGCTGATCTGGGAACGGTTTGTTTACTCACACATAACGTAAGCGGACGCGTATTTGGCAACGCGAAGCTGTTCTGAGATCGGCTTCCGCAAAGGGTCCGCCCAATCTCTTCGTTCATTGGTCGGTATTACTATTAAGGCGTGCCCAATGGTTCAGCTGTGTATTTTTATTGGCTTGTGGCGTCGTCAATCATCGGCTCACTCCTAGTTCGCTACTCGCCGACAGCAGAAAACAAAACAATCGCACTTAAACTGCAGGGTTATTTGAGAAATAATATAAAATAAAAAAAACAATAAAGTCAATTCCAACGTTAGATCATTCATTCACTTATTCGTTTGTTTGTTGGTTGGTTTATGTATTGATGTATTATTGCACTTGCACATATGGTGGAGCATCTAGCAAGCTTTGGCCTTCTATATTTCTGTTCCCCACTTGTACAATTACATCTACAGATCATTTATAGCTTATAAGATCTTTTTTGATGCACATATAAACTTTATATTTTTATATATACTTTATATACTTCAATGTTTTGTCTAGATGTTTTTTAATATTTTGTCGGATGTTTTGTCATTTTTATACCCCGGTCCAAAGAGAAACAATATTTTATTCAGCTGTAGTTTTTTAACAGTTGATATGAAGTTAACTTGAATTGTCAATAATTTCATTTTGTTTAAGAGTGGTCAAGTAATGCAAGTGGGTATTGGTGGTGTGAGTTTAGTTGCTTTAATACTCAGGATATAAAAGTGGTTTGATACCTCCCCCTACAGGTCATTTTAAGACCTGGACGCAACAAGTAGTCAAAGAATGAAAAAAGCACTTGGTAAAGGATGTGAGTTGATTCTGCTTAAAGATTATTCTTTAAAAATGTTGAATGAAGTTTGTATTAAAATAGCTGAAGTTAGACCAGTGCTTCTCTTCAATTTCAGTTGTGTATGTAATCCTACTGACCACTGATCCAGAGAAATCCCAGACTCATGGATTCTGCTTTTATTAAATGCAGCAAACAAATAGTTGTACACCTGAAGACAGAAAGCATTTTACCTTATTAGAACGATTCAGCATACAGATTCACAACAAAATCATCTGTGTGTGTGTCTGTCTGTCCATCTGTGTGTGAACAAGTTCCAGAAATGTGCTAACAATAGAAGCACCCTCTTTTGTGCTCCCTTGTCCCCACATTAAAGTGTGTTGTGTGCCAAAACGCTGAACCGCAGCTTCTTTTGTCCCCAGCCTGGGATATAATGTGGGATATATTGTCTGGGAACAATGGGGCCCAGCAGCCTTATTCTGACAGCCACTCACTCTGAACCATCAATACAACCTTGTCAAAGCTGCAAAATGTGCAGAGACTAATGTGCATGCACAAACTCTGTCATTTCAAAGGCCTAATAATAAATAGTCCAATATTATGTCCAAGGGACTTATAACCAATATATGTTTATTTCTACACACATATATAATTTGCAACAATTAAAACAGTGAATGCTGAAATTCAAATGTTTAAATACAATCTAGCCTCATTGTTACTTATAAAGTAACTGTACTATATAATGTATTATGTAGTTTAAAAGTTCTCAGGGAATATCAGCATTAGTGGGAGCATTTGTAAGGATTTACTGTTATGGTAATTTTTAAATAATTCCTGCCTGCGATTAAAAAGTATATCCACTAGATGTCAGGAGAGTACAAGTCACTGCTCTATATAGACTTGTAATGGTCTATAAAATATCTAGACCGCACGTATAAATGTACCTAATATTTAAAATACAATTTTGCATAGAAAATGAGGATTTATTCAACACAAGAGTACAAACAAAAGAGTTGACAAGTTTCTGAGAGTGCTCGACTCCAGCCACTGTGTGACCCGGATGTTGCCATCGGAAGGGGGAGAATTTTTATTTTTTCCCAGGATGGCGAAGACACGATACAGCCTACTCTGCCTCTGATATGCTTATCCTGATATTCTTCCCCTGGTCATAACCAATCACACTCCTCGCGTCTAAATCTAACCAACCCAACCAAGGAAGGCAACGAATACTAACCAATCAGAGGTAGGGGTGGGCGGGTTATGACTTCGCCATCCTGGGAACAAAAATGGTCCAAGGGGGAGGGAGAGAATGGGGTTGCAGTGATGGTTGCCAGGTCTGAACAATAACTACGCTTGTCAATAGTATTTTATTCCTGAAATACGGCAACACAGGCAAAATCGAAATTGATACCTGAGCGTTGTTGAGTTTTTGCTATTTTATTCCTTCTAAATGTGTGTGTTCCAAAAATATTTGGTAATTGTATAACACTAATATGATACTTAAGTGTAAGTAGTTGTTGACTAAACCAGCGAGCAATAGCACATTATGTTAGAAACATGACATATTATGTTCACAAGGCACTTTTCCTAAGCACAGTTGACTTATTAAGGGTTTCCCATTCTGATGACTATCTAATATCTGGCAACCCTGCGCTCCCCTTTCGACAGCAGTGTTGCCAGATTGGGCAAGGTGGACAGGATTTGGGCTTGTTTGTAAACACACTAAATTTTTATGTAGTCCTTCTTATTTACTGGCATATATGAAATATATATATTCATGAATTGGATTCCTTGGTTCTGCGAATACATTCAGTCACTCAGCACAACTTTGATATGACATAATATTAATTAATTCTGTTAATATGAGTTTCTATCATTACCACCTGCAGCTTAAACTATCAACACACACCCTCAGTAGAGCTTCTGCAATTGTAACACAAACCTGATTGCAATATTATAAAATGTTAGGGTTTTTTTTGTTGTTTGGCTTGATTATATGGCATTGTGTGTCTCTCCCCATGTGTGAAGATACATTTTAATTTTTCATCTTGTTGCAGTTTACCAAGTTAAGAATCTATTACATATCCTATTATTTTTGTTGTTTCAGCTGTCTCTTTATTTACTCTTTATTTTTAAGACAGAGAGCAGAAATTAAAAATAGTTATATAGTTTAATTGTAGTCTCTTATCTGAGTTCCATTGCACTTGTAAACTGTTGAATTGTCGGTTTATGAGTATGTCATGGTAAAAAAATGTAATCAACGATACTGTTGCTCTTGTTTCTGAATTTATTTGTATTATTCATTATAGATGATAATTGCGCGATTTTTTTTTTTAAATTAATCATTTTTTTCATTATTAGCAATTATTGTACCGGAAACCATCACACCAATCTGGCAACACCGTTGGGCAGCTAGAGACACGGCTCTGTGTGAGAGTGTGTGTGTGTGAGTGGGAGATGGACTGAGTGAGGGCGCTCTTTCGACCAGTGCTGCCGATAGCATTGAAATATCCACAAGCTAGGTTGAAATAATTGACGATTTCAGGTTGCTGAATCAACAAGAAAACTAAGTACCGTTATCAGTCTTTCACATCCCACTCCAAACACACTAACACGGCATTGATGGTAATGTATGCAAGGAAACAACCGAGACTCGGCGATGGGTAAACAGCTTTTTAACGTTACTTATTCAGATTTTCCTTTTCCTCGTAGCTACGCTTTGACAATCCGCCATTTTTATTGAAACCAAAATAAGTGTCTGGAAACTTACACGTTTAGCTGTTGCGGCACTTTCAACTGTTTCTCATTAATGACATTTGAAGCTTTATGTTCACAACAGTTTTTCTTTATATTTGCAGGTGCGACCGAAGAGATTCTCAGCCCTATCAGGTACTTGTTAGCTAAGCGTAGCCTGCTAGCTTGCTAGCAGCAAATAAGATTAAAATGGACACTCTAGCTCAGGCTTCTGGAGAGCACAGCAGGCCCCAGCCAGTGCGGAAAATAACGTGAAAAGTAAATCATTTTGTTTGAAATTACAGTCTGGGCATTGCAAATGTTTCTTAACGTAAATACTGTCAAGTGAAGACAACATAGACTGAGTGTATTCGTCGAATTGAGCTGTTTAGGAAACGGTAACGTTACAGGCGAGTTTTATTACAGCTCAAAGCTAATGATAGCCTGTTACTGTTAGCTTGGTTGCTAGCCAGTCCGATTAGGGCCTGACCGCAATCTGTCAATTTAAGAATATAGCTAGCTAAGCTCTTAAAACATCAAAGTGCTCCAAATATATACTGCAAACCAGTGTTATTAACAATTACATTTAAAAGATAGTTAGCAAGCCATAACGAAGGCTAATACTAGTTTGCCTGATAAATGTTCTGTTTACTTCGTCATTATTTGAAATTATAAGTGTGCCATTATTCATAAACACATTGTTGCCAAGTAAGAAACTACTAAACAGCCATATCAGCATAGATATTACTGAATAATGTAGCACTAGATAGATTTGACTGAGATATATCTACTGCTTTCTAATCATAAATAATTAGCAAGAGTGGAGATTAGCTCTGCTAATTAATTCCTTAAATATTAAAACTTTGATGCATACATACTCTGACATTGTAATACTTTGAACAGCCAAATGTGATATTTAACAAGAGGGTAACACAAGATTTCAGTGACTCTGCTGGTTAGAAAAGGACAAAATCATTGTTCGCACAAGATAATAGATTGTAGTGAGGTGTTTGATTTGTGTCTGCAGACTCTCAAATACTCATCCAAGAGCCATCCAGGAGGGGACCACCGGCATGAAAAGATGCGAGACTCCTCAGACGTCACTCCTCCCTGCAAAATGCTCAGGAGGTCTGACAGCCCTGAAAACAAACACAGCGACAGCACAGGGCACAGCAGAGCAAAGGCTGTCCACACACACCGGGCCAGAGACAGAGATGGAGGTGAGAAACAGTGGTTATTGAGAATAAAATGGGTTTTGATTAAAAACAAATTGCTTACTTTAATGGCTCCAGTTGACATTGTCACATAAGCCTGTAAGCTTTAACACTGTAACTCTGCAGCTGTGTAATTTTTTTTTTTACCCTTAAACATAGCTACGGCCTGTTTTATGTTTATTTATGTGAAAAAGTAGTAAGTATTGCAGCTGTTGTAAGTTCGGACCAAATAAGCGTGAAATGGAGCTGAAGTATATGATAAACTTAAGTAGTAACCAACAAAATTTCTATTTAATCAAGAAGAATTTTATTTTAGACAGTTGAGTAAACCCTAGACGTCTGCAGTTGGTTGAACATTGTGGTTTCTACAATGGTAACCACAAACCTAGATATTTTGTCAATGTATTTGAATTCTAATGCGGTGGAGTGAAAAGTAAGACCCCATACACTGATCAAGCATTCAGGTGTTGAAGGAAATATCTTTTTGCCTTTTTGCCCGGTTATCTGAATTTGTCAACTGGCTGACTAATTTCACTGACAAGATGTCAGAAGTACATTTGTTTGAGGTTTGTAATGTGGATTTTCAGCTATGGAAAGTGGTCTGTCAACAGACAAGATGACTATAAAACAACTAAGGATATACAGTATTACAGGGTGTGCCTTGCTGACAGAGGTCAGGTAGAGATGTTGGCCGTGGAGTGGGTTAATATGTAGATCAAGAGATGAAATAGGAGGAAGACAAAGTTACTGGTATTTGTGAATAGATTTTAAGAGATGCAGTATTGCATTTTATTTTGAGATATTTGAGATTGAACTGGTGTCTAAGCCGTTAGACACTGACAGTTAAAAAAAAAGCTTTTATTATTTTAGCAGTCGTCTGCTATTGGTTATTTGTTGCCATGGAACACTGTAGCCATTTACCCTTAAGCTGAGTGCTCTTTGATTTAGATGGCATCAAACTAACTTTAAAAGTTTGGAAATTTCCCCATTGTGGGACGAATAAAGGAATAATTTAATTTTTAATGTGTCATAACATTGCAAGTCAGGTGGATATAATACACATGGTGCTGAATGGTATCACATTAGATTTAGGTTTTAATGTATGAAGGTTAAAAAGGAAAATGGTCTCTTACAGAATTTTAACAAATAATAAATATAAATCACTGGCAGTCTCTGAAGAAAAGAATATAGGTGTAAACAATGTTGATATAATTGTATGTAGCAAAACACACACAGACCACACTGAATGACTGTGACAAAGTTAACCAATGAAAGATTTACCAACCTGTTTCAAAGTTGAGCTGAATCAAAAATGTTAACAAATGACTCACCAATTCAGATCAGTATTAGCATTCCTATGTGTAACTTCTTGTAACACCAGTTTCCAAAGCTTGTAAAAGAAAATGGATATAAGATTTTCAGTGAGAATGGGTTGTAAATCCCATGACTGTCTGTAATGTGAAAGGTGTTGTTTGTTGTGACAGACCTACAGAGAATGATCTCCAAAATCTGCAGTCCCCCTCAGCTCTATGGAACATTTTTCCATCATGGAGCATTTTTGCATCATGCAGCTCATTGTTTTGGTTTTCTGGCGCACAACTTTGTTGTTTTGTTTCAGTCTCACCCCTGTCACCAGCCCTGCTTTCAGTGACCACAGGCTGCTATGCTCAGTGACCAGGCTCTGATAAACTTACTGTACACTACCTGCTATTTAGCAACTGATGACCCAGCTAATATTTCTCAGGAGTTGGTGAAAACCAAAACAAAGCTAATAGGAGAGTCAATATGGGACTTTAAGAGGTTGCCAGAAACACAACTCCAAATGAACGCCCATGTTGCTCTGTGTCTTCAAGATGTGTAAACAAGCACAACACATTAGTCATAAAAGTTTTAAAAAGCTATCATGTGTTGAGGAGTTCAGTCATAATGCAGCTTGAAACAATTTAGATGATCACTTCATGTCGGCCAATGCTGCTCACCTCATTTTCTTGTAGCTGTTAAGAACATTATAAGCTGCCACTCAAAAAAGAAAATTTCTGCTTTCTCAGCTGGAAGGTGATTACAGATATTAACTTCATTTTCCACTAGTTATTTATAATTTTAGTTACTTGCAAATGTTAACAGCTAAATTCTATTATGATAAGGGATTCGAAAGAGTCTGTTAAATGCCGTCAAATCACAACCACAGACCAAGCTGGGAGCCACAGAGGAGAGGCTAAGAAGGAGGCCTGCTTGCTAGCAGGCTCAGCAGGAGAGCTGTAGAAGTTGGTGTGTTGGTCAGTGGAGACAAACAACCATGCTGGGTGGTGACAGTGATTTTCCTCTCTCTACACTAGTATTAGTTATAGTCTCAAATACTGGACTTTTTTGAGAAGGCCTGTTGTTGCTTTGCCTTGAGTTTTGTTAGAAACCTTGAAGCATGTTAAGCACATTAAGTGTCTTATGGTGAATCTTTGAGTTTTACAGATATGATGAACATTCTAAAGTACTGTGCAATACACATTGGTAGCATCACATAGTATTGCATCATTTGACATGTCAGTTGATACCCACACCACACATTAGACATGCCATACGTGCAGTAGTAACTGTTGAGTAGCTGGAAGGTGCTGAGCTGGGGAGCAAATGTGAAAATATTGCTGCTTTTTTTGAGGGTTGACATGTATTGAAAATAGGACTATGGCATATTCTGAGGCATTGATGTGTCAGAATATGTCATATGTTGACATACTGAGTTGTGTTTTTAAAAAAATGAATGAAAAGCTGTCTGAAGAGCCAAACCTTGCAAGCTTGTTAGATCTGTTGTTAGCTGCAGTTGGAAGTTCTTAGTTCTATAGGGTTTTAGCTTTCTACGTAGAACTGATTTTTAATTGTAGACTGGGGAATGTGTAGTCCATCTCTTCCACCTGCAACAATACCATCAGTGTTTTTGTTAATGAAGATGGCTAATGTAAACATGTATTCTTCATGATCATCTGCGGCAGCTGTAATGACGCTGAAGTGTTGACACTGGCCACAGAGGGCAGTGAAAAGGTCAATGGTAATTTATTTACTGCTCATACTGTCTGGTTGACAGTGTAAGAATAGTTACAGAGTTAAATTCCAAAGTTTAACTGCAGTTTTTTCCTTCTTTTTTCATACACATATGCCTATTACTTGAATTACTCAAGTTCCTTAAGCCAGTGTAACTAATTATTAACTAAGGATGTCCCAATGGTGTCCCAGAGTTATTGTTGGTTCAGAATAATTCCTTGGTAAAGCAATTTGAATATGTTGCAGTGTTTCTTGTAGTGCTTTATTGTGGGGGTGCCCTGCCTCACCTGAACTATAGAGCACCTCTGCAAACATCAGATGCAGTTACTACATTTCAAAACAACTCAAATATTTTAACTATCATCTGGTAACTACATTGATAGGGTGGATTCTGATAGCTGGTTCCATGTTGAATCAATTTCCTGGTTTGTAAAATACCAGGTTCCTTAAAGTTCAGAGGCTAATAAGTCTCTTATGATTGAGCTCTTCTCCTCTTTTAGTATAAGCAAAGAGCAGTGTAGAAAACATTCACGTCAGGACTCTCATTTTACCTGGCCTGGACTGTCCTCTTCGCCGGTTCACAGGCTTTAGATTAATATCATATTAAGTTAATTCTGTAATGGCTAATAGGGGACTTTTGATTGCTGTCAGGTTGATGTGCTTTCTGCAAGCTGGAGTCTGCCAAAGATTGATTGTGAGTGATAAGACCCATTACTTTTTTAACACCACTGTGTGATTACATTGTATTTGTGTAGTTCAACAAGTCCGATAGAGTGGGGACTCTTCTTGAGAAATGCACTAGGTTTTTTGAGTCACATCAATTTCAGAAAAATCTTCTTGTTCAACTTTCATGCATATCATATTGATACTTAATGTACTGTACATCAACTTAATAGCTTTATATCTAGATCTCCAGTGTCTTGAGCAGTGCTTACCATCTCCTGTTACCAACTTCCGTAGGGGAACCCTGTGTTGGATAGCAAAGAGGAATATCATAGTGGATCAGTTTTGGACATGATTCAAATACCCTCCCTTTGAACAAATTTCTGAAGTTCAAACACCATTTTCCGCCAACAGCAGCACCTCAGTGGAGTAGTACACTTTGAAAATGCTGTGAAAATAGAAGCATTTCTTAGTCCCAGTGATGCTCTTTTTGCATCACTTGCTGACACACTGACATCAGGAATTGAAACTGTTGGCTGCTCTTGGTTTTCACGTGCGCTGTGGTTCATTTCTGGGCCACATACACCACTGTGTGGTTGCTGTATTTAAATGCAGCATAATGCTGTGATTATGTCGGATGGCACACACAGAAAAACATTAGAAGAAATGCAACAGGCTTTATATAGCTGATGACAGGCCTTCAAAACCAGCCCAGAGTGGTCTGAATTCTGATGTATAAATTGGCTCAGGACAACAGTTTTTATTTAATTCTGTGTCATTAAATTGACTCTGCTGATGTTCATCTAAATCAAACACTATATTAAGTTAGTAAATTGAATTCTAAAACATATTGAACAGTAATATAGCCTTGTAGGGGGTCAACACTCACTTATGTGCCACCATAGCATACCCTGTCATGGGACCATGAATTAAATGCATGTCCTTGGTGTAAAAAGGGTATTACATAGAATGCCATGTACCTAATGTTATCTGTTAAATGAGCAGAAGAAAATACAACGGGCAGGAGGATTAAATGACACCAAACTATCTGAGCAATGACTTGCCACAGTTTGGAAAGATGCCTCAAGGAAACACAGTTTGGTGCTGTAACAACTCTTGAATGCCCAGATGTTGTAATGTGCTGTTCCAAACATAGTTTTTGATGACAACAGGTAATTGAAGTTATCAGTGCTTGCCCATCAATGAACAGTTTTGAGAATCATTATGCAGCTGGGATAAAAATGTTTTGTTGCCTTTTAAAACAAATGTTGAACAGATTTGTCCCACAGTGATTGTAGTGTGGTTGGGGACAGACCTGTCTAGCTTAAAAATTAGCTACAATCAAAATTAGTTGTTCCATCAGCTTCAGCTTTGTGTTGTATTTATTTAAAAAAATATGAAATTTTTTTCTTACTGTGATACCAGTATTTTTTCCTGCTGTGTGATGTTTTTTATTGCCCAGCTGCAAGTAAAATTTGAGTAAAATTCTCTACTGAATAACACAGTTTACAAGCTGAAGCATTTCTTTGACACTAATGGACATTACACAGCTAGTTGCCAATTCTGTATGTGTACAGATTGCCATAGACTGGTCCGTATGGGCACAAGGACAATGGTGCTCAGTGCATCCCTCCTCACCTTCTGTTGTATGTATGTAAGAGGCTTTTATTTCAAGCGTGCGTTCCCTGCTGTGGTTTGCTTTACTGACATATAATTACACCCCACAAAGCAATTTTAAAAATGTTACAAGTGTCAAAATATCCTGTCGCGCTTACGCTTGTATCATCTAATAGTACTTGGGTAGAGTGGAGAAGATGGGATGAGCAAAAGCAAGCTCAGTCTTGCCATCTGATCGCTGCACTTGTAGTGGTTTTGGCTGTGTTTTCAGATCAGAATCGTCAGGAAGCAGTTTAGGATTGGGACTAGATTTTTAAACTGGTGTAACAACAAGTGTAAGTGATGCTGTTTCATTAATGGACTTGTCAAAATATATCTTGATGGACATTCTACACTGCAGAGCTTTCTGTAAAACAAACCAAAAAAAAGATGGCGTTGCACCACTATGCTCTTTAGTCGCGCTATTATTAACTTTTGCATACGTAACAAAAATGTTGACAACACACTTGCAATTGACTGCACTAGGGCTGCACAATTCTGGCAAAAATGTGAATCACGATTTTTTTGCTTAGAATTGAGATCACGATTCTATGGCACAATTTTTTTCACAAAATGTTTATTGCGCTGTACTTTGTTTTGGCATTTAAGGTGATTGGAGAGATTTGTAGTGTTGCCTTGTGGTGCCGCAACGACAGCGAAACATACTTTACAATGCACCTCAGACTGTTTGTCATCGTCTGGCTTGAATCCAAAATGCCTCCACACCGCCGAATACGAACTTTTTTTGGGCACGAGTTTGGGTGGGTGATTCTCGCCACTACCACTGGGGTTTTCATCCATTTCACTCTCCTTACCGCAGGCGTTCCTCCGTCGTAATTCTCAATCACTTTCCTCAGTCAACTGCACCCAGCAGCAGCAGGGGCAGGCTCACGTGTTATAAAGACGCTTAACCATTGGTTGTGGGAGGAGGCAGTGGTGGTGCTGCGTTTGGGGGCATTTGTTTATAATGCAGCCTGTGAAATAAAATGCTTAAGAATTGTCCGTGTTTAGAAATGAGATCACTGTAATGAGATCATCGAGATTGTGTTCTTTTAACGATTAATCGTGCAGCCCTAGACTGCACTGTGAATTGAGAATCCTGTAAAAACATGGTAAAATCTTTGGTTAGTCCAAAACGGTACTCCTGGATCTCATGGTTAGGTTGTGTTAAAACCATGACCAATAAAATAACAAATAAAAACTAAAACTATCTCTTAATTTAGGACCAAACTCCCACAATGTGACTCTTTTTCCAGCCCACATTTATAAACCCAACTAATTTTAATAGGACATAAAATTCGCCACTGGCAAGATAGCGTAAAGGCTACTGCTAAAACGTATTTACCTTAAACTCACTTTGCAGAAACAGCATGTTACCCTCTTCTCCATGACTGGCTCGACTGATTATCTCCACCTTCTCCTCCTCTTTGAAGTTTTTCGATGAATAAAAGTGCCAGAGCTGTGACCAAAGCTTGTTTGTTTGGTTACATTTACAAAACATGAGAGTGGTGCAGATGGGTGGCATGAGTTGATGACACATTTCTGCTTGCATGTCTTTTTTTTCCTGTTTACATTGTAGTGCTATGATTCACCAGGCATTCAGCACACCATCTGACATGCCTCAAAATTAGTATTGTACAATCTGAAATAGTTTGCAACCAAGACTTTATTAGACCGTGCAAGATGGTCATTATGGCACAGTGAGTATACATTATTACAAAGTTATGCATTGCTGTAAAATTAGGGTTACCATATAATTTGTTTTCTTGGCACTTTTACTAACAGGAATATTTATTTTTGCTGAGTATGCGTCTGAAAGTTAAAAACTCATTTCAATATGTGACCACCTTTTTTCATTCATTGTTCAGAGGCAACAGTGAGTACTGATGGCCTCGGGCTAGTGTGTGCATCTTGTTGTAGCTCTCAGCCAGGTTTTTCACAGTTATGTCTATGAACTTGGCACGATATTGTTATTGGCTCTTACTGATGGTGTGTTTCCCTTTCCTTGTGTTTTGTTGCAGGGACCAGTTATTCTCCACAAGAAAATTCTCACAACCACAGTTCCCTTCATAGCTCCAACTCACATTCTAACCCCAGCAAGACCTCAGACACAGTAAGTGTTGCCTCTGCCTTATGAATTGTTTCTTCATTAAAGCACCTTCTCTGTAGTTTTGCAGCTTTGATGTTTGGTTTTGTTGTGTACTCTTGATATAAAGATAAAAAACAAAAACCTTCAACACACTTGGATAACAATGATACCATCTTGGAAAATTGTTAAAGGAAAGCTGCAAACATCATTCAATGGCAGAAAATTAATGACGTGTCGTTATTTTTTCATTTCCTCTCCAATTAACGAAAATGTTTTAGTTATTAACATAGATTAAAGGACCATTCTAAAATAATTGAAGGTTGTTCCCCGTTTTTTAATGTCAGATCTGTTCTAACATGCACAACCCAAAATTCACAATTAAATTAGTTTTTTGTTCTCATCTTACCTTAATTTGCTTAATTTTAATTGGCAGAGAAAGCACTTTCCAAGTAATCTCATTCAGTCAAAAAAGTGATATCATCTAACTATGAAGGAAGGAATGAATGTACCTCTTTTGATTTAGTCAACAACTTCACACTTGGCACGTGTATTGCTGAGGATCCACAGAAGAGCAGTGTTGAGTGCGAAGTAGTTTGGATGAGCGGTTCTCACAGGCAAAGCATAAATTCCCCCGGGACACAAGCAGCAGCTATAAAACCTTGCCCGTGATCATCTTAAGTGTGTGATTATTTTAGACTTCGACCAACAATGTGGTGCTTAGTAAGCTCTGAAAATTAGTAATAGTTTATCACAGCATTCCAACTGCTATGCAAGAGCACTTGAAGCGAAAGCATCCCAGAGAACTCTGTTAAGATGGCAGCGACAGCAAGCCAACACTGTCCTGTTTAGTTTTTGTCCCCACCCAAGCATGTGGAGACAAAAAATCCATATTTACAACAACAACAACATTTGGAATGTGTTTGCTAATAGCAGTCATTTAAAATGAAATTTCTAAATATTTCTCCATAGCCCCTTGACAAGTTTCCCCTAATTATTTTGAGTAAGTTCTTTGTTAGATTAATTGTTATAGTTATTGCTGAATTAAAAGAATTGTTAGATTGATTGGTAAAAAATATTGTCAGATATAAAAATCGTACGATAAAATAATCTTAATTTCTAATGACTGCAGTCAGTCTTTGGCTTATATTAAGTCATTTTAACAAAGTGGCAGAAATAACAATAATGGTTGTTAATAATTTAGGTGTGGTGCATGCTTTTGAACACCTGACTCTCTAAAACTAGAGGTGTATTGTAATATTATTGTGTTGTTAATAAAGTTAAAAAGGTCTGGAACTGCTCCATCTAGAATTGCGAGGGCTCTCTGGCTCTGCAGTCGGCCCGTTCTGAACAGACACAGCACTAATCAATTTTAAAGAAGGCAAAGTTACATTACAATACTAATGTTGAAACAGACAAGCTGGGTCTATCTAATCCTGTTATTATGCCCTGCACCACCATGGAGAAAAACCTGATGCAGTATGAGTGTATGGCACAGTCATTCCATTAGCTGCGATCTAATGTTCACTCATTGTCGATAATCTGCATATTGCCATCGAGAAGGATCAGTGATACTGTGTTTATGTGAAGTTATTTGCAGTTTGCCTTCGCTTCAGTAAAGGATAAGCTCTAATTGTCTGTCTTGTTCACTGTGTTTTCATTACAACATTGACCTAAACAACATAATGAAAGTGGAACATTATAATGTGATGGAGTCTCTGGATTACAGTGTAAAATGACATAATGCAGGAAATGAGCACAAATCATCAGTTGGAATACAATGGACCTTTTTAAATAGCAAACTGTTTCACTTTCGTTACCTGAACAATCTTGAGCTGTCTCTGAAATAAGCCTTCCCTCCCACTTACAAAGCTTCAGTGAGAATAGCTCAGCTAGAGCTATCTGCCATCCCCAATATCTCTTGTACATTTCAGATTACATTACAAGCTCTTGCATCAGATCCCTTCAACACACACTCACACAACTGCTCTCTGTCTGGCTGGCCTCATGTTCCTAAATATTTTTTCCTCATCTCAGCCTTACGAACCTGGGGACGACTGGTCGGAGCACATCAGCTCGTCTGGAAAGAAATATTACTACAACTGCAGGACAGAGGTGTCCCAGTGGGAGAAGCCCAAAGAATGGCTGGAGAGGTAGCTATAATCCCTTTACCCTAATCACTTGATTGTACACACTTTATTTCAATCAGCGGCACGCAAAGGTTGGACACGTGGGGAATATCTGTTTGCATCATACTTGTATCTGTCTTTCACAGAGAACAGAGGCAAAAAGAGGCAACAAAGACTGCGGTTGTCAACAGTTTCCCCAAAGACAGGGACTACAGAAGGGAGGCTATGCAAGCGTCGGCGGCCCCTGGCTTTACTGGTGCTAGTAAGTGTTACAACACGTATTATCCTCATCGGTCTGCTGCGACTGGTCTTCGTGAATCACATGTCTGTATATTTTGTTGCTTGGCTGGGCTGGCCACGTAGTATCAAGTGTTTTCCATCTTTGTCATCATCTTTCTAAAAATCTACCTGAAAGCCTTTAGCTTAAGCATTGTTATGAGTTGGTCGATGATGACTATTGTTGAGCTGACCTTTGGCTGATGAATGCTAAGGAACTGCTTACCAAAAGACTGAGACTACCAAAGGCTGAACCTTGCATGCTGGCTTTAAGCAATGTACTCTGGCTGTGCGCTAAAACTAATCTGGTGATCAAACTGATCAAACCACATGGATCCATCATAGTCTTGGCCAGTTAGTGTTGACAGTCGGTGGATAAAACGTTTGAGACAACCTGGTAAGATAACTTTATGCATAGTTTTTATGGCTAAAATTAGGACCAATGATCATGTGTGAGCAGAAGAAACAGAAGTTCCCCTTTATTTACAGTTGTCATATAATCCAGTTCATGAGGTTTCAATGCAAAGACACACTTCACCTGAACCTGCAAACTGTATCTTACATGAGCAAGGCTCAGTTTTTACACAGGATTGAAGGGGGTGCCTAGCAACACAAATCTACTTTTAGTCTGTGTGCTGTTCAGACTGTTGTACTTGTATCTTCTTCAGTATGCTCTCCTATCTGGCTGTCAACACTAAAAAATCTATGTATCGTGGTGGAAGTCGCTGTTATGCGTGAGGTGTCTTTGTATGTTTCAACAAGGTCTGCTCCCAGCTTAAGTTTTTCAGACACGCATTGTAGTGGTGTATACACTAGTGCCAAACAGAAAGTACTCAACATTGCATCACAGTAGCCACCTAAAATTACACATTCCCTCAGGTGCACCTGTCTTCTGTTGTTGTTATAAGAAAATCACCCAAGGCTGCTACAAAGCAATGCAGAATATTTGTACTACACTATAGTATTGTTATATTAACTACTCAAGCTATCATTAGATGTCATTTATCATGTATAACCTGCTTCTACCTATTAACCACTTCCCAAAGCACTTCCTCTTAAACAGACTGTCTGATATAATTATGTTATGAAATGAATGCTGTTGAGTGTTAGACACATAGAAAGACAACATACAAAGACATAAAAACACTCAAAGTTAGGTATTCTTGCTGCATTCATTGATTTGCCTTGATCTGCCAACACAAAGCGAATCCCATGTCCACATCATTGCCTTATTCATCATCATTTCTCAGCCATCATTCTGTCACTCAGATGACACTGTGACAGAAATTGTCTCTTTGAATTTGTTGTGGAAGCTAATGTTAATGTGTAAAGCTACTGATCATATTAACACAACACTTGCTGCACATAATTTATAATAAATGAATAATGAGATGAAGGCAGGGCAGGCTTTTTGTAGGCTTGGCACACCTCAAGCTTTAGCAGGTAATAAAGACGGGTCCTATAGACACATGGAGGGCAGCTTGCCTGTAGCATCACCTGTGATCACAGCTTCACCACAGCACTGTTTATTAGGTTTGTAGTTGTACACATTACCAGTAATCCTACAGCAGGAACTGTGTGTTGCATGTATGAGATATCTTGGATGTGATCATTTCTGCCCTCAGGTCAGAATGTAGTAAAAAATTAACTGCAGCTGACATGAAGCTTCACAGTGGTTGATAAGAGGGGGTCCTGTTTACATTAGGGGTCAACTGGTACACAAAATTCATGGATGTGTATGTACAATACATAGGTTTTTTTTATGTTTTTAATATAGCAGGGAAAACAACAATTACAAAATAAAATGTAATTTTTCATTTATTTAAAAAAATAAAGCTGTGCCTAATTGACCTTAAGTTTTTCTGTAACATTTAAGGCACTCAGATACTGGCATATTGTCAATAAGAAAACACAAATGTCAGTAGTGCTCCATTGTCAGACTCTGAAGTGTTGATCTTTCCTGAACAAATGCAGAAAGCAAGCACATTGGAAGCAGTGAAAGCACGTTGTAGAGAATGATTACATATCTGTCATGATAAATACTCATGTAGCATTGCTTATTGCTTTGACATGGTCTGAATCTGTAGAGCGAGGCTGATTGAACACTGTTGGGAGAAAGTCTTGCCTTGCAGTCTGTTTTTGTCTTATTCCACTCATCAACTCATTTGGGGGATGCCTTCCAAAATGATATGCTTGAAGTTTCTGTGTGTTCACAGACTTACCCAACTTCAGTTGAACATTGTTAGCAGATACCAATTGTTGTCCATTTTTGCCTTAACCAACTGGGAAACTGTTATGTCATACAGTGGATCTAAATTAGAGGTTGGCCAATAAATCTGTTTTGCCAATTAGTCAGCGGTCATAGGACATTTTACAAACTGCCTGTTTCTGCAGAAATTGGCTTAGATGGTGGCTGGGGGCTATTCTTCCACCCTCCACCGTCCCAAGTGAGCGTGTGAGGTCAGGATCTGATAGAAGTACAGTACAGGAGCCACCTTTCTGCAGAGAACGCGAACAAGCTGTTTTTTACGTTGTAATATCAGGCTTCTCAACTGGAATTACTGACGGTGAGGGAAATTATTTATTTATATAGGTGTTTATTAGGAGTTTGATGTTCAGTGATCCAGAATTATTTACGTAATTATTACTTCGGCTTAAATGTACAGTGTAAGAGTTATCCAAGTTTCTGATGAAGTCAAAAATTGTTTGAGAGGGAAGGGGTGATGTCAGGTGACTAATCAACTCTCAGCTCGTACACACAGGTGCCAGTTGTTGGATAAATACAAAAATTCAATATCTTGTTGGTAAAAGACTTTTTTGCTTTAGTCAAAACACTGTACTAATCCTAAAAGGGGGATGCGTTGGTGGGGGATGTTGTTTTACCACTGAGACAATGAAATATGACTCAGAAAGTCCAGCTGGAGTAACAGATCAATGCATTTAGTGCTTATCAGATGCCGAAACACTGCATAACTGTTTGTCGTACTCACAGGCAGGATATTTCTATTCTGGAAAGTTATCACAGTTGCAAGTATTTTAACTTTTGATGGGCTAACGTGAGTTGAACAGTTGTAACACTTATCTTTATATAAGCCAAAATTTGTGACCTTGTGGACTGTCTGCAGTACGGTTACATCCACATTAATACATTTTCATTTTAAATGGCATAGCTTGTGCTATGTTTGTGCCTAGTGTCTACACTACTCTGGCGTTTTAGAACCCTTACAATGGAGGCTTTTGGAAACGCTGCTGCCTGTATTTATCTGAGCCTTGGCTACCAGCAGTTAACTCAACATGGATAACGAATTGTAGGCGTGCTAACCTTGTTGTCTATGCTAGCAGCTGTTGTGCAGTTAAATTCTGCATTTATCATGCTACTACTGCCTACATGTGCAGGAGGCAAACACCAAACACCAGATATAACAGCACGGGTATGCCCAGTGTATGTGAATGGTCATGTGCTGCGTTTTCAGGCATGTTAGTCTGGACAGAGATTATTCTGATATTGTGCTTAAACACTCCTCTTGACAGAGATAATTTTCATTTTGAAACACTTTTTTAAAAAATATGGTGTATGCATGGTCACTCATAATTTTCTTTTTTTGCCATGTGGGACTACAAAGATGTTGCACCCATAATGGTGCTCACGTTTGCGCTACACTTTCTAAGCCGGTATAAAAGAATATACAGTATTATCAGAAAGAAACTGCATTGTCATTTGGAGAAAATCCATTTGTGAGACTGCCCCTGTTGATGAAATGACACCCTCTTTTCTGCTGCATTTACAGAGTCAGCCCAGGTGGAGAAGCCTGCAGCGACCCTTGCCTCCCAGTCCCAGTCATCATCCTCAGGCTCAGGAAGCTTGAACCCCTCATCAGGGCCCCCTGGATCATCTGCCTCCACAGTGCCCGTGTCCCCAGTCCTACAGTCCCCCGCCCCTCCGCTACTTCAGGACCCCACCCTGCTTCGCCAGCTCCTTCCTGCACTTCAGACTGCCCTGCAGCTAAACAATGCCAGTGTGGACATGGCGAAAATCAATGAAGGCAAGAAAAATGCAGATGATGCATATATACTGTACATTCAAAGAGTGTCTACAATCAGCTAGCTGCAGTGACCGTGTTTGATGAGCACTAGTGACAGGGTGATACAAGATGAATTTAAGCTGAAATTTTATTCTGTACTTCTATCAGCGTCTGTTCTGACTGCTCAGTGTCAGAGGCTTTGACATGACAGGATAATCTTTCCTGCTGGTATTAGCACAGTTTTGAGTCCTATATAACTTGAAATCCTCATTGTACTGTGGTATTTCTATTGCTGTCTGGACAAAGAATGCCTCATGGCCGGGGTACACTTGTTTGTGCAACTACGTTGGAAGGCAAGACTGTTTGTAGCTGTTCCAATGGTCACACTGGAAGGCGGTGTGAAAAGCCTGTTGTCAGAGAGGGGCGAGACGCAACAGTTGTAAATATGGGGATAATGATACACACTTCTCTCTGAGAAGGCAGCTACTGGGGGATCTGCACTTGAGTTTGCAGCCAGGTGAGAAATTGTCAGACATAATGCGTACGTGGGGGGGGGTTCAGATACTCTTTTACCATCAGACAAGCACTTCTGTTGGGAATATGCTGGTTCCTTTGGCTGATGCTGTTTGCTGTGAAGCCCCTTCAACCCACCAACAATATGATTAGTTATAACAATATTACTAGCAAAACATTTGGTGTTGTGCCAACATTGAGTGGAAAACTTGGCTGACATTGTTGGGGGCACCTCATGCATCCAGTTTGTCTTAGTTGTATGATCCAACCCACAGGAGCAGCAGGAAATACACCTCTGCAGCATGGGTGGTTGAGGGAGAAGCTAGACAATCTGGCTCGACTATGAGAAGGCTCTGTGACATGATGATCTCGTCTGTATTGTTAGACTATGTTAATGAGTTGTCAGTCTTAGAATTTAGCAATTCTTCCCTGAGACAGATTGTTACTGAGTAGGTCTTTCTTTTACTCAAACTAGCCTACATTTCACTGCTGTATGTGTGTGTGTGTGAGATCATTATTATTGATCCCTTTTTTTTAAATCCACAAACCAGGAAAGGGAAAACATTAATGAATGCAGTACATTGCCTCTATATGTTTGAAATGGTTAGTAATAATTTATCGTGCAGGAGGCAGGACCAAAAGAAATGTGAGGAAAAGAACAAAACTTACAAATTGATGAAAGGCTTGTTACTCCACTAGTCCATGGTGTGGAAAGCTCATTTGTTACATAATAGTCAGGAACATGAGAATGTTTGTGTGCCTTCCCTCAGTCCATACCATCCAAATCTTCAAGTGTTGTGTCCTTAGTGGAAATACTGGTCAGTTTGTTTGACCGTGGCCTGTTCAAACTAAATGACATATTTACTGAACGTATTTGTGTGGAACACATTATTGAATTTGACTGTCAAACTAAGTGTGATGCAGTGCAGAAACCATTTTAGTAGCAGGAAGTAGTACAGCCTAACAGTGTGTCTGTTTGCTCTCTGTCTAGTTCTCACAGCTGCTGTCACACAAGCTTCATTACAGTCGATGCTCCATAAGATCCTCACTGCTGGACCATCAGCTTTCAATATCACTACTATCCTCTCTCAAGCTGCTCAACTCTCCAACCAAGGTAAACAAAGCCCAGGGAAGCATGTCTGTTCTGCCACAGTGTGTAGATATAGTCAGTTATGTGTGATGTACAATGACTACCTTGTTAAGTGAAATAAGGAAACCATCTGGGTTTCCTTTAGGCTTCCTGCCAGTTACATAGTTCTGGTTAAGCTAACAGAAAATCCATTTCCTGACTTGTATTTTTGACAGTAGTCTTTTTAGGATTTTTCCTAATTATCTGTTTACTCATACAGTGGTTTTCCTGCAGGCTATTAAATGGAGTAGATTGTATTGATCCCTTAGATTGTCTTTCTTGTTGTTTGTGCCTCAAGCAGCTCAGCAATCGAACCAGTCACCTATGTCGTTAACATCAGACGCTTCATCGCCCAGGTCTTATGTTTCTCCAAGGATCAGCACACCACAGACCAACGCTGGTCCCCTTAAACCCCTCCTCAGCACGCAGCCTGTCATCTCGCAGCCAAAAGTAAGGCACAAAATTCTGTGTTTTCAACAAGCTTATGCATTATCCAGTTTGGTGGGAAGAGCCAGCTGTGTGAATTTTGGGACACTTTCCCTGGGAAAGTAACTCAGTGGAGCTACCGTGGCAAATACAATCAACAATAGGCATGTATAAACATGAAATGTGTACTTTCAGTCAAGACTTGAGGCTTTCTTCTCTTTCTTCAGGTGCCAGTTGCCTGTTGAATTGTTAAATAAAACACTCAGCACAACACACATTAGTTGCCATTATTGTACATACTGAAAGAAGTTCACTAAGTGGCAAACAATCACATATTCACTCACATTGCAGAAAGGTGGCTGAGATTGGACTGAATTTGTTTGCACTGAAAACGTGTTGTATCACATGAGTTTAGTCTGCCCAGTTGGATGAAATGTAGCAAAAGATAGAATTATGCAGATATATTATAGATACTCAAATGCTTCCCATGTTAAAAACTGTTTTGTTTTGTGGAATACACTATGTCATGTGGCTTGTCAACCAGACACTAAAAATAAATACCTGGTCATTTCCTTCATTAAGCAATGCTTGCTGTTGAGGGACGAAGGAGGCTCTGATGAACAGCTAGACAAAATATTGTTTTAATATCTCTAAGCCTGTATCTTGATCTTGTGGATGTGGATTCTAATGTGCTTTGTTTAGGTGAGCACGCCATCAGTGAAGCAGGCATCTCATCCCCAGCCCACGTCCCAGCAGCCCCTGTCCAGCGATAAGCAGCACAGTCACGATGCCACCACGGCCTCCCCGCGCACCCTGCAGCGCCAAGGGTAGGGACAACAATAAGCAGCATGAGAAGTGACGTAATAGGCACAATAGGGGGGTCCTGAGATTCAGGCCAACTCTGAGATCATGGGATACATTTATAGTTGACTGTTTACAATTAAGCTTAGTCTGTTGCTCCCAGAGTTCTTTAACAAGTACATTTAAGACTTTGTCATCATTGTTTAAAATATTGAAGACATGACTTGTAAAAAACATAAATATCTATCACATTGATGCTTTTCTGTCAAATCATCTACACATTTTCCAAGTAGAGTGGAAATACTGTCCAGATGTGGGACAGCCCATTCACATCATCTCATGAATGATGAGTTTCTACAACCAAACAAAAAGTTCATTCTTGAATGTAGACAATCGTTATTTTGTAGTGTTGTGGCCCCATCTACTGGTCATTGATGGAACAACGTGTTGCTGCTTCATTCAGTAGTCTCTTGTCTCTAATTCATTGAAGTCATTCATTTTTTTTCGCGACAATTATCAAAACAGAGCCAACTTATGATTAGTTTTCTCAGTGGTGTTCATTACTGCAGTGTGGAATTTCAGTCAAGTCTGAGAATACAAGCTAAGCTTTTTTTCCTCTGTTCATAGATGCAGACACACACAGTCATTTACATAAACATGATGTCTTCCAATTGCTTCTTTGTTCAGCCAGCAATCCAAAATCTTTGTTTGGTATCATACTTGACAAAGAATAACAGCAAATATACATTTAAGAAGCTGGAACCAGCAAATGTTGGACATTTTTGTTTCTGCTAGTTGCTGATTTAGTTACATAGTCAATCATTAGTTTATCAATAAAGAAGAGAGATTGTACAATTGAGAGGTTGTACAATTTGTGTTTTTCAGTCATCCATCTAATGTCTGTCAGTGACTGTATAACAACGCTTTTTATGAACCTAAGTGTCTTTGGGCCTTAAATCTGTTTTTCCTCTATTTGGGCTCCTAAGAAGATAGCACTTGCAGCCCAAAAGTACGACACTGACAGAGAACTGCAGCTGCTGCTGTTGTCCTGCTGACGTGCTGTGGCTGGTGTAGACGAAGTCCAAGTTACCACGTGATAGGGCTTTTTTTTTTAATGAGTTTTTCCATAGTGTGCAATGCTGTGGAAAAATCTGTTTTTTCTATCATCGACCTTCTTTTGAGACTTTTTCAACTCAAGCATTTTTCACATAAAACCTTGATGACACTGAGCTGCTGTATTAAGTCTTGATAAAATGTTAAATTCCTGCAGTTGTCTGTTAACACAGACCAGCAGCATTGAAACTCCAGTGACCACAGCATTGAAAGACAGGCCTATTAATGTTCCTGCTGAGAATAAGTTGACTAGTCTTGTTTGTGACAGGTCAGCAATTTCCTCATAAGCATCATGTCTCAGTGCTTACATGCTTTTTACCCTGTGTCGATTGTAGCAGTCAGAGGAGTCCCTCCCCGGGTCCTAACCATGTCGCCTCCAGCAGCAGCAACGCCTCCAACTCTGCCTCCGCTCCCCCCACCGCTTCAGCAACCCGGCCCTCCTGCTCCTTCACCCCCACCCTCGCTGCCCACTTCAATGAGAATCTTATCAAACACGTACAGGGTTGGCCAGCCGAACACGCAGAGAAACAGGTGTGTCCCAGCAGCCTTCCACCATCATTTCTGTTAATGGTAATGCTAATGTCATTGTGGCTGATTGTGCTTATTCACTGCAACACCCATTAAATCAAATGTTGTGTGTGGCAATTTATCAAGGCATCAAGACTACGTGAAGAGGCTCACACCATGGGGAGCATCTGTATGTCTGAGAACTGCACCGAGCTCAAAAACCTCCGGTCTTTGGTCAGAGTCTGTGAAATACAAGCAACATTGCGTGAGCAGAGGTGAGAATATATGTTTAGTCTAGAAGCATGCAAGTAAACTATAATTCAAATAAAAACACTAATAATGGTCGTTCTCTTTGTCTTTCCCACAGGATACTGTTTCTGAGACAGCAAATCAAAGAACTTGAAAAGTTGAAGAATCAGAATTCTTTCATGGTCTGAGAACTTCTGGTTGCGAGTCAACGCGGGCATGTGGGGGAGGGGGGAAGACGGGAAGACCCATTGCACATAGTTGGAAGCTGGAGGGAGAGCAGTTGTTCAGTTCCTAGTGAGCCCAGTCTCAACACACACGGGAGCTGCAGTTGGGTTGGCTTTGGACCGTTGGGCTGGGAGAACCAAGAGGGAAACATGAAGAGCTGTTGTGGGAGGAGGAGGAGGAGGAGGGTGGGGTGGTTTACAAGACTCGGTTTTGTAAAAAAAAAAACCCACGATGGGAAAAAAAATGTAGATTTCTTGTAGATGTTATTATCTATGTTGTAAATATGTTTTGTAGATTGAAGCCATGGAAAGCCATGCCTATCAAAGCTTTTGACATCCAAACTAATCAACGCCTAGGCGGCTACGTTCATTAGCTAGCCTTTTCCTTCATGTTAACTCATCTGCAGACTTCAAGCTTCATTTGTCAATTCATAGATCATTGAACCATTGAGCGCGTGCGACCTGCATGTAAACAGAGGGGGATGTTTGAGGCCTTTTCTTTACAAAGAAGCATAGCATAAAGCATAACACACTGGTGTCAATGTCGTTTCCCTCAAATATTGGTAATCTGAGTACTCTGTCTAGATTCTCTTCCTGCGCCCTCTATGGGTGAACTGTAACCTCTACTCAGGCTTTTTAAACATCCCCTC
This sequence comes from Holacanthus passer, assembly GCA_025331565.1. Classification (NCBI taxonomy): domain Eukaryota; kingdom Metazoa; phylum Chordata; class Actinopteri; family Pomacanthidae; genus Holacanthus; species Holacanthus passer. The sequence continues at coordinate 945,492 of JAFREQ010000102.1, forward strand.
TCTGCAGGTCTATCACGACTGCTCAGCACGGTTCAGTGATCTATTTGCAGCTTCTGGTGGCCCTGCATGTCCCAGTCTGAAAAAAAAACAGTGCCTGGTGGTGTGGTGGAGTGAGTGATTAGAAAATTTAAGAAATTTGATGGCGTGCTGCTTTGGACCATTCCCGCTCCCCCTCCCCTGGCCTCAGCCCTGCCCTGCCATACCCTCTCCTGTGACACTTCACACCCTCCTTGTAGTTTTCTTTTTCTAATTCTTTGTGTTCCACCAGTTTTTGTTCCTCTTTTTCCCTCCTGGTTCATTCCTTTGTACAGTCGCTAACATACAGTGGAGTTCTAAGAAGAGGACGCAGAATAATTAAAAAAGGTTTTATTTATAAGTAGTGACGAGCAGTAAATCACAATGACATCCACACATTTTTCATTTGCACCCAGTTTTTAGGAGCGGTGTATTACAGCTGCAGCAGGTTGGAGGCGGATGTACGCGGATCACCTCTTGTGTCAGAGCAGGGCAACATGAGGTCACAAGGTCAAATGTGAAATGTATGTATTGTAATAAACATGTTCAACTCAAGCGAGCACTGGTTATTTTATTGGAGTATTAGGTTTGGTCCGTACGCTAGTGCCTTGTTGAAAGTCTTAAGTGTCACAGCCTCATTTTACCTGCAGACCCCGTGTTTTCTTTTCATCCCGTTTGACCAACAAGAAAAGATCTCCAACAAGCGTGTCATGCACAGGGTTTTTTTTTCCAGCACGTTCCATCCCTCTCTCATTCGTTTGTTCCCCACTGTTGAAGAGCAGGGTCCTAAGCTGCAAAAGGCCTGTTTTTTTTCCACCATACTATCTATCGAGTCTTTTAACTGAACTGCACCCCACATTCAGTAAAGGTGACCACATCATTGCTTTGTATATTGTTTCCTGAAGTATATTGACAAATGAAATAAAATATGCCTCTCCAGGGCCATGTTGTTCTTGGGTTTTTGATGGTCCCTAACTTCAATTTTTTGTCTCGTTTCACTTCAAAAGACTTGTTTTTGATGGTTTTAAAGCAGGGTTGGCGGCATTTAGTTTATTATGGGAGAAAAAATTTGACAGTTACCAAAAGGAGACTTTAAACGTTTCATTATAAATGACTGAGCAATGACAAATTCTTTATATGTAGAAATGAGTCCAGCTTTTGACCACAATTTACAAAGCCAAGTACTTTTTCTGGGTGTATTAATGATCAATTGCAATATTTAATTGCACCAGCTAGATGTTCGAGCTGCAGTTTAACCTGTGGACTCATCCTCCCCCTGCTGGTTGTTTTGTGTATTGCACTGCAGAGTGAGGCGTCTGACCTCTTTTCAAGATTAGTGTTATCAGATCAAAGAGAAGTATGCTTCATCCTCCTGGTATGTCCTGCTCCAGTCTCAACTTGCAAAGCCACCTTTTTTACAAGACATTTGACGTGACAGTCAACAGAGGACCTTACATTGTTAGTATATGAAGTTGTACATATCTTAAGGTGAACTGTATTGAACTTTTAAAAAATATATACAGATGTTGCAGTGCTTTTTGTGTTTGTTACAGTAGATTAAACTGGTTTATGATTTTCTGCATCACAGGAACAATAACTTTTGGCAGATACAGAATAGAGAAAGTAAACCGATGCAGTGAAGTCACAATCACACTCATCATTTTGTGTATGAATGTCAGGTTTTACTGTTTAATATTGCTGTAAAGTCTGATTATATTTAAAGTAACAGCATACATTTTTAAATAAAAGTGCCTCAATTCTACCTAAAATTTCTGCATAAATCAGACATTTTCCTCATTGCTGTTTGTATAAACTGGCTCACTGATTAGAGTTAACTACTGTTGAGAGCATAATTCGGTAAAGACCAGTTTATTTTAAAATGCCGCAATAAATAAATGTGGCTGTAATAATAGTAAACAGTGTTGTAAAACTAGATAATATATGATTATGTGATGTATGACATGACTGGATACACAGGTTCCCATTTTATGTGTTATGTGAGATTTTGAAATGAACATCATGAGTGTAGCATTTATACCATTTCTGCAAATTGAGCCAATGGAGCAGTAAACCTCAGGTCTTGGTCACTGGTCATAGCACTCTATACCTACAGAGGGCAGTAAAGTACCTTTATTTGTTTCTGTATGGAGACAAACTGAGAAAACCAATTGAAAATGTTGATGTGGGACATTCTCACATTTTCTCATTTATGTCTACAGAACTTAAAACATTTTTGAAAGACCATTTTCAACTTTAAACTAAAACTTGTGCAAAAAGACACAAAAGACAGGACAAAACGGCTTTATGTGTAATTAGACTGTATTATAGTGTTATTTATTACATTTTTCTGCTGTGTGCAAAAAAAAGTGTAGCGATATTTGTTTTTAACCTTCAACAGTTTTATAGTAATATGTGATTACCATGTTTTGGGTTCCTGGAAGCTTAGTACTTGGTTGGATTGACAAAATGATGTCAGACTTATAGCTGAGTTTGTGCTGAATAAAGGAGCCTGTGCATGCATATGAACCATTTAATAGGTGCTAAACAAAGACATAATGAATGAATGCACAGGTGGCAAAATTAGCCACAGTGAGCCTGGACTCTAGAGGGTTAATATTCAATTTAATTATAGATTTTTATTATTGAAACTTCATTTTAGAGCATCTGTTCGAGATGTTTTCGTGACAGGATTTGATGTTCAGTGTTTTGTTTTAGAGTTGGATGAGAGGTTTTCAAAATTAGAAGGTGAGCCTCTCCAGGGGGGCTGTAAACAGTTTCAGGGGAGGCTCAGTGAATGGAAGTGAACAAATATTACCTTAGTCATCGAAAGGAGATCACATAGAACAGCCTAAATGTGTGTGATCTGGTTAAAGAGATACAGTGGTTTGGGGGAATTTTAGTGTTTCTCCCACTTTCCCAGAGTCAGAACCTAATAACATGCCTTAGGACAGACCTTTTTGTGTATTTGATGTAGTCTGAAGTTAAGTCAAACAGCAATATTAGGCTATCTTGGCTCAATTGTTGAGTGTCTTGGGGATCAAATAACATAATTATGATCCCGCAGGCATCCAGGAATTAAAGCAAGCAGCAAGTAAACTAAGGGGGAAGCTTTGTCTGAGGGGAGGCCCACAGTCTAAGACTTTGAAAACCCCTGAATTACATCAAGTCTTTAGGTGGAGCATTAGAGCAATTTTGTCCCACTCATTTAACCATAATTATTATGTTTTGTGCCTCTCTACATGTGTCCATCACTGCAGGTATAAACAATTTCACCCGATTTAACTAGGTGCCATTTGTGTTGTTTGCTTGGTATTTTGCAGTATACATTCAGACACACAATACAAATGTTTAAAGAGGAGATTATTATGACACACTATTTCCCAAGGCCAAGAATGAATCCTCACTCTTATGATAAATGCATTTGTGTATTTATTGATGAAGAACATGCTTCTTACTATTTTTTACGCCAACCTGGACTTGCAGAATAAAAAGAAGGATATGTTTTTTTCAGTTCATACTCCACTCTTTTGTCAGACACTGATGGCACAAGGTCACATCACAGAGGCAGAACTTGATCAGTAGAGGTGCACCACTCCTGAAGATCAAACACAGATTATCTACAAAGTCATCTGGGTGTGTGTGTGTGTGGATAAGAGACCTGAGTGCTACTGAATTAATTCTCCACATAAAACAAGCAAAAACAAAGGATGGATGCCGTCAGTTTCCCGTCTTAGTGCGCTCGAGATAAAGTTTGCATGAATGCTTCTGAATGCAGAGCCCGTAACCCAATCTGCAACATCAAAGCTGCTGTGAACGGTTTCCCTGCACATCTCCAGTATGTGTCCACATAACGCTCTGAGGCAGAGACTATTTGCTCCATTATCTTGAGGAGAATAAAATAGATCACAGAGGATGGAGACAGTCTGCCTGTCTCTGATTCTTCAGAGACCTTGATATGGCTCACATCAAAGAGAGGAGAGGAAGCTGGGAGGTGTTGGAGGAAGTCTGTCTGTCCTGGTGTGTGTCCTCATGCATCACGAAGCGTGCCAGTTCCAGGTTCAGATCTTCAAAGTGGGAATATTTCTGTCAATTTGGCCAATCAGGACTCCTCCAAAGGGCAGGTTTAGAGCTTGTGTTTAAGGTTCAATTCAAAATCCAGGTAGACTTGACCTCCACTCCCCCCTCCCACCATCTCATCAGCAACCCAGCCACCGTTGCCCCAGCAGCAGGGGGGCTTTTGTTAAGCAAACTCCCTACTGTCTGTACCAGGTCACACCTACAAGTGTCTCCTAATGTGTGAAAGCAGACACGACCTGTAGGGTGTAATCGTTCCCTAAAAGGCCACTTACATGACCCCCCCCCCTGCTGAAAGCTTGTTGACGGTCATCCTCTCAGCATGAATAGACTCACAGTTTGGTTTTCTTACTGTTGGGCTTCTCAAAGTCACGCTTCCCTGTCTGGTGGTCAGGAGCAGGTACACTTCATCAACCCATGTCAAGGTTGTTTTGGAGAATATTATCTTTTCTATATAGTCATAAAAAGGGTTCAACGGTATTTTTTTACTCAACCTGCAAAAACTGTTTTCATAGGGAGCTTTCTACAGTCTGAGAAAATTACCCCAAAGATGTTAGAGTGATTTGAGGGAGTGAGAGAATTTTTAATTAAAGCCAGTGCTACAAAGGGAAGGTGCAGTTGTGGAGCTTGTGTTGGTGGAGTGGGTATTTTACCAGGCAGGGGAGGTCTAACAAAAGATGCTAATGAGTTGCATTAATGGAAATGGTGTATCCTGTATTTTAAGATTTTGATCCATACTAAGGACCAAAAGTCAGCATATCTTGGCCCCTGCTGAGTTGACCCTGATTTTTTTTAGAAGGGCAACACTATAATGCTGGAGTGCCCCTTAAATGTTCATTATTTAATGTGTCTGAATGCATCTTTACCAACTAGAGTCAAAGAGCCAAAGACCAGTCTGAGATGAAGCTCTTATGTATAATAATATATATTTTTAAAATCTTATACCACTTTTGACCATCAGATGGCGATGTTTCACCATCTACCACCAGCGAAGGCAGGTTTACAGAGACAGAGCTGCTGCTCACAGTCTAGTTAAAGGAGCATTACTGATCATATTTAATGGAGCCAAAACCAAACAAACTCGTCTCAAATGTCTTAAATATCTTAATGCATATGAGCCATAATAAAAGAAAGGCGCACATCATGCCACAGGGCCATATAAGACCAGGTCTGTACCTGTGTGTTAACAGAGACAGTTGCACCCAGTATCACAGAAACTCATGCAGACTATAGGGGCCCATTGCTCATGATAATGACCAGTGATCCGGCAGAACTAGTATTTCTGTCTACTTCCACCTTTTTCCACGCAGTTCTCTGTGCAGATAAATGATGCAAGAGCAGCCATGGACTGGCGCCTCTGTGGAATTGCACATAATTACAGTAATTGTAGTGTGTGTAGTTGTGTGTGTTCCCTGAAGCAGGATCCTCAGCCTGTTGTCTGTTGGGACACAGTTAAAACCTGGGGATGCTTTCCTTCTGCAGGTAACACAGACAGACTCCTCTAATGACCCCCGGGATATAATATAACTATCAGACTGAAGAGTCTCTGCAGCCTGAAACCATCATCTGATTTCTATAAGTGTCGTTTACTGCAAACGTGATAAACAAATAGATATAAAAGCATGTAAATGATATATGTGGGGTCACTAAGTTGCATTTGCATGTGCTTGATAATATTAATTTTTTTTTTAGACTTGCAAAAAAGCTGCATGCACGCAATGTGTGTTTTGCATGTGTGTGTGTGTGTGTGTGTGTGTCGTCTCGCTGGCGCCATGTGCCTTTTTGGATTGCTAATTTCTCTGAGCGGCTGCGCGCTCCTCCCGGCAGCGGCAGCGGAGCAGCGGCAGCGGTGCGGCAGCAGTCTGTAGCCTGAAGGGAAGCGGCTCAGCGCGGCGTCGAGCTGGCTGCCGGCGCGGTGACCCCCGCAGGTCGCTGCTGCTGCTGCGGGCTGCGGGCTGCTCCGGCTTCACTCACACCACAACTCACTTTATTATTTAATATGAAATATCGTACCCAGGCACGGCTGCGTATATAGACTACAACTGCAGTAAATCCTTGCATGAATTATCTTTATCCACTTTTATCCAGCTGCAGTTTATCAGTCTGTCTGTGCTTTGGAGAACTATTTAGTACAATTTAAATAGTTTTGGAAAATCCTGCAGGTTTAACGTGTATTTCATAAAGGAATGTGTTTCTTCACTTGGTTTTTTAAATGCACAAAGTTACACATACAACATAAAGGACCCTTTTTTGTGTTTGGATTTTCTATTATATTTCATGCATTTAAAGTACAGGATTTAAATTACACATTTTTTTGTGTACATGTTAAAAATGTCAATATAAGTAGATCAATATTAAAATAGTAATCTGAATATCCAAATGTAGTACCAACACTACTCAGAGGACAGTATCAGACTGAGTTTGACCTGCTGGAGTGACTGCTGTCTGGACCAATAGCATCCAGTAATGACATATGGAACATGCTATTATGGAAATGACGGAGGATGAATGAAGGGACTAGACTGAACTGAGACATCAAGCCACAGAGTGACAGACAGAAGAAAACCGGAATGTAGATGATTTGGACAAGAAAATAAAAGCATCAAGTTGTTCACTTCAGGGGCAAATGAACCATAGATGATTGAAATGAACAGAACAATGAAATAATGCAGACAGAGGGGAATCACTGTAGAAATATGAAGTGAGAACACAGCAAGGACTTAAAGAATATAGTAACTTAATGGGTATAATTCAACACTGTGTGGTGATGGAGGTGAAGTAGGTCTACAATATTAACAATGTTACCATCAATGAAAAAATATTATTCCTGTCATTGATCAGTCATTCCTCCACCTGTGCCAAACCCTAACTGATGAAACAATACTGACAAATAAATAGATAAGATGAAAGTAATACACTTTACAGTTGTACATTTCTTCTTCTTCCTCTTCTTCTTCTTCTTATTATTATTATAGTAAATGTATTTATCTCACTTCATTGGGTTTCTTACAGTATTTATTTACCATTATTTTTTGATTTAACTATTTGTGTTATTTATGCTATTTTAAATACTATTATTTTGCTATTATACTTGGATTTAAATGTTTGTTTGTTTTTTCCTGTGCATTTCTTTGCCTGATGCCTTGAACTGCCTCAGTGCGTGAAAGATAAATTTACACTTATTTTGAAAAGCCACACCGGATACGTTATTGTCACACATCCGGCCTCTCTTCCCTCTCGGCCCTCTGACCAATCAGCGGCGAGGGGGCGGGGCGTCGACAGACCACAGTTATTTGTTCTGTTAAATCCGCTGTGTCCGGAGTCTGCAGCCAGTCTGACATCCAGCCTCCGTCTTTTTTCCAGCTCGTCTCCGTCCAGGAATACAAAAGTGATGCTTCACCATCACCGGCTGCGTGTAGATACAGACGAGGAGCAGCGGTGACAACATTAAAGCCGGTTCTCCGTCTTCTCTGGACTATATTTCTGTGTTTTTCCTGAGGAAGAAGCAGACGCTGTTTGTCGTCCTCCAGTAATGTCGGACCGCTTCTAACTAGACTTTTTCTGTCTCCATGCGGGACAGGAAACTCTTCTTTTCCTCGCAGTCAGGATTGTGAGCTGTCGTGTTTTCAGGCCGGGAAATGCCTCGTCTCTCGCCGTAGCTCCATGTAAATCTTTGTTCCTGTCGTCCAGCTCTTCGCCCGGCGGACCCTGCTGCTACTGGATATACTCTGCTCAGTAATCTGGTGTAAATGGATCGTCAGTCCAGTTTCATTTCCATCTGGCTACAACTGGAGCTCTGTGCCATGGCTGTCCTTCTCACTAAAGGTACACACACTGGTCCGTGTGTCAGAGATCACACAGAGACTGAAGTCAAACCTCCTCTGATCGGCCCCGACTTCAGTTTTAAAGCCGAGCCGAGTTTCTCCAAATACCAGCAACAGAAGAATGTTTCATTTAGCTCATACAGTCTGATTACAGCCAAGGACCCAGTAACTTGATTTACTCATTTCAGTGTTTGTTTTAATCCCATTTACTTTTAATTCTTAGATCAGGTCCTTAAAAAACTTTAGCGGTGGAAACATAAAGTTTTTTCCGTGTAAAACTTTATATGCATTAATTCTCCAATGCATTATACACGAATCCTGTCTCATTCTGGCTGCTGTGTTTCAGTTGGATCACAGCATAGTTTAATTCATAGAAGAATGAGTAGGGGCTAAAAAGCCTCAGTGCTCGGCCTGTCTCTCTCTCTCTCTCTGGCCCCCCCTCAGCCCACAAAGGGGCCTCTCCTTTCTAATGAAATATTCTCCAAATGACCTGCCCGGGCCCTGCTGCTCCAATCATTCACAGGGAAAACACTGATCTGATGAATGTGCTCCTGCACTGAGAGTTTGGTGCATTCAGAGAGGCACTGCCACTGAGAAGAGTCTGTTTCTGAAAGTCTCAGGCTTTTGGCTGCTGTACTTTTAGTTCAGTTTTTGAATGCAGCACATGGAAACACAGGGCAGAACTTTTTATTGCCTTGTTTATGGGGCCACTTTTATTTGTATTTTGCTGTTTTTTCTGCTTCATGCAAAATGAAGAGTGTAGAACTCTTATATATTATATGTTAAATGGATGCACAACTTTCAGATTTATTGTCTTGTCAAGGTGCACCAGAGGACATGAAGAAGTAAAAAGCTCTTAAGTAGAAGTTCTCCAAATGAATGTTATGTTTTTGTTTTGTTAGGACAGGTCCTTGGCCTAGATTTATGTTTTGAAAAGTGTTTAAAAAAGAAGCCACGGATGAGGTAATGAGTGGGCCCGTGTACATGCAGGCAGCCGTAATGATAAGGTTGCTGGAAGCTCTTTAGATGGGACCTCAGTGCACCCAGCCCCCACCAACCCCCCCACAGGCACCCCTGACCACAAGTAAAGCTTTGCGTGCAAACAGGGGAAAGGAGACTCCTGCTCTGCGCTGCGGCCCCCCCTTCTTTACGAGTTTCCTATTGGGTTGAAAGAAATTGACTTTGGCAAACAAACCACTAATTATAAGCTACACGGTTCCTGTTTTATAACACAAACAAAAAGGGCCATTTTGCACGAGAAGCTCTTTAATGAAGGCATATATGCTGAATGGGTGCAAAAGAAGAATATTGCAGTGAGGTCTTTAATGTTACCTGGCTGTTGATTGCAGGGTGTAGCAGACACTTTGCAAGCAAAGACTAATAAATAGTAGACCACAGTCACACACCAACATTTGATAGGATTAAGCCCCAAAAATATTAGTAGAAGAAGTAGTTTTGTGTTTGGATACACTTTCATACAAACTGACTTAACTGTATTAAAAGCAGGGAGAAAACAAATCGGAATGCTTTAAAGCTATAAATACATCTAATCGTTGCAGAAGTTTTCCTAACCCTGCCTTTTCCCCTCCATGCATTTCCAGGAGAAATAAGGTGTTACTGTGACGCGCCACACTGCGTAGCCACAGGATACATGTGCAAATCGGAACTGAACGCCTGCTTCACAAAGGTCCTGGACCCGCTCAATGCAAACTCTCCCCTCACACACGGGTGTTTAGACCCCATCGCCAACGCGGCGGACATCTGCAGCAGCGGCAGCAGCTCGAGGAGTGTGGACGCCCTCAGCGGGGCCACGGCAGCGACACTGGAGTGCTGCCACGATGACATGTGCAACTACAGAGGTCTGCACGACCTGGCACACACCAGGGACTCAACAGGTAAAGAAGAAACCTCACAGAGCTGATGTTTGTTTTTCACTGAAACTGAAATATGAAGTCCCCTTTAACAGCTTTTAAAATGATTGGAATCTCTTGGGGGGAATTTACGATTCCTCCTCAGCAAATATTCAATATTTTCCTCTTTCCTGCTCCAGAAGCAATACATTGAACTGTAGGGTTCTTCAAACACTCTGCTGTTTATGGACATGCAGCCCACCCTTGCCCCCTCTGACTTTTTTTTTTTTACTTCTCAGCTTTACAGAACTTCAGTTTGACTTTTAATGGGCTCCAGCTCTGTGCCTGGGAAGGCTGGGAGCAGCTAGTTTACCTTAAGCACTTGGAATGAGATCAGATATATTCTTTTTTTTATTATGTGTGCACCATGTAATTTTCCCACTGAGTAGGAATGCGCCTTGTAGAATGAGTATACCCTGACAAGTCTGCATGTTGGGGGCTCATAGAGTCATCAAAAGGTGTATAAAGAGACGGAGAGGAAGGGGAGCTGTCATGAGGGGAGTCTGTTGTGACCCTGACCAGAGCAGACTATAGTTTATTAGCTCAAATTAATTTCTGGCTCTCAGTTGGGACAAGGTGACTCATTTGTTTTTGCCCCTGCTGCCCTGTCTCACTTCCTCACTCTTCATCTGTCTGTCTTATTTTCTCTCTGTGGTTACTGGCATGACTGTGGAGCAGAGGCAGCTCTGTGAAAGCTTCTCATTAAGCTGCAAACAGCCATACATCTATTCAAAGATACTTATTTGCTTTGAAATAAGGAACTATGGTACATAAATCTGTATATAACACGATGGAGCAGTGGACACGTGAGCATGCAGTTAAACAGATGGTTATTTCTCTGTGTGTGCAGATCATAGCCGGTACCAGCCGGACAGCAACAACAGGAACCTGGTGACCCGGGTTCAGGAGCTTGCCTCGGCCAAGGAGGTGTGGTTCAGGGCGGCTGTGATCGCCGTCCCCATCGCTGGCGGCCTCATCCTGGTGCTGCTCATCATGCTGGCGTTGCGAATGCTGCGCAGCGAGAACAAGCGACTGCAGGACCAGCGGCAACAGATGCTGTCGCGGCTCCACTACAGCTTCCACGGCCACCACACAAAGAAGGGCCACGTGGCCAAGCTGGACCTGGAGTGCATGGTGCCCGTCACGGGCCACGAGAACTGCTGTCTGACTTGCGACAAGATGAGGCAGGCCGACCTCGGCAACGACAAGATCCTGTCTCTGGTGCACTGGGGGATGTACAGTGGCCACGGCAAGCTGGAGTTTGTATGATTCCTGCTGGGGACAATGTGACCGTCACCACCCCACAAACAGCCAGGACTGCTCTCAACCGTTGGCTTTTGCTTTTTAACCTTAGAAGACATTCCAATGTTTTCGTCCATTGGACTTTTGGGTTGGTGTTTTCAGTTTTTATTTTTTTTAACCAGTGGCGAAAAAATACGAGACTGATCTCATGCCGTGTGGTTTTTGCTAGAGGAGCACTTTACTTGAAAATGAAAGGCAAAAGCAACGAAGAGCTGTATTTAAACTTGAGAGGGCAGGACTGAGGTGGAGTGAGAGCTCTGTCACTGCTCCTGAGGATCCTGGACTTTTACACTGAGCGCTGAAGGATTCCAAATCTGTCTTTATTTGCACATTTGTAAAAAAACAAAAAAAAAAAAAGTTGTCATTACTTAAAACAAGAATTTTACACTGACACCAGGGTACAAAAAAGGACTTGTTTGAGGAGTAAAAAATTCAGTGTTTGACTGTAGGTGTGCACACTCCTCTGTGTACGTTTCATGATTCAAGCTTATTGTAAAGATTTAAAAAATATATATATTTTTGTCTGATAAAACTGACTGGTGTGTGTCTTGTTCTGGGTGAATGTCCAACATCTCTCTCTGTGATCAGACTATAAGCTTGATTGTGAGTGTGAAAGAAAAACTTCCATTAAAATGACTTTTTATTTATTTCACGATTCATTCTTGTCTTTTTACTGTATATTCGGCCTTAAAACAGCAAAGAGTTACAAGGAAAGAAGTGTGATCCATGTACACTTTACACTTTTTGGCATACCAAGTGTTAAATGGAGTTAAAATCAGGGATGCAGAGGTGTGTGTGACAGGAGCATCCTGCTTTAGCAGTGTGATGTTTCAGTGCAGGGTCTCAGTGTGGCCTTGGTGTGCTCGATACAGTGAGGCCTTGTTTTACAGTAGAGCTCCTACATCTGTCAGTCGTTCTTGAACCCTCTCCAGAGGTCAGATTTTCAGCTTCAAATAACTTTTTTTTTCCTCTCCCTCCTTACTGGCTGGATTTATCCTGGAAGTAGTTGTGGTATTTATTTTATACTCGCTCTAATGCCAGTAAGCACTCCTCTATTCTGCCTTTCTGGATGTCAGTGGAAACGCTGTCCCCCCCTGTGTTCAGCAGGGTGTCAGTGAGGAGGGATCTCAGTCTTATTTTGCTGTTAAGTCACTGCCTTGGTAGTTGTCTTTTTGTTCTAATTTTGAGTAGCTACAATTCCCATTTTTGACATTTTAAAAGATGTGGCTGGTGGTTCTATATATGGTTTGAATACAGTGAATTGATGCCACACAAGTATTGTGTTGCCAAAGCCTGATATATCTTCTTCCTCTGTGCCATAGAGCTCCATTGTTGTCTAAAAAAACATCAAAGAAACAATGAGCCACACTGCTGCACTGTGTCAATACACACACACTGTAGCTTATTTTAACTCAGTCCCATATACACTGTCCTGCTGTCAGAAATAGTAAAGGACAAAACTTGTATTAATCTGCAGTTGAAATAGTCCTTGAAATGCATGATATCTTCCAGTTTGCTCAAAACTACAGTGCTCAGCTTTTAAAAATGAAACCGTACATTTGTTTTGAGTAACACTTACATCTTCAGTGTTTGTCAGTGGGCTTGGAGCTGAAAAACGGTCAGAAGGACTGACACATTGTTGGTTTTGGCCCTTACATAGGATTTGTTGGCAATCAAAAACATAAAATACACCAACTGTCCCCTTTAAAGGGCTGCTTTACCTAAATTACAAAGAGGTATCAAGCCATACAAACAGTGTTGGTTTTATTTGTCCAGGTTTTAAGACATCAGTGTCCCTGCTAATCGGAACAATAAACAGAACACACTGTTCCAAAGGGACTGTTTCTCAGGTAGAAAATAGTTCCAATTTCAACTGGTTGACAGTGTGTTCAATGGATTATCCAGAGCAACAGGGTGTGTACGTTATAAGAGAATATGCTAATAGGTTAAAATGCACTGAAGAATTTACCGGGTATTTTTTTTGGAGAATGATGCATTTTTTTTATGCGATACAGCCAAAGGTCATGCAGCGCCACCAAATACTGGAACAAAGAATTTCAACCATTATGGGAGACAGTTACTTCCTGGATGATTTCTTGCAAAATACTAAAACAGCAACAAGTGGACGGTAAAAGCTTGACTGTGACAGTTTGTTTGGAGGCTGGTTTTAGGTTTCTGTCGAGCTCATTTGTCAGGACGTTTCTGAACTCCAGCTGAATATTTACATTACTGCAAGTCCAAACGTCACAGTGATCGCGTGTTATGCTCCACGTGCGTCACTCAAAAGCGAGATGGGGACACCTGGGTTGAAAAGTTCACACCCTTCTGTCTCCCCACTCGCCGTGATAACAGCGAGCAAGACATCCTGTAAGTAGTTTAAAGTTGAGGGCCGCTTCACTGAAGAGCGTGCCTGTCTCTGTGCAGAGCGGTGACCCTTGTTTCTTTCCATTAGGAGGACAGGAAAACACTATTAGCAGCTAACCACTTAGCGGCAGCTTGCATTAGCGAGGCTCAGCCTGCGCTCAGGGCCTCCCCCAGGACTATTACCCTTGCAATAATAACAATGTCCTCTGCCTGGCCTGCCTAATGTGGCTGCTGTTTTCTTTAGCCTGATTCCACTTTGCTGGCTCACCCATGGGTGTCAGGTGGCCACGGCACGGGGAGGTGAGCAAATCACAACACATAAGTCTAATAAATGACTCCATGTTTGTTTTTATCTTTACACGAGGAGAAATCAGTTAGGTGTAAGCAAGGAGACACGAGGACACACACTTTGCCTTTGTCTGGCCCGCTTTGTGCATTAATTACATGCACACACACCACGTAGACCACCGCGCACACACCACCGCCGCGGCCAGGCCTCCTCCCAGCTCACCGGCATCCAGCAGTCACAGCTCGGCCGGGACAATAGCCGGAGCCAGCGGCGGCGGCGCGGTCATTAGCATCGTCCATTTTGCGCAGCACTAGGCGGTCGAGCTGTTCGTATTCACATGCAAATTTAATGAGGTGGCTGACCGGCCTCGATCAAAAGAGCCCCAATTTGTTTTGAAGCGACTTCAAGCTGACCCCCACCAACAGTTCTGCCGGTGGATTTTTATTTATGTCCATTTTTTTTTATCTGCCTTTACAACTTCACCACCACGTCCAACCGCCTCCAGGCTGCAGGAGCCACCTTCCTCAGGTGGGTGACATTCCTGAAGCAGGGTTAACAACATGCAGTGATTTAAATCCACGAGGTGCTGCCTCTGTGTTTCTCCCCCGCTACCCTCACAATAATGCTGTAATAGTCCAGAGCGGCCTCGTACCCACTGTGGCGGCAGCAGCATGTGGAACAATATATGAAGTGTAAACACACATGGAACCTGTTAACACCTGAGCACAGTAATGGATGCACACCTCCCAGGGTAGTAACAGGCCTTTCTAAATCCTTGTATGTTTTTCTTGGTTTTCTTCCCTCCGTGCCCTCACATTGGACATTTTCCACCGGCTCTCCTATTCCCCTGGTGGAACACACACACTTGAGTTTTGCTTTTTTAAATTTGATACAGGGCTGAAATAGTTAGTTGATCAATGGATTAGTCAATCAAAAAATTACTAGACAGTCATTTTGAAAATCGATTTATTCTTTAAGTCATTCAAGCAACCAAATATTAGCTGCTTCCAGACGACTTTCCTCTGTGTTTGTTGAATTTGTAAAGGCTTCACTATGCTTCACAGTACTTTCAGTGGTTGCCCCTAGACGTTTTTGAAAAGGGGGCCACAGGTGGAGAAAATATCAGATAAAAACATAATATGCTTACTCATTTCTCATTCATATACTCATGAGGGCGGAGTGATTGTATCAGGGTGGCCATTGACCCCCGGCCCTTCCTTGGCGGCATGACTGAGTTGTTCTTACCTCTGAACTCAAGCCATTAACCAATAACATTTTTTAAATTGTTTTTTTCTGTAATATTTGTGTATTTCAACAAAAGTATGGATAAGGTAATGGGATGTGTTTTGGAAAATTGTAAAAAACTCCACATTTGGAGTGTGGTTTTTCGGATGCTGGTAGACTATCTGACAAAAGAACAAAGCCTGCAAACTAGTTCAAACAGTCAACATGAGTGCGCCACTGTTCTCTCATGGCCCACGCAACCTTTTAATTATGGTGGTGTACTCAAGCCTTCAATGCTGTGCGCACTATTTAGCCCCATTTCTGACTTCGACACCCCATGAATTATTCTGTGATCTGCCATGTAGCACTTCCTACATTAATCGTGGAAAGAAAAATCAAAACATTCGTATTTATTCTTCTTATTAGACATGTTTGAAATCGTGAAGATACATTTGAGTGTATTAATTCTGTTAAAAGACTAAACATTAAACTTAAAGACTAAACTTTAATTTGTTATCGTGGTAGCATGCGAATGCTGCTTCACACTGGGGCTGATGTCGCCGCTTCTGTCAAGGCCCCAGTGTGAAGCAGTCACGGTCTAAATCATATCACTGATACTTGAATGCTGTTTACCAGTTCCCAACCACAAACAAATAGAGACATTCCAGAAAATAAACACAACTTGTCATTCCAGAAGTCAAAAAAATGAGGATTTTTAATTGACAAATCTGCATGACTGCGGAGACAAATCATCCTCTGTGGTGACAGACATCCGCTGGAATAAGACATGATCTAAATATTTAGCCAATTCATTTCCTTCCACTGGATTAAACTACGGCTTCAGTGCATGTCCTCATATACCTCCTCCCCCCATCTAAACATTTACCCCAGTGTGTTGTTAACATTTAGATATAAATCTGCCCCAGAAGAAAAATAATAATGTTGGGAATGTTTACAGGACGGACCGGGCTTCTTGAAGCTAAAAGTCACCGTCTGTAAATAGCGAATAAGTTTTGTTATGTTCCTAAAAGAGGGGTTGTCAGCAAAGTCCAGCAGGAACGTCCAAACAAACCGGCTCATGTGCACACACTTGTGTTCATGTCTGCAGGCCTGTAGGCAACACTTTTTTAGGCCTTGATGATGAGCCGTCAGGTGCAGGTCCACTTTCTCAGGAGCATCGCGGGTGAAGTGGTGTCACATGTTGTCTTCCTTGTGGAGCTAAGGGCACTCACTGGCCCCTATCTGTCAGCTGAGGGCAGAGGGGCCCCTGAAGACAGATGGCAGAACAATGTCACCCCCCTTTACTGCCCTGAGAGGCATACAGTCCCTCCAACCGCTCATCCACTCACAGATGACATGAATAGACTCATGACCTGTACACGAGAGGTAGAATTTCTTGTGTTTACGTGTTTGTGTGTGTACTTGGACCGAAGTCGTCCCATGAGCATCGTTGCTTTAATCAAGAATGATGTTGTTTATTTTCAATTTTAGTGTTTCGTGTATTCTGTTTCATGCTGACTTGAAATAAGAATCCTGCAAAAGGATCTTCAATAAGTCTTTTAGACTTATTTAGCGAGAAGTCCAAAACTTGACACACCTAGTTACTTTCATTAGGATATCAGAATTACAATCAACTACATTAGAGCAGTGGTGTCTGTAAAGTAAGAGCTGGCATGGTGACATGAATGAACACCAGTTACTACACATGAATCTGAAGCAGGAGGAAGGGCATCCAGAGGTGCGGTGACCTCCTAAAGGTTGCGTGCATGCTCAGGACTGCCGATAATGACTCCCACAAAGCCATTTGGCTTGGCGGCGGGCCAGCCTTCTCTACCTCACAGAGATGTGCACCTTGAGCCGGCAGCATAGCCTTGGGACTTGGCGCTGGCTGGCCGGCTCTGATGCGTGTTCATTGTGAGTGTAGATCCCAGGGATTACCGGGCTGAAAGCAGAGAAGCTTGTGTCTTGCTGACAGCGTCTCTGTGTGAGCGAGGCTAAAACCGCTATCAGAGTTTAGGAAGTGGTCTAAAATAACATGCGGTCAGTGTGATAGATGCCGGCATTACAGCTGAAGGTTTTCAATTTAATCTCATGTCAATACAGGAGGTTATATTGCAGGAGTTTAGCTGCATCCAGAGTCCATGCTATACACTAATTCTAAGCATTTATGTAGTGTGTTATGTAGCTTGTGTGATAAAAGAAAGTATTTTTGAGTGCATTGTCTTTATTTCAGTTAGTCTCCCACAATGCAATGCTCAAAGTTAAACCAAAGTTTAAATGGTGTAAAAACAGCCTTGCTGCCATGTCAGGATTATCTAAAAGAATTTTATGTGAAATTTGAATGATCTATTGTAATCTGTTTAGTTCACCAGCAGAAATGATTCTAACCTACCTGTTACAAATGTATGTTTTTCCAACTCAAAACTCAAACACTGCTGTTGTAATGAACCAGGTAGCTGAATCTGAGAGCAGATATTTTACCAAGAAAATGTATTCTTTGGATTTGTTTGGGTTGATACATTCAGAAGACACCTTATGAATGTATATCCTTTTATTTTCACACATCATTGGCTGCACACTCACAAACGTCTGTGCAGCTCGGGTCAAAATTTGACAAATTAGAATGACATTCCAAACATATTTGAGTTAAGACTATGGTCCTAGTTTTGAGCTGTTTCTATTGTCAGACTTCGTTTAGTTGTTGATATTTTCATTTTAATAGCTTTCATTGTGTTTTGTTCCTCACCTTTTTGTGATTTATGTGATTTGGCTGCTGTAACACCACAGTTTCCCACTCACATTAATCAAGCGCTCTATCTGCAGCAGCAGGGAAAACAACACACCACATACACACAGAGCAGGCATGTCAAAAGCTGTATTTCCAGAATAATGTGGCTTCATAGTGTGAAGAGTTTTTGATTTTCTCAAGGTGCCTAATTAAACATATAATAATGCCTGCGCTTAGTGACGTATCAAATGGGCAGATGCTTGCTGTCATACACGTTGACCCCTGGTTTTCTGGATTGTCACGACTCCATTCTGCTGCCTCGTGTTATGATTCAACTTTAAAGAGAAGCGACTGAAGGGATGCTCATGTGATCTCCGTCCTTAAGCAGATGAATCATTTTTAGCTGTGGCCCACTTCACAGACATGAAGAGAAGTTAATCTCCTGTAGCTCACACACATAAATTTGATTACAAGAGTCTTGCAGACTAAATACCGTGGGCCGACTATGTATCTATACATATTTTACTACTCCCTCTTCATCTCGTGTTTATTCTGGCTTTTTCAAGTGGAGCGTCCAACACATCGAGGAAATATGCTCTGGCGTGTATTTTGACAGAGAAGACCCACCACTTCTTCACGCCGCCAAAAGAGTCTGCGAGTGATAAAAGCAAGTTGAGCGCTAAAATCCTCTCCTTCTGACAAAATGAATTTATCTATTTGTTTATGTTCGAGCGCTCGCTAACTGACGCAGCTACCACAAGTTGAGTGTAGCGCCTTGGGGTGTGTAAAATATGACATTAAGGAGCTGCTGTATGTTGAGGAACACTGGGTAATTATTCTCTTGCCAGAGGGCTTTATAACATTTCCTTGAGAATGTTAAACGCCAGAATTTGTTTTTGGGAAAATGTCTATCTTAACCTATGAGAAATGGGGACAGAGCAGTTAATAGTATGGTGCTGAGTGAGATGTGAGTGTAGCAGAATGGATGGAAAATAAACACAGACAGGTTTTATTATGAACAGTGAATTTTGAATATGAAAGGTTTATTGATGGTTATGCATTTCGGTTGTAAATTACAAAGCAGCACACATCAATATCGCCACCACCTCTCCCTCCAGACCAGCCTGGATCCCTCGGGGAATGACCGGATACTTATTAGCCAGCGATCCAGCGCATGAGGCCCTTAACCTGCCCCCTGTAGCACAGACACTTAGGGGTCAAGGCCTCCCCCATCATGTCCTCATCTGCTTCCCCCAAAACATGCTCACATCCAGGCATGTGCACACACCTGATTAGAGCACAGAAATACTGTCAGTGCGGAGGGTTGATTTGAGAAAGTCCATTCCACTCAGCTTTTAAGTTCCTCTGTTTTTAAACTCGTCGGCTTTCGGTGATAAGATATGTTTTACCTTCACTTGAAAGCACAGACAATGTGAGGTTAAAGTGACATGTTGGACGTTGGAAATCACAAACCCACCTAACTGAAATGGTTTATCACTTTCAAATCAGGTCTAATGAACAAAGAACAGTGGAGCTCTGTGGCACAGAGGAATGACATATATCAGACTTTGAATACACTCACACAATACTTGTTAGTAGAATCAAATTATTTTGTTCATGGGATTTGTTGACAAAAAATAAGAATTTCACAGCTTTATATTTAATACAAAGGCAAAAGATCAAGTTAGCCGTTCTTGATTACAGTTAAGTTAAATTAAAATGTTTAGTTTTCACCTTCATAACTTATGACTACTTTACTTCTTTGTTCTCTTATGGAAATACTTTCCAACATGCATTGTTTTTAATTTTAAGACAGTTTCGTGATATAGCCATTTTATCCTTTCATCCAGCTCTCATAATAATTTGGATTGCATTTATTGTGAATGGTTGGTTCATAAGTTTGTCTATCATTGCAAAAGGTAGCATTAGGAATATTCAGCACAAACTGTATGCAAAATATTCGTATCACTCTTTGAATTGTAAACCTTCCCATGTTGTTTGACCACTATACAGAATATCTGCCAATCAGAAGCCTTACTCAGAGCCTTGTCCGCCCAGAAAGTTTACTCAGTCCATCAGTTGATCTCAGTTCTGCCGCAGGCCTCTCTGTGCTCTTACAAGTCTGTGTCCTGTTTGGAAACTGGAGCGTGCAGAGATAAACAGCAGTGCCTCTGCTTATCTGGCCTTTCTGTCTCAGAGGCAGTTACCTGAAGCCCTGCAGGGTCAAACTGGCATCCAGGGGGGAAACTGGTGAGGCAGGACACGTTTCTTTACTTTGTGGTGCTTTGGGTGTTTTTCTAGGCAGGTTCGGTGTGGCCGATGGTCTTAGTGTTAAGTGACCTCATCCGAACCTCAGTGTGATGTTCTCAACAGGAAGCTGCCACGCTGCAGCTGAGGACGATTTCAGTTTTCATATACAATCTTAATCAGCAAAGTTATGTTAACTATGGTGGCACTCTCCCCCCTTGGCAAGACACTTACATCTAACATGCTCCATGGACATCATACGAGCCGGCTGACCTTGCAAGAAAAGAAAATGTCCCTCATGGTGAATCTGTAAATACAAAGAATAGTTCTTAACTTAAAACCAAAAGCTCCCATTCTTCCCTGACAAAAGGAGGAAGTTGAGCTCCAGACCTAAATATATCAAAACCTGGGCTTGTCTATGGGGATTGATTCTGAACAGGTCAAGCAAAACAAACTTCCTCTGTCTGCTCCTTACTGGAGTCAAGAGGTTCCCCTAACACAGCCTAAATGTGATTAGAGTATATATGTGTGTGTGTGTATTTTTATGACTGAGAGTTAAATGATAAGATCAGGATCCGGCAAAACTAATATTGTTGTCTTTCAACATGGTCACTGTGTGTCATTACTGTGGCCAAGAGATATATTTTTTTTTACATGTATTTTGATAGAACCAGAAAAGGCCCAATATCAGTGAGATCTCTATTTCAAGCAGGGGCAAAAATGAGTTACAGAAAAACTGATTAATACACATTTGGTGCTCTAGTGAGTATTTCTGGGATTTATTTAAAATAAAATATAGTTTGTGTGTGTGCAGGGTTATGAATGTCACCCAGTGCAACAGTGTGGCTCAGTGATATGTTTTAACAGTTTATAGGCACAGAGGAATAAGATATATCAGGCTTTGAATACACACGCAATAATTAATTAGTAGGATCAGCTGCTGTGTTTTATGGCATTTGTTGACAAAAAATGCAATATTCTGAGATGTATCTTTAATACACAGGCAAAATATAAAGTAAGCTCCTTTCAGTTTTGCTAGTTCTTGTCATGTATGGAAGGAGAAGCCGGCAGAAATAGGGAAAGCAACAGGCCTCTCCTCTGCGCCCTGCCCCGCTCTGCTATTCATCATCAGGTGGAAAGACTGTTTACTGCCGGGGTCAAGGTCCCGGGCACATGTTTACGGGCTCTCTCAGATGAGCCATTGTTGTTAAAGCTCACCCTGTGCATGCAAAGGCCACACTGCAGATCATATCTAACAGGGGCCCCTCTGCCCTGGGGCCAAAAGAAGCCCATTTTAACCAGATTCATGAGATCAACCCACAAAAGGACATTCAAAACCCATTTAGAGTTTTAGGATAAGACATCCGCCACGCTTGTTTATCTATCTCCTGTGGCTGTTTCTCTTCCCGACCCTTGTTTTTTCCTCCATGTTAATGTAAATCTCATTTTATTTATCCTTTGATTTGCCCTGAGACATGCTGAATTAAACATAACATCATATTTCCACGGCCACTCTATAATTCCATAACCTGCGAGGCTCGAAGCAGGAACTCTGGCTTTCATTTGCTCTCGTTTTTTTTTCAGTGTGGGAGGTTATGTGACCGCTCTAACCTTTTTAACATTAAAGTTTTTCCCCCTCTCAAAAGATCTTTGTGATAATCCTCTCCTCCCTCCCCTCCTTTGCTCCTTTGATTTCCCTGTGGGGTGTACAGGAAAATGCTTTTACTGCGGCCTTACTTCTCTGCCCGGCTCTTCGTTACCCGTCACTTCTCTCCTCTCTCTTTCAAGCCCGGCAACACCACACTGTTCTTAACCTGGCCCAGCTCGGTGCAGGAGCCAGGAACGTCCTGTGTGGTTGAGCTGATGGTGGCGTCCCTCATCTGTGGAGCATTAAGAGTGAGAAGTAGATTAAGGCTGTCTCCCCAACACTGGGCAGACCTCTGCAGTCTGCAGCCAGAGTCGGAGGGGGGATGAGGCCTCGCTGGAAGTAACAAACTAAATTAACACGCTTCTTTTGACTGAGATTTTCTGCAGTCTACTCATAAGGCTTTCAAATGTTAATGTTGACTTCTTTCAATTTATAAATATATTGTTACAAAATACAGATCTTGTACATTTACTGTAAGTTTTGCAGACACTTTTTAACTGCATCAAACCTGCAAAGTAAAATTGTTAACCAAAGCTAATGTTAAAGGCTCCATGATAAAAGTTCAGACATTAGCAAAAAAGCCATTGATTCACCCACATGATATATTAAGGATCTCTATTTGGCATGTACATGCAATTTAACTTTTAATCAAAGGATAGGTTTGGAATTTCTTAAGTCTGTCTTAAATTAATCGTTTAACGCTCATATGTTTATATTGTTGTTGAGAGTTAGATCAGAAGATTCTCCTGGCTGTGAAGCAGTAACCATCATCTAATCTAACTTTCTCTTTCTTAATTTTAGCAGAAGCCATTATGATACTTTATCCATCTGAGTTAGCCAATCAAGTGGGTATCTTCCAAAGATACACTCATTTAGGTACAAAAGTCCCTCTTTGTGTCTTGAGTGTTTCCTATAGTTGAGGAACACTGGAGGGATTCTGATGGTCACACGTAGGTTTATTGCAGAGAAATGCAAATTTTAGATGTGACTGAATATAAAGTCAATAGAAAGGCATAGACAGAAATCTGCCCAGACTGCAGGATGTCTCTGTGCTGAATAAAAGTGTGAGCGAAAACTCTGTGCTTATCTTTGGGCTTTATAAATCAACTTCATAAATGAACAGATATGAGGGGGAAAAAGGGGGAACAACAGGAGGAAACGACAGCACAACAATAACTGTAGTGTTTGGGAGTGTAGCTGGCTTATACTGTAGTTAATGTTTGTTTAATAGATATATTAGCTCTTTGGGTCCAGTGATTAAATTTGCATCAGTAGTGAAAATTTGCTTCTCTTTGAACTTACCTTTAGACTGTTGGAGCATTTGCATAAAGCGAGGACTGTGAATTTTGTCCCCTATTTCTTACAGTGTGGTTGCTCTTTGAAGGTACAGTATGTGTTCACAGCCATATAGGAATGATTACTGCAACCCATAACTCCTTCAGTGTTCATACTGCAAGTGAGTATTGTATCAGGGTAGACATGGTAAAGCCCAAACCTATCATTTAAACCTGTTTTTCAACCCTGTAATTTTACCTCCACTGAGGTGAATTGTTGGTAGTGTTTCAGAGCGTCGTGCATTGGGGGGGGTAGTGACAGGGGGGAGAGGGATGTGGGCATGGGGATGATGGCGGTGTGGGGTGGAGGGTGGAAGGGTGAGGGTTAGTGTGGCAGTCTGGGACAGACAGACATAATTTAGACCAGAGGTGGAACCTGAGAGCCCTGCAGTCTGACAGGAAGCACTGGCTTAACTCCTGTCCCATTTAGATGACAGGAGGCCTGGCCTGGCCTGGTACCGGTTGGCTTTGATGGGACCTGGGCCAAACAAGACTCAAGTAAACTATTCAAAGATGACATTTATGATTAGTATTTTTATATGGACGTATATGTGAATGTAAACATTTATGGAAATTTTAGATGACCTGTGTTTACTGAGGCTTAAAGGTCAACATTTTGAGAAATAATGCTTACTTGCTTTCTTCCAGAGAGTTAGATGACATTGTCTCTTGTTTGTTTTTTACCTACATTAACAGAGGTGTAAAAAACAAAATTGTAGTTTTAGGGGGAGTTACATGTTGTCAGATTTTTTGGTCTTGCAAGCTAAAATAATTGTTCGCTGCTCTAGCTTCATATATAGCGAACATTAGAAATACAACAGTGACATTGATCGTCTGCTCTGACTATTACTATCACATCAGAATAAACATGTGGAGTAGCTTCAACATTATCTCAAGACAATGATCTCATCATCTCAGCAGGTAATAACAGAATAGTAAACAGAAACATTCCAAAATAAAATCATACATTTCTAATCTATTAAATAACCCCATCTATACTAATAGTGTTTTTTATTGATAAGTCAAAATACCTCAATCCCTACCCTCCAGGGATGGATAGCAGTCCTCTAGCATGTACCCAATCTGGCTAAAAAAAGAGAAAAAGAATTAAACCCATCCTGTTTGGAGCCAGTTGCTGCCTCTTTATGAAACACTGAGTGATTGACACCATCACCGATGTTCTTGTTAATAAGTCCATAAACACTGTGAGCTGGCTGACTAACAGACTGGTGCCGTGTTAGAGCCTCTGTCTGGCACAGTGGAAAAGAACATGGAGCCCGTTTAGCCGTCTCTGCTTTTAATATGGTGTTGCAGGGAGAATCGGCTCCTATTAAAATAAAATGCTGCATTTAAAGTCGAGCTGCGTTGAGTCAAAAGCATCTACAGTTTGGCCTGGCAGCTTGGGAGACATAGGAGTCGAATGCAGCCAATGTCTTGTGGATGTTACAAGTTCATATATGTTTCCCGTGTGTATGAAAGGCTTTACCATCATATGATGTTTCCTTGAGGTTTGTTTGGGTTTGTGTTTCATCAAAGAAACACAAGGAAAATGAAAGTCATACAAAAGCATGTGCAAAAGCATATATATGCACATACAAAAACACACCTCAAGTCAGTAGTCAAGTTCACTCCCAACCTCCACTCCTGTTCTTATACTTGCTTAATGTCAGAATAGTGAGTAGTACGTGTGTGTGTTTTAGCATGTTGGACACAATTCACAGAGAAGACCTGCTGTGTACACTATGTGTGGATGAGAGAAAGACCGTGTGCCCCTTGGAGTGGATTAGTGTGTGTGTGTGTGTGTGTGTGTGTGAGAGAGAGAGACACATCCGCTGTTGGCAGGACCTTTCTGTTCTCACAGCGGCGTCCAGGAATTTTTCATCGTCCGTTTCCCTGTTTTCGTGACCAAGGCTGCGTGATGTCATCTCCATGAGTTTCAAACACTATGACAGTTATTCCTCTGATTTCCCCTCTGGCACTTTTGGCATATAACCATCCAGTAAAAATCTAATTAAACTAGCTGGGCTTAATCTCCCTATTCACTGCTTATGTTGGAGCTGTAGCTGCTAATGCTGCTAATACGGGCTGTGCAGCCTCTTTTTTCTTTCTTTAGCTTTTTGTTTATATCTTATTTTATCCTGGCTGTGTCCAATTATGTGCAGCTGCAACAATCCAGCCTCACCGCAAGGATCATTAAAGTTTCATCTAATCTCATCTAAATTCAATGAAGACCACATTGCCAAAGGAGGTCTTGTATGTGTGTTTGTTTTGGCAGCAGGATGCAGGAAACCCCACCATGGTGCTGTGTCCTGTTGTAGTGTCCTTGAGCAAAACCTGAGTTATCAAGTGTGCGTGTTCGTGCAGGTAAATGAATATGCAATGATATAATATGATTGGAGGTGGTGGTGGGGAAACCGTGAGCGGGCTGAGTGGGACATGGCAGCAGCCCTATAAAACTGCAAACAGGAACCAGATGAGGTGCGATTAGTGCTGACAGGCAGACAGGCAGGCTTCCCCTCTCCCCGCGTTGCTGAGGAGAGAAGGATTGGTCCGACCACAGACCCAAAACTGTCCTGGCAAGACGGTAACTTCACATCGGATCTCCCCTGTGAGGATTGTGTTCAGTAAAATGGGTTAATTATGAGCTTAAATTGCACCAGGTCACCTTTTTAAAATGAATGATCCTGTTATTGGATTCCGTGGAGGTCAGGATGTGACAGAGTGAGAAAGGTTACCCCTGTATAAAACTGTTGGATCCCAGCTGGATTATGGGTTGTAGAAACAATTTGTCACTCATTGGTAAGTATCTGCACCATCACCGCTAGTCCAAGAGCTTTTCCTCCTGCTGCATTCATTTGAACTGAATAAGAGCATCAACCCTAGATGAAACATGAATTCATGACCACATTCTGGATAAATTTCCACATTTTCTCTCAGTTCCCACGGCCTGGCTGCGGTGAGGTTTCTGTCCTCCTGAACGGTACAGCAGTTGCACAATGAGGAGAACTGTAGTGTGGTCCAAGATGCCAGGCCCCGGGCTGTACCGACAGCGAGAGCTCCCTCACAGCTAGTCTCTAATTAATTAGATTTGAGAGGCAGACACTGACACGACAGGGATAGGACGGTTCTCATGACCTGCGAAGAACTCCTCCGCTACACGATCTGCAGATGAATAATCAAATTTAGGATGTTATTACCCCGTCAAGAGTAGAGGATGTGATTGGCATCGGTGAGCTGCAGCAGCTTTTCACCCCCAAGTATAACAGGACTGAAAGTGAAGCTCAGCAAGTGCTGGAAAGCAACTCCTTTGCTTTTATTGTCAAGATATCTTGACTTGCACACAGGTCATGGAAGATCTGGGATTTAAAGGATTGCACACACATTTTTCATGCAGGCAGTAGAATAAGGCCTTTCAACCTTCAAGACAACATCTCCAAACTTCAGCGCCAAAGCTATCAGTAGAAATACTTTTCCTACAGTTTTTATATTTTGCCATGTGTTGCATGTTCAGCTCCGGTAGCAGAGTGAGTGACAGGAGCCCGCTGAGTGCTCTGCTAATGAAACTCATTCCCTGGCATGTCTGTCTCCACAGTAGCTTTACCCCCCACCCCTAAAAACCCAGCTCACCACCATGTCCGCTGGCTGCAGCACACGTCACAGTTCTGACCGGCTTCCTACCTGCTTCTCATAAAGTAGAGGAGCACTTGGAGCCCCATTCTTTTCTCTATAGTATGCAGGAAAAAACACCAGTGGGAGAGGAGGGTGTCGTCCATGTCGACAAGCAGTAAAGTCCAACGGGTGGGTGGGCCCCGTGTGGAAAGTCATTGGAAACAACAACATTACACAGTCGCTGAAAAAATACAGATCCCGACAAGTTGTTTGATCCAATATTGTGTATGCAATTCGTACATTTCCTGAAGCAAGGTTTAAAATTCAAATTAACTTCAAGGTCAAGGTTTTTATTTTATTATTACATTAAGTGTAATTTTCTAACTATGCATTGATGGAATATTTTTCCTTCTGCTGCCAAGCTAAAACTTATTCACCCATGGAAGTTACATTTTTTTTGTGATCTCATAAGTTGTGCTCTTTTTTTAGATCACCGAATAATCACAAGAAGCCAGTTCTTCTTATTACTCCATGACCTCAATGTAACAAGCTGTCACACCATTTTCCCAGGATTGTTAAATAAATATTCACTTAAGGCAACATGTTGGAACATTTTCTGGTGATCATTATCAAAGTTATTATGCCATAACAGTAAAACAAAGTTTGTTAAGTCAGTATCATAATGTAATCACTATGGGATTTTGCCAATGTAATTTTTAACACAACCTCTGAGAAATAATTAACCAGCATGTCTTCCATAATACACTGCAGTATTTTTTATGTCATTTGCTGTGGGTGAAGAAGTAACTGTAATGAAACCAGATTCTGAAATGTGTGAATCTATGCTGTCTCAGTTAGTGAGAGGAAGGCTGAGCTCTGATTGTATCCACAACCACCGGCTGTGACCATGATGCTAATATGGCTGCTGCTGTGGTTGTGGCCCTAACTATTGCTTTGGCTGTAACATTAGCTTTGGCTGGGACTGTGACCAACTGGCTACTCTCCAGAGCACATAAGATAAAGCCAGACACTCCCGCTAGGATTTGAACCTGGTTCTTCTAGCAGATCCGCATGACAGATGTTTTACCAGGTGTTACAGATGTACACCCCAGGAGCTCAGGAATAGCTTTACCACAATGGTCTACTATCTCAGCCCTGTTGATGCAAACCACCACACATTAAAGATGTAAGTGTTGCAGCCTCACAACAACACCAGGGTCCATAGCTAAAGCCATGTTAGTTAGTTTTCATTAACCATTAGCCAGAAAGGTACAGACTTGTCCTGACCGACTTACCGAAATGAGCTACTTGATATATTTTCAACCATCGTGAGCATCACTCTAAATCTACAACAGACCAAACCAGCTTACAGCGTTAACTCTACCACATTACTATCTAGCTAATGGCACAGAGAGTAGACACAAAGGCAAAGAGCTAAAATGTATGTCCGAAACAGAATATGCTTCCCGTAACGTTAGGAACCTTTTCACTTTTATTTAACTTCCTTTAACTGTCAGGAGTAAAAACTGTTCCGGAATTGAGCAATGGTTTGCAGACTCAGTGGTAATACTGTGTGAACTTATTTATCTGTTAGTGATCGAGCCGACAAGTTTGCCAACTGACCATTAGCAGCTTGACTCAATGAAGAGCAGTGGAGAGAAAATAACGAGAAGCTCCTGGAGCTACTCTGACCGATTAGCACTAGCCACATCAGGCCAGCTAATAAGAGTTCGATTGTCAGATACAGCATTTCACTAACTAGCCGCGTCACCAAGCTTGTAGGCTCATCTGTCAACTTTGCGGTGTGACTTCTGCTCAAGGCTGATAAAACAGGTTTATTTTCACACAAAAGTTTGTAATGTGATTTAAAGCATGTATGAATTCAACAGTTTGGTGGTAGTTTTTGCAGAAAAGACATGAAAACACTCAGTAGAGGCGCTGGAAAAGAAAAGGCAAAGATCACCTAAAACAAAAAGAAAAACAAAAGTAAAGTAAATGAGAGGAAGGCCGGCAGTGTGTTTGCTTCAGGTAGAGCGTCAGGCTGAGCAGACACAGGAAGAAATTCCCAGCGGGAGGGCCAGCTCATTATGATATCCTGTTACAGCCTGGAGCAGCCTACCAGCTCCAGTTCAGGAGACGTTTCCCTCCCTCTGCCTCCCTCTGCCCGTCTCTGTCCTACTCCTGACAGTTGTAGGAACACAAACACTCATGTAAATTAGAATGGGAAAGATGCAGAGATCACATCTTCTTCAGGACACTTTTTTTAGTGCTCCTTCTCAGTTTTTATTGCACATAATGATTATACATCATTCAGACTGCCCTACCTTTTCATTTCCAGGGAACCAACTCACAATTACACTCATCAAAGATGGGGAGTGGAGGAGGAGGAGGAGGGGCACAGGTTTGGTTACAGTTTCCAACACCACTAGACTTCCTGTTGCTGAGAAAGAGAGCCTTAGGAAAGTGGATGTTTTCTTGTTTTTCCCCCCTCTGAATGATAAAAGCCAATGTTTTCCAGACATGACACGCATCTTCAAAATGGCTGTTCAAAGAATGCAGTAAAAGCCTGAAACAGATGCATCGCCGTATGGTGAGTATGGCTGGGTTGTTTAGACAGAGACACATCAAGGCTTGTTAAAAACAAGCATTACGACATCGCCGCACAGACGACATCTCCTCCAGGATCTCCAAGAAAGATCGACCTCGGATTACAGTCAGTAAAAAACACCTAACACCTTTATCCTGATATAAATTCAGACCCAAATACAATGTTGACATACCAATAGCTTTTAATTATGAAGGTTCAAGTTTCCGTCCTCGTGTGATGACTCACCGGCACTGAAGCATCACTCCTTTCTTCATCCTTGACTCATAATCCCGTTGGCAGCTACCTCTGCCCCACCAGAAACAGTTGCAATTTTATGTTTGCCATTAGCAGAGGTGCTGAGAGGCCAGAAAATGTAAGGACTTTTTTCACCAAAGCCGCAACTTTATAAGTTTTCGGGGAGAACACATACCACACAGTGAGGTGCTGGGGGACGCAGAGGTGGTAGTTGGAAGTTTTTTGCTTTTTTTCCCACGTGTGTGTGTAGCTCTGTGCATTTAGTGAATTCGTATAAATTCCATGCCCGGATTTGTTACCACAGACGCCAAACCAAAGTGTAATTGCATGCAAGTTTATGAGAGCCATTTGACATAGTGGGTGATTTGGTAAAATTAATGTGTGTGTGTCTGGGGGTGGGCATAGTACGGAGAGCCCCCTGTTCACAAACATACACTCGCTCTCTCACAAGCAGGCACACCCACAGACATATAGACATGAAATGAAAGGCTTACAGTACATTCTCTACAGTTCATCATGGTAGTAGGTTATGTGGGAGGTGTCAGAGCAGGGTGAGATTATGTCTGCCCTGACTGTGTTTTCCCTCATTTACTACTAAATGTGTAATAGTTCAGGGCTTTAGTGAATCAAGTCATTATCTAGGTTTTAGTAAATACCATCCAACAGTCAGCAGGGAGCGAGCAGCACCACCAGCTAGCCAGCATTGTGGAATCATAAAATCTGTTCATGGAAATAAATAGTGAATCTTTGTAGGCATTCAGAGGATGGCCGGTGCTGGAAGGGATCTCCTGGTCGGTGGTGCAGAGTGCTGACCACATTATGCTGTGACATCATGTGGATCAGGGTGGGGTGGGCAATCCCATCTGAAAGAGTCACACAGTACCTCTTTCACTATTTAAACATGTCTGAAGCCTGTTGGTGTGACTGTAGACAGGAGCTGTCAGTTTGGGTCTGATGCAAGCACATCAAAATGGAAGCTGCTGACACACTCAATTAAAGGGTCAGTTCGCCTAAAATGCAAAAATCACAAACACTGCCTCTCATGCTATCAAGTCATACTGGTCTTTTTGGATTTTTTTTGTACAAAGTTTGGACATATCTGTCTGTGAGATTTCCCATTAGCATCATCCACAGATGTTCCTGTGGACAATTCTTATAGAAGCTATTCTTAAGGAATAAAAGGAGATCAAAATCAGAATTAAATGAAGTGGTTCAAGGCAATTTGGGCAGCCAGTGGTTACATAGCATAAAATATGATAAATAGATGGCTTCGCATTCAGGTACGCTTGGGAGGGCAAGTATCTTTGCACATTCTGTCAAACTTTCTTAGTGGGCTTTGTGCATTCTGCATATGTTATCATCATATCATGAAAATTCTGTTCTTGTCTGGGTGTATGTTGATTTTGTCACCTCCTTCTCATCATTGTCAAATGCATATCTACAGTCATGCTCCTTTTTGACCACATAGCACCAGGTGCCAATATGAGCCTCCCAAAAACACACAACATTTAGTGACTTATGGTTCTTTTTTGCATTTTCATGGTTATGTTTCCACCGCTTCAGAAGAATCCTGAAAAAGGAGACTAAAACTCTTTGATGGCTTCATGAGTATTTATTTTTGCTTTAGCTGCATTTAATCAAATAGAAAGTCTTGTTTCTCTTGTTCCCTCACTTACAATCTCGGTCACTGTCCTTTCTTTTTTTTGTTCACACATACTCTTTTTTATCTCACTTATGTAACATTTTTAACAGCAATCAACATTTTAATATTGATTCTAGTGGTACTGTGATGGAAATTAAAGACAAAAAACCCCCTATGATATAGAATCTAACTTCCAGTCCAAACAAAGGGAAAGTTGCTGAGTTCCTGAAATGGTCCTTCAGATTCTCAGATTCAAGTTCCTACGGTGGAAACAGGCCTTAAATGTGGTCCAATTGCTCATTTTTATTAGCAACAATTGGGATAAATTCTTTGCAGGATCATTTATGATTATTGTCCTTGGAGCTTGTAGGGTTCCACTGTCTTGCTCAATAACCTTGGCAGGGTGGATGTTTGAGACCTGATTCAGCTTACCACCCTGCCTTCTGTTTCCTTTATGTCATTACTCCCAACATGTCCCTCCCTGATTTGCTCATTGACTATCTGGGAACATTACAGGGTGCTCCGCTATATTATGAGCTTGTAAAAGACCCAATCAAACATCTTATAGTTTCTCACACCTCTGCAGGACACATTTTTCTCCCTGGTGTTGTTTTCCATGGTACACCGCCAAAGGCACTTGTTGTCATGATAATGTGTACCTCGCTCTGGCCTGGGAATGGTTTACCATGCTAATTAGTGTTTGTAAGCAGCACTGAAGAAATAAGAAGAAGCACCTGGTGACAAACCCGCATTCACACACTCGTGCACACACACACCTGGGAGGCTGAGCAAGAAACAACTGGTGCTGGAGTTCAAAGTTTCAGCTGCATTTTTTCCCCTCTGTTCACAAACACACATGTGTGAGAACATGAACTCGGGTGACCACTGTCTTGTAAGGGATGTTCCCTCTGGATAGTAAACCCCGGACGAGAAAGACCTTAGGAGGTATTCTCTCTGCACCTCGCCACGCCTTACAAAACATGAAGGCATTTGAACAATGACAGTTCATTTCTGCCATAATTTTCTACCAAACTGTAATTCCAGCAGCTCCAGACCTGTCATTTAACCCCCAAAACTGGTTTCAACCAGCTCGTCGGGACTTTCTGACTGCTCTGAAAGACAACAGAGAAATGCTGACTTCAAGCAGAGGCTCTGCCTTTTCAGTGCCAGTGTGGGTTCGGGGTTCATTTGGATTTGTCAATAGGACACATCTATGAATATCTCAGACCTACTTAAGCTTTCAGGAGGGTTGACATCAAAGCCTTTAGGGTCAAACTGAAATTTGAATTCTTCTTACTTTTTTTTGGAAGGAAATGTAAACTAATCTTTCAGTTTTCAAAAGTAATCAAAACATTCCTTAGGAAGAAATTGTGGAAACAGTATGTAAGCGATCTAACTAAGCATCATGGTGCACTCCTGACTGATCATTCTGTATAGAACCGGGTTAAAAAACACAGTTCATTGTTATGTAATGGTAAGATGAAGTTGAAAACATATGTGACTTGGTTAAAAAAAACACTTTGCATAGTTAATAAAAAAGAAGTGGTTAAAAGTTGTTTCATAAAAGGTTAAAAAAGAGTACAGTTCAATAAATAAGTTACAGCTGTAAAATTATAGATGTATTTTATTTTGAAATGTTTTATTGTGAAGAGTTCTTGGTATGAAGAAGGAGTAGCGTGTGTAATACTGGTCACTTATTGGTTCAGGTGTGTCGGACCACGAGGAGAGCGTTCGTTATGGTCGCTTGACTGACTGACTGACTAAGTCGTGATGTAAAACGGTGTGTGAAGTTATGCTGACAAGTGAAGTGTGTAGCGTGTGTTTTTTGGACTATCTACGCGGAAGTCTAAAGCAAAATAATCATCCTACATCGCTTCTATGAGCAGCTGGATATTTGTCAACTCGAAGTTTGTCACGCAGTTGTTCCTGTGAGTGTGTATATTGGCCCCACACGGTTTTGTTAGCTTGTTAGCCGACACATGTTTATGTTAGCATTCATTAGCAAAGTGAATGGACTTTTAGCTAAAGTAAAGCTAACACAGCTTGCGCTAGAGGCTCTACCGTTCATCGTTTCTGAACTAGAAACCCTGAAGATATATTGGACAGTGCTTGAAGCTAACTTAGCAAGCCCTCGCTCGGGCTTCCGTTGGACTGCAAGCGGCTGTGACCGCGCCATCTTTGGACACCTGCCGCCGCCATTTCTTCGCCGGAGGATGAGAGGCTGGTAAAGCTGCCGAGGCTGCAGTAGCTGAGGAGACTACCCCTTTTGGATGCCTGCTTGCCATCTTTTCTTCACTAACGGATCAGAGACCTGTGAAAGCTGCAGTTTGGATCCCCAACACTTCCATAAGGTAACACGCTTTTATTTTGTTGCTCTTCTGATTGAAGTGGTCAGTAAGTTTTGGGCCTCACAGCTCCCAAGCATCGCATCAGGCCTGCAACGAGGTTTACTTTAAAGGGTTAATACGTAATTTATATGCCTGCTTGTGTGGAGAGTGTGTGCTGTATGAGAGTGGACCCACTGAAAATTGGTATAAAATTGAGTTTGAGGTAACCTGCGTTTTGTGTTGTTGCCAGTGTAAAAGGACAATTACTGTAATTATCTTAATTTGATTATAATAGGGATAGGTGGGCTGCATGTATATCCCACAAATGTTGCTCTTCTGTTTGCTGTGAAGTTGTGGTGACTGCAAATGACAAGACTGTCAAAACTCACAGCAATGAGTTGTCATGTAACCTCATTGAAGTGATGAAGTAAACTATTTTCAGTGCCTACACAATTGTAACCAAAAATGTACATGTCAAAACAAACACCAATCATACATATATTACATTTTCTTAGCAAATATTAATTTGATTTTAAATTTGACTTGGAAGACAGAGGGAGAACAACACTTCAAATGGCAGGAAGAGATTCACTTCTCTGTGAAAAAACAAACAAGTATCCAGCGTCACCACGTAGACAATGACATTTTAAAATCATTACACACCAACTCTGGACAAACTTCCATCCTCCGCCACCGCTCACAGACGTTTTTGAGTGTCTGGGACAGCTTTTGTAGGTCCCATCACCCTGTCATTTGAGCTGTTCCAACCTCGAGAAACCTCTCATCTTCCCTCAGTTTCTCCATTCATTTTATCCTTAGGGCTCTGTTCCAGCGCCAACTCATAATGGCTGTGCCGCTAAACATAGATCCCTGACGTTTACATAGACAGAACATTTGCATGTGGTGCACAGTGAATGGTAGGTATAAGGAGGTTAAGTCTGAGAGTAGCCTACAGGCTCTTTGCAATGTTCAAGGAAAAATGTCCTGGACCATTACATTTGTTGAGGCCTTATTTAAGGTTTACGAAGTGTCATTACTTGACATTATAAATCATTATGGGATTTGGGGCTACTTTTCGGCCAAGATCCACAGAAAGGGCTCTGTTCATCTTATGCTGTAATGCACAGATAGAGTTGGCACTGTCCACTGTCTTATTTCTACAGATTCCAGTTTTTGCTATTAACCAAGCCATGATCCCAGTTTGGCATGTACTGTGTCGAAGCATTAATAGCATTTCAGAGAATGACACACTGTACGTGCCAGTTATTCAGCCCATAGGAAGCTTTAGGATGTAGGGCAGTGACGCTGGTGCTCATAAGCTCACTGTTTCCATTCCAGCAGAGCAGGATGATGTCAAAGCCTGAGGTGCCCAACAAGAACATTACAGGGTTTAAATCTATTATACTCTGGAACAGCTATTGGCTCAAACACTTAAACATACATTAACACAAAGTCGGGTTCCTGATGACTGAAGTAAACCAACAATTACATGACCAACAGCTTTTATGACATTCCTAATGAGTGATTAAAGGTTAAAGAGTGTAGAGAGAGAATGGTAGCTATGGTACATTTCTCTGTGTGACCAGCTGCTTTTACCTGTCTGAAATATTCAGACCTTTCGCTTAAGTGATAATTGACTTTTTGGAACATTTAATATCACCTTTTAAAGTTGCTATGGCCAACATATTAGCAAATAGTTGCCTGTCTACACATCTAGCAGACATGGAGGAACATTAACATCCATTTGGAGTCTTGTTCTTGGCCACCTGAAGTCCAGTATTCCCTCTACTTTTAGCTATGTTTTGGTCTACACCAACTCCTGAGGGAAACATCAGGCTCTCTTGCTTCACTATGTTCACCAACTAGGCAACTAGTCTGCCATTTGGTGCTGGTCAGGTAGTGTACGGTGGATTTACTGTATCACAACTTTTTGACTGAAAACATCTGCCTGCTGCAACTGGAAACAAGTTTCACGAGAGAGGAACTGAGCAAAAACAGTGCAGTTGTGGGCCACAAAACCAAACTTTCCACCAGTGCAAACTGATGCAATTGTATTAGTGGTGTTGGGTGAAAACTTTGCAAATCCAGTTTTGTTAATGTTTGATTATCTTGTTTAGCTCTAGTGAAAGGATAGCATGTTTTAATTTGTGCAATATTTTCCTAAAAGTTAAAAAAAAATCTTCATGTCTTGCTTGCTGGGCTGTTTATTCCAAATTTATGAAAAGCCATCATACAAGTTTTTGATTGGACGACAGCAGTCTGTTACAAGAACCGTTTGCACGATGACAGAAACCTTAAAAGACCCGAGTCACAGAAAATAAATCAGTGTCGTCATTATGTAAATAAGCATAGTGTGCATTTCAGTGCAGCTGCTCAGCTCACAATGCTCCGTGTGTGTGTGTGTGTGTGTGTGTGTGTGTGTGTGCGCGCATCACTGATGGTCCATCAGTGTGCGTGACATGTGTTTAAGCTCTTTGACTGTTTACCCTCAGCGTTTTTGTTTGTCCTGCCGGCTCCTTGCTTTCATTCTCTGTTTGTAGGAGAAGAGAAGGGAGGAAAAAGCAGCAGAAGAAGAAAGGGATGATACTGGGAAGTGATGGGGAGGGAGAGTGGGGGGCAACAAATGCACATGTCAGCAGAGGAGGAGAGACAGATAGAGGGCAAATATTTACCATGCTGTCCGGTGTACTCCCCAGGAGGCCTGCTTAATGAAAGACGAGGGGTGTTTAGAGGAGGGCACTGCTGTTCAATTAGCATCTCCCACCAGCAGACAGTAGTTTGTGTACAAACACTGCGCTACTGAATTACTAGGGGGTTGTGTGTGTGTGTTTGTGCTTAGGATGTGAGTGTAGGTGTGTATTTGTGTGTGGGTTAATTAAAGCATCCTGCACATTCCTTCATTTTGAATCTGTGAGTGGTGTTTTCAGTCAGGGTAGGGCTGTGGTCGTAGGCACTGTAGAGTTGGGGGAGGTATGCACTGAAGTGTGTGTATGTGTGTGTTGGGGAGGTGGGGGCTGGGGGGGGTCTTTCCAGCTCTTCATTATGTAAACAGTGTTTATGTTGTCCACTGAGAACCCCCAGAGGGATGTTTAGACAGAGGCCTTCATCAACTAATGCTGAAGCCATTAGCAGCAGACGCACGCACGCACGCACGCGCGCGCGCGCGCACACACACACACACACACACACACACACACGCGCTTCAATACTTACAGTACAGCACACACACAGGCACATGCTCACAAACACACGTACATTCTTTCCTTCTTTCTCTTTTTCTTCTAAGGAGCTCTTGTTCAGCTATTAAAGGGAGTAGCATGAAGATAAAGGAAGGAGCCACACTCCCTTGACCACACACACAAACACACAGTATCACACAACTTAAGATAACCCTCATATGTGCATGGGTGTGTGTGTGTGTGTTGTGGGGAAGAAGGGAGGTGTTAAGGCCACAAATGCTTTACCTCACATTTCTGAAAAACAACTCTGGGGCGTCCTGAAAACTAACCATACGGCTGTGAGGTTTCTTTCCAACAAACACAATACCATTCTCTTTATGTCACCGAGTACCCTGTGTCAGCCAGCTTTCTCAGCAGGCACTGTATCCAGCTCTCATTTCCCTCAGTTTAACCAAAATCATACTGTGCAGAGTTCTACAAACAGGCATCACAACTCCAAAAACATATAGCGTGTATGGTCTCTGTAATCAAATGGGTGCACAGACAGCTAATTGCAACTGGCAGCAAACATGCGAGCATGAGCCAACATTTTGGAAAACAGGAATAAAGCGACTGGAAGGGGCATGTAATAACTCCAGGGTGCACTCAGACATCACAGGGCAGTTTTCTCTTTTTGTTCCCGTGTTTGTTTTGTAACTGCTATACGTTTAGCTGTGTCTGCTTCTGTTGCAGCCAGAGCAGGCGACTCTGAGCAGCAGCCTCTGCACAAGACAGGATTCAAGTAGTCTGATGGTGGCATACATCTGGATGCCAGTGACAGGGATGTAAAAGAAAAGAACCGTCAGTGAAAATTCCAAAGCAACAAAACATCTGCTGACATTAGAAAGTGTGGACGCAATAATCACAATACAGTCAATGTTAACAGTCCATGCGAACTGTCAAAAATGAAAACAAAGTACAAGTTGTTGGTGGCTGTGTTGAGTCAATTTTAACCTGTTGCATCAAGTTTTTGGAAACCTGTATCGCTGACATAGGAAGAAAAGACAAACACTGATGATATAAATAGGGTATGAATTTTCAGTTAAAGCTACTCTAATTAACACTCTATCAAGCTTTTTAGCCTCTTTTACTTCATTGTTTTGTTTTGGATACGTTTGTCAGGAGGTGGTGGAGACCAAAACAGAGCTAAAAGAGAGAGAGTGAATATTGGGCTTAAATTGGGCAAGGATATGAATATTGGGCAAAAGCAGAACTTCGAATGATTTTTGACGCTGCTCTGTATCTGCTGGATATGTAAAGCAACTGTTTGCTAACAAGTTCATGATGTCAACTTCATAAGTCAATGTTAAGTTAATGGAGCTTTTTTTAAAACTGAATTTTTCATTGTTAAATTGTAAAACTGTAAAAATTGGATTTATAGTAAACAACAGAAAATGTGTATGAAAAAAAATAGGTTTTTGTCACTTACGGCCACAACTCTCACTGCTTGCTTTTTCTTTTGAGAGGGACTGATCCATAATTGTATCTTATTTGCATTCCTTTCTTCTTCTTTTGACTTTCTATTACTGGAAGCATTTTCTGACCTTGTTTACTGCAAACTGTGGTGATCCTCAGGAAATGACTACTTTTGAATGTGTGGTTTATGTATAGTTGGGGTGAAAATTGATTTAAAGCGTTTTGTTCCCCTTAATAAATACAGACGTTTTACTGTTGAAATGGTTAAATATCAAAAACAGTGAGTGTTCAATATAAATAAAGTTGAAGTCAATATAAGTGATTTTGACCATTATAAAACACCCTCTTTAATAGTTTAGTATCATATTGTATCATATGCTACACCCTGGATTCACTCCTCAGCAGTATGGATGGGCTTTACAGATGCGCAGAGCTGGATGTTCCCGATGTAGCAACAGGGTGCATGCCGTGTCCATGATGACGCATTAGATCTCAACAGCAACTGCGCTGTGTGACGCCGCCCCTGCTTTTGCATGCATTGACAACAGCTGTACACAGCTCTGTCTGACTCACATGCTGCACCTGTAGAAGAGAAGCAAACTGGATGTTATAGGAGTGGAAAGTGTTTGAAGTGACGAGATGTGATTGGAGGAAAGAGCCTAATCAAGCACTTTGGTAAAATCTCCTCTTGTTGTGGTTTCTGTTGTCTCTTGGATTGTGCAAAGCCTTAAAGACTTTGAAAGTCTCTGTCATTGGCTCAGCCTGGAAGTGTTTATCTCATTCTTATCAGGAACTCTTCCTCTTTCCTTCCTCTAGTCTACCACTTGACATAGGATGCCTGCCACACTATGTTTAGAAAGGGGGTCTTAGAAGTGAGGCGACTGACTCATCTGACCACAGACTGATTTACTCACACAGCACACACACATACAATGTCCAAGCCTGCAATCTACAGCCCTCAGGTACTCTAAACACACACGCCATATTGCGTGCTCTCCCTGTGTTTAGTCTTAAAAAGTCCAGGAAACGCCCCTCCTTTGAAGCTCCTAAGAAGCCTGAGCATGCCTTCCAGCGTCTCCCCTGCTCTGGGTTTAGAGCTGCTGTGGCCTATATGGATCCAGTTAGAGCCTCACTATAGGAACGTTCATATTTTGTCTTTATGGGCATGTAAAACATTCTGTTTATATTATAATGCACCGCAGAACGGTCTATTAGCAGTAATAGGCTCCTTGGCAAACCTCCAAATAATGAATAAAATAAATAATGTGTGTATTCATCCCCCGTCAGAGCCGGCCCTGCTAAATGGAGCAACAGAGAAACACTGAGGCACGGGCGATAAAAGTGGTTTAAGAATAATTCAGTGTCTTGAATTGAATTAGCCGTTTAGCCCCGGGCAGTGCAGAGAGAACACATAAAACATGAGATTTGTTGAATGCATTTACTTTGCTGCCGGGACTGCTCGGGTTCCCTCAGCCACTTCTTTCTTGGATTTTAGGAGAATACAAAAGTAGCAGTCTCTCTTTAACAAGACATTTTAAATGCGTTACGGTGCTTTTTGTTGGTGTGTTCAGAGATTCTGAGGATGAGAGATTTATTCTGCTCTTTTGCTGGCTTTTAAACAGCCCAGACATTAAAATGACACTGACACAGTATGTTGGTCAAAGACATAACTTTTAGTATTGATTTTAACCAGGATGTGACACAGAGTGTTGATTTTGACTCAATGAGCTTTTTGTTGATTTTACCAATAAATAATAGAATAAATTATAGAAAATCAATGTCCTTCATTTTTTTCAACTATTGAATGAAGGCTGAAGGTTCCCAATCAAAACAGTGCTTTGGAACCCAGGAACCTTTTTTGTTGGCTTTTTTTATATCGAGGGCTGACAGTACAGAGGTAGACAGGAAATGTGGAGAGAGAAAGAAGACATATAACAAAGGTCCACGGCTGGAATTGAATGGTTACAGCTATGTGGTGTGTGCCTTAGGCGTGACAGTCTGAATTTGTTCCTGGACATAGTCCCTGGCCCCAAAAAGTCCCTATCACACATCAGTTATCTATAAAGAACAGTAGTGGCTGCATTGTTCAAGGGCAAGAATTGACAAAGCCGTTGTTGTTCATTTATCAGCCAATCTTCATGGCTCTTCAGATGCTGTGGAAAAGCAAACAGGAATGCATGCCTTTAGGTTCCTGGGGCCCCTAGTTTCTGGGAATATGTGATGTGTAGAAAAGCAACAAAATTTTGAGAGTTATGTGTGCAAAAACAAAAGAAATACATTACCAACTATCAGATATGTTTAGTATTTTTCAGTGGCATCGAAATGCAGATATGTTCAATAGAAGCCTTCCACATTATGTTTAGAATTCAGGAGGCACTATTTTAAGAGACTGGGTTAAACTTGGACACTGAATTATAGAATATTAACTCTCCTTCATTTTAACCGCGTCTCTGAACATTCACTGAACTTTGAAGGTTCACAAACCCAACTCTAGAAACCAGCTCTCATTGTAGTGGGGTGTTTATTTGGGCATTCTGTCAAGAACT
Source organism: Holacanthus passer (assembly GCA_025331565.1). Taxonomy (NCBI): domain Eukaryota; kingdom Metazoa; phylum Chordata; class Actinopteri; family Pomacanthidae; genus Holacanthus; species Holacanthus passer. Next base: position 986,051 of record JAFREQ010000102.1, read on the forward strand.
AAACCTCAACAGCAACAAGCTGTGGGATCAGGGCCAGCTCTATACCTATCCACGCTGTCACTATGAGGCTGGACTCTAGGTTACAGAAGCTCTCGAGTGGACCAAAACAGGTGGTTTTGGTGACCCTGGCTCTTCGTGACCTATTTAAAACACATTTCAACAAAGCAGATGCTTGCCAACATTCATGCATGAGGTAAAGGACGAAATCTCAAACATGTCACCCAGCTGCTTTATTTTCAAAGCAGACTCACTCTGAGGCAAACATTACACACTATTATCCCATAATTAGAGCTGGTATAAAGCGTAGCCACACCCATTGATTCAGTGTTTTCACCACACCCATCAAACCTTCAGGTGTGTTGTGCTGGGTCTTTATTACACACAGTATAATTAAGTCTTTGTCTCTATGTGTGGCTCCTCTTCTGAAACTGAAACAAACTGCAGACGATCTCTCTCAGTGCATCAGTCTTGCATGGGGTCTTTTTCCCGCCGGCATTAAGACAAACAAAGACAACCTCAGTGGCACGCTACGTCTGTGCAACTGAGCGCTGATTATGATATGCTGAGTGCATACAGAGCCACCAGTGTAACCTCTCTGATGGCAGATAAGACTTCCTGCAGCGAGACAGAGATATAAGAAGAGGACAGACCCTGGAGGAAGACACAGAAATAAACACTTTGCACCATCAGATAAGCACAAAACACATAAACAACAAAAATTCCCCATTTTCTTTCTTCAAAGTGCATGGATGCATGTGAATATACTTAGGCGGGCAATCATGTGAGTGCACACACACTCAATCCCAGGCACACACACATACACACACACACACACGCATACATCAGTGCTGCAATAGTTTAGTTCAGTGTGCATGAGGCGGGCGGATAGGAGTGGTTGAGGATCGTCCCTGGGGGAGCCAGAGCAGTTCCTCTGGCCTGTCTGGAGATAAGACCTTGAACGCTCCTCTGAAAAATCCCCTGTTCCTCCTCCTCCTCTCAGGCTTGCACTCATCTTTTCCTATCTTGCTCTCTGTCCTTGCTCTCTCCTCTCCTCACTCAGTATCTCCTTTACCTCCTCTCCTCTGTATTGCCAGCAGTCCAGAGCTCATGTTTATCAAATGTCTCAGAATCACTCTTAAAAAATTTGCTGAAAGAAACCTCAGTCTGAAAACACTCCTGTCTCAGAGGGACATTTTTATGTGTTTATGAAAACATAAAGAAAGCTTAAATCTCATACTGATACCTATCAATTATGTTTTTGCAAAAGTCTGTAAGGAAACACTGACAAAGTATTTACAATCTCACAAACTGGATATTTTGACTCATTTACATAGCTCTATCCAATGACATTACGTTTCAGCCTATAATGCTGTTTCGTCTTTCATGTATTTTACAATATGGCACATGCGAAGATAATCTTGCAAACCTTCTGTGAGTCTGTGGGGCACATACTAACTGAAAATAAACTTGTGGAGAAAATGTATTCATATTTGTAATGTCACCATCATAACAGCACGAACATATCTCAAAAAATTCTTATGTTTTTGCAGAAAGTGTATCTTTTTAATATGTAACTGCCTTAACACCATCTCCTGGCACCTCCCAGCAGGTTAAGCCACCTTCTGACTCATCTGATCTGACTGATTTTCTAAGTTATAAAGTTGATCAAATGCTTTTACTTCTTGTCCTAAAAGTAGGACCAATGTGTCACCCTGAGAATTTTAGGTCAGTTAGCCTGTGTGATTTCCTACAATTGATAAAGACCCAGATGCCTGAGAGGGTGAAGGAAGGAATTACGTAAGACTAATTTTAAGTCCTGGTAAAATTCCACACATTACATTTAGGCAGCTTTTTTTCTGCCTGATTTTTTTCCAGCAGTTTAAAAATATTTTTTAATTCTTTTTTTTTTTTTGCATAAAATGACAACAAGAAGTACAGAGTTCAGATACAAACACTAGTGAAAAGGCTCATTGTGAACAGTGTAACCCCAACTGTTTTTTTAAGCTGATATAAGAAATATAATTTCCCTTTATTATGAATGAAGTGGTCCCGTTTGACAGTGTCTGAGTTGATGCACTGTGACAAATTCCTCCATGTTTTGTCGGTTAGCGTGGGGCCTTCAGAACGGTGACCCCAGACTCACCTCTGTGCACAACGCTGGGCCCAGGGAACCCACTCGGCCCCAATAATGAGATCATTACCAACAGTTAATTAAAAGCGATGCGTCTTCTAAAGCTTTGCCCCATATCGCAGTGTCCAAACAATTGCGTCCCTTGTGGATGCCCGAGGATGAAAGGGTGAGCCAAATGGAGGAGAACGCCCATTGTCCTTCTCCTGAGAAACTGTCTTCCCTCGCTTTTTGCCTTTCAACGAATTCTTTGTGTGCACGCTGGGGTCCTGGGCAGTCCTCTTGGATTCAGAGAGACAGAGCTGTGCCGAGCCGAGCTGTACCCGGCCCCAGTGTCAGCAGGCCGGAGCCAGGGGATAAACAGAGGCCTAGTGAGTGTGGGGATGGTGAGAAAGAGCAGAGGGCCTGGCACAAACTCTGTCCTTAGACAGTGAAAGATTACTAGAGAGCGGAGATTCGCTGGAAAGACAAATTTTCAACTTGAAAATATTATATACAATCACTGAAACATGGTAGAATAAAGAAAAGTAATAGCACACAACTCCTGAAAAAAATGACATTGAAGTGATGTGTCTACAGCAAACAACTGAAGTAGATAGATGGCAAAAAACTGCACTTTTTATTTACTGTCAGGATGGAAAATCTATCAAAACAACTATGACAAGTGAGATTCTCCATTGGGAATTTTCCAAAAAGGTAACAATGGTGGGCAAATCTCTCGAGAAGTGTACATGGAGAATTGAAGGAATAAATAGAATATTCAAAGGAAATAAAAAACAATTTGATGAGTTTTAAACTGTACGTATATACTGTATGTGCGAGAGATTTTACAGGCAGATTTTCACTTGTTTCACTACTTTGTAATCTAATCTTCATCATCGTAACCAATACCATTTTGTGATTATAACATTCTTGCAAGTTGTGCAGGTGTGGCACATATTGACATAATTCTTCAACATTAGGCCTTTTGTACAGCAGACATTTTGACCTGTCATAGTAGGAAAAGCACAGGTGTTACTCATAACATTAACAATGACTCTGCTTCATTCCCACTAAGCCATGACTCGAAGTGTGTTTCCATCCACCAATTAGATGCATTTTCAATTTGCACATAAAAACCAGCGTGGAAATGCCCGAAATTTAAGACAGACCTATTGTGCAATTGCAAAGAAATTGAGATGAGTGCAAGAGATCCTACATTCAAATTCAAAGGCATTTTATGTTTGGTATAGGTGGTAAAATTTACAAATCATAAACAGAAGGTAACCAGACAAAATGGAATTGTAGAATTAGATATCTCACAATTAATAGTTAATGCATCCTGCAAGAACCCCCTGTTAAAAATGAACAAATCACCAAGTGCCTTTTGCTGAACTGAATGAACTCTGTGTCTCTGCAAGTCCAACACTTGATATTGCCCTGCAAAATGCATACTTGCTGTGTGATAATGTTTCATCTCCAGACTCCCTTATGGGAAAAAAAACCCCCACCAATCATTTCCCCTTCCCTCTATCTGTCTGCATGATAACAGTGGGGGGGACACATGTTCCATATTTGGAGGCTCTCATTCGTTATCTGCTGTGTGCCTGCTGTTCTTCACCAGGAGAAACTTGGAAGAGGAACGAAGTCTGACAAGTCTGTCAAGGATTTCTCCTGGTCCGGTTCTATCGCTGAGACCACATCTGGGTAACCTTGGGGGGACCTTGAAAGGACACCATCTGCCCTTCAGAGATAATCACCAGAAATGAAAGTTGCTGTGATGAATCAGTGTTATATTAATGGACAAATAGTGTAGTGACTCTTGATAAAAGACCATGCTGTTCAAGTCAGTTTGAAGTGGCCCAGGCTTCAAGGCTTTATTTCCACAAGCCTTAGATTAGACGTTGAGGTATGTTTCAACTCATATCACACAAACATAACCTCTTTGTGTTTTTTCACTCACTGAGCATAAGGTCAGTGTCAAGATATCGGCGCTGTGGAGGGAGGAGGCGATGATAAAGGCACCAGACTCTGCAGAAACTTTTAAATTTTACTTAACTGATGTAATCTTCAAATTGACATGCTCGGTAGGGGAATGTGGAACAGTGGACCTGAAGGAGGAGCCACTGTTTGAGCAGTGGCTGTGTGACAGGCACAAACAACACCACACAAGCGTTTTAGTGTCTGACGAACTTTGTGTCTGTCATTTCACACGGCTTGTTCCTGTGGCCCGACGGAGAGCAATGCGAAGTATGGCGTGGATTCCTCCCACCTGCCTCTTAACCTTTGTGAAAAGCTTCTGTCGGCCCGTTCCTCTTGCAGGTCTTTTGTCATTCCTCGCATTCTCTCCTGTTACATAAACAGGGTTGAAGCTCACCTTGGCGCCTCCTCACCTCGAGCTGCCCCGCAGGCGTGTAATTAGGCCTAACCTCTCCTGTTCAAGCAGTGTAATGACATGATTTACACGTATTGCTGAGGCCCTGCAATTTCTGCGGCATCACAATAATGTGGATGCTGTATTTCTGGGAAGGATCTGAGATTGAAGATTTGGCACTTGGCATATATGGAAGCCATATTTATTAATGCCTAATTACATTAATATTCCATGAAAAAAACAAACAGGTTGTGAAAAATATGAAGTTTAACTGAACTGAAAATTTGAGAAATAGTTTAGGACATTACTAAATTTCAACTCCGGCTAACCAGGCTAGACTCGGTTGGATTATTACTCAGCATAAAAGTGAAGACCTTGTGTTAATGGCAGTTAGTAAGTTAGTAAGTTGCCTTGACAGTGTTTGGTTTCTGAAGATGTTCCTCATAAAAAAGGAGTTGTGAAGAGCAACAAGAAAGTCAGTCTTTCTCTAACTCGGGCTTTCAGTGTTCATTCTACGTAACACAGCTAACACTTTACCACGAAGAAATAATACAAACTCAAAAGCCAGCTTAGCTAGTTGGCAGACTAGGTAAGCAGCATGTGTAGCCATGTTAAGCTAAATGAAAGAGAGGTTAGTTACTGTGTCAATTTAAACAGCAAAATCCTTTACTGAATTCATTCAGAATTATTTTGACACTGTTGTTACTCAGGTGTGCCTAATGGATCATGGAAGCATTTGATAGGCTAAAAGAAAAGAGTTTATCACCAGCTAAAACACCAACTAGTCGGTTGACTCATAATTGTTATAGCATTGTTATCTGAATAGCTAATGAGTGATGATATCTAAATTTGGTAGCTTTTGGTAAATTTGAACTCGCTGACAGGGAAGTTGGCATGAAAATACCATGACGAAATAAAACTTTTTAAGAAGAGCTTTTTCGAAATGTAAAATTCTACAATGACATGAAAGATGAAATAATGAATAAAATAATTTCAATAATTTCAATTTCAATTGATGTATTTTACACAATTTAGTCTTATGAGTGTTTATTATTTAATTATTCTATCAGTCTAATATTGATCACTTTGGGGCTCCATAGCCATGTAGCCTACGAGTAGACATTTTCTTTTCCATTGCATCTCAATGGCATGAGGCTCCAGCTGCAGTCCACTCCCTGAACCTTTACCTGCAAGTCTTCACCTCTCTATCAACGGGGGAAAAGGATGACGTAAGTCGCCGTGTATGTTATTTGGAGGTGTATTTCAAGGTGGGGAGGGGCAGAGAGAAAATGGTCTTTCAACGTGCCTCCAGCTAGTTGTTGAAAGCTGAGAAACTCCCAAACCTATATTTAGAGAAGAAAGAAAGAGAAGCGAAAGACGCTATTTGTGGTGGTTAGAACACAGTAACCATAGTGTTGAGTTTTTAAGGGATTTAAATCAAACATGAGGTGTTTTATCACAGTTGCAGCACCAAAGTATCACAAGGACTTTGAGCATCTTATCGCAAATCCATTGTGTGCCAGAGAGTCGCACTAAAGTACTGCATCGAAACCAAAATGGAAGAAAAATGTTTTCTTGCCTTCATAACTGCTCCATGTTGTTTAGTATTTCAAAGGCATGTCACTTCCTTCTCCTTCAATGAAAATGAAAAGAGGCTTTGAAAAGCTCCCAGTGAATCCTATTAAAAGTAATATAATTCAATTCATTTTTTTTTTTTTTTTTTTTTTTTTTTTTTTTGCCAGAGGGGCCCATGTGAACAAAAGTGCTGCAAACATCTTCGTGCAACTGTGTGTCATGCCTTCCAATTCTGGGCAACCGAGAGGAGGAAAAGCAAGACAGTGCTTTTTGTCATCGGATCGAATTTGATTTGCACACAACAAAGCGAGGGGACATAAATCCTCATTTCTTGTGGGATTTTTAAAAATATATATGGCATTCCCGTCAAGATGACATCAGTGATGTACTTAGGGTATAGCTTTCTTTGTACAATGACTTTGTTAGAAAGCTGGAAAGTTTCCCTTTTGCTTTTCGTATCCTTTTGTTTCATTCATGGCATTTCTGGTCTCGATTGAAACCTCCCTTTTCAAAGAGGCCACAGAGACTTACTGAACTATTTTGTTTAACTTTCCAATTAAGCCATTCTTTCTTGTTGTTTTTTTTTTTCAGTTTTAAAGGACACATCCGTTTTCCATTACCTTACTCCACAACATCCCTAATTGGACAAAGGACAGTGTGCCCTGGAGTCAGGAATATGATGTCACATGGCTCTATAACGTCCTAAACATGACAAGGTGGCCTTCTTTACTGGCGAACATATGTCTGAGACAGCCTCCTTCGTTTGTTATGTCTTCGGCCCGTTTTCGCAGCTCTAATCATTAGAAGACATTAGAGATCAGCCATGTAAACAGACAGTGTAGTGTTGTGTAAATGTTATGCTCTCTGTGAGTCACCTCACACCATGTGCTGTGTTATTAGATCTGAATTAATTACAGTAAGAGGCTGCGCAGCATAAACGGCCTTTGTTGTAATGACAGAGCAGTTTGTTTTCATTTGGACAGCGACTTGTCCCCCAGTCAGAAACGTACAATATAAGTTATACTGCAGGCTGCTTTGAAGTTAAACTATAACCCTGTTCTCAGTATCTGGGAGTCCGCCAGTCTGTCTGCTGCTGGGAAAAATGATAAATACAGACAGACGGCAGGACTGCTGACTGTACGCTGCAGTTGGGGAAAACAGGTATGAGTAGAGGGGGACATGCTGGGCTGTGTGCAGCAGGAGTGGGGTTAATAGGTGAACACACAACCCATTTTACCTCTTGCCCAGAAAACCTTTAAGTTGCACCTTCAGTGTGCAGTTTAAGCTACAAGATGGCACACATGGTACAACATGACGATACCGATGGCTAAGCTAATCTCATGTCGGCGTGATTGATCTGGAGAGGCACGGTAGACAGCTCCAGCTGGAGATCAAAGGAAAGCCTCTCCTGTGCAGAAGAAGAAGAAGAGGGAGGGAGGTTGGAGGTGCGTCCCGCCCCCGTCCAACAGTGCCAGATGTTCTCTCTCTCCATGTCCCATCATGCTTGATAATTGCACGGCACACCGTAGACTCCGCCCATGCTCCCTTGACATTAAAGTGCAGCGCCTGGCGGGGCGCTGGGCTCTGCTGAGCTTTGAATTAGGCCTGGATACAGCAGTTACACAGGCTTCACCTCATACTACACACACACACACACACACACCACCTCTCCACCTACCTCTATAACCCCACAGAGGCCCTGCGTGGCCTGCAGGTCCCCAGGCTAAGGGGCACGACACTCAGCCAATTATGGATCTACAGGCTGGCAGCTGGTGGGATCAGAGGTGGAGGCAGTGGTTTGTGTGTTTACATGCGTGTTTACACCACGTGCAACCTCTCATTTCCTGGTGTGTCTTGCGTCTGAAAGTCCGGCTCGGTTGCGTGCCTCCTTGTTGCAGCGTGAGTCACCGCCGCCGTTGGCCCTGAGGCCTGTTCCACTGGCACCAGACCTCCTCTCTCTCTGCATTGCCATCATTATAGGTGTCCCAGGGAGCCATGGGGGCTGAAATTAGGGCATGCAGGGACAGATAATGACAAGGCAGAGATGCTGCAGACATGACACTAGCTCTTAGCGAGGCAAACTGGCTCCATGTGTCCAGAGCCAGTCCCGCTGTCTCCTCCCTCCAGCCTCCATGGCCCTGACCCCCCACCTCCCTGATCATTGTGGTCCAGTGAGAGGCTCCTCTCACTGTGCTGGCTGGGTGAGTCAGGTGCCTCCTTCGTCTGTCCTCCAGGGGCCAGATGGGAGATGATAAGTGGCTGTCGGCTGCAGGTGGTGCAACGGCTGCACACACACTCAGCTGTTACTATCTCTGTCCACACACACACACACACACACACACACACTCACTCACACTCCCTCACTGGCTGTTCTATCATCACTAGTCTAGGCCAGATCCAGACAGTATCTCCTGCCCCTCAGCCTGAACCCTGGTGCACCTGTACTGCTGAGGATACACAGACAGATAGACATGGCCTCGCTTTTATTTGTTCATCCATTAAAGCCCTGGTTTGTCTCACACAGTCAGGGTGCAGTGTGCTGTGTGAACAGTAAGACCATTGAAAATGTTTTGGTAAATGGATCCAGATGTGACTGGATAGTGAGGCAGCTCAGGGCCCACAGCTTTTAATATGTTTTTTGTCGTTTTGGATCCAAAATATTGTGTTTTTATTTAGCATAGCAATGAAAAAGTATTTCATTTTTAACACTGTTCTGAGCCCTCTAATGCTAAAATTTCACGCAATAGTAAATTTACAAGTTATGGAATGAGACTCACACTACACAGCGTACCTCCTGCAGTTCTACCATGTGCTCACCTACAATACATAACCATTAGCTTGCTGTCGATAAATTACACCAACAGTGTGAGCAGGATGTGTTTACATAACCTACACTGTTGCTCTACTGGAGTTATGTTTTGATTTTTCCCATATTGCCCCACATTGTTTCCCCCCAAGGTCGTGTACCCTGTTAAATCACTAACAGAGGCCACAGCCTGCCTCCCATTCAGAGAGAGAGAGAGAGAGAGGGGAGTGAATGGAAACTAGTCCAACAGTTTTCTGCCAACTTCTTGGCACGTTCCTCCCTTCCTAACTCATGAATGAACACTAATATAATATAAAGACCATGTAACACCCCTCCCATCTCTCCCACCCACCTCCATCTTTTCCTCATGTTGTGCTGCAGCGTTCTGCCCTGGAGCCCATTTGACACGCAGGGGTGTGAGGGAGCCAAGCGAGAGCCGGCGGCTGGAGTCTGACCGTAAAGCTCCCGTCTCCTTAGAGATCCCTCTGAAGCTTTGATGGTGTTTCGACGTTAATGCCCCTCTGCTCAAAGCAACACGAGCAGGCAGGCACTGTAAATGGGGGTCATTGTGCAGGGCATACTGTGGTCGTGTGTGTCGTGTAATGCAGGAAGGAGGTGTATGATCAGCTGCGTGGCTTTGTGGTTAACATGCAAGATTAAATCATGTACTATCATAAAACACCGGTGGGGAAATTCTAAACATATTACGTTTACTGTATGAATGGCAAATATGAGAAACATGAGGAAAGAGTATGGCTGTATATACTGTATACTGTATGAACAGGAGGGATGACTACAGTAACAATAACTCTTTCAGCATGTGTATTTTAAAGCATATGAGTTTCAGTCTACCTCCTGAAACCAACCTTGAATTCATGCTAACTGCTTAATTGTTGTATCAACATCAACATGAACTGTAAATTACATTTGTTACCTACACTTTTTTACTGTTGCAACTGCAGCTGTGGGTCAATGTGTAACATTAACTTTGGCCTCAAATATGTGTATCAGTCTCCATCAGTTGAAACCTTTTAATATTCCGTCAGAATTCAACACAAACTTTTCCTTTGGTGTCTTATCGGGTAAACTGAAGAAACCGGTGGCAGGTCAAAAAGTAAAAGGTCGTCTGGCTAAAACATACAGATTATTGTTGTGAGATTGTAATCTTTGCTTTATGCACGATGCTTGGATTTTGCCAACCTAAGTTACATGAGTTTGTCGCTTGCATTATTTCTGCAATCTTCTGGGCTTGTATCTATTAGGAATAGTCACAGCATCCTGATGTCTGGACTTCCACAAGATCAGAATAAACTCTGGTGATTTTTCAGCTGTTATTTGATGTTTTCTGTAAGTTCAAATGATCGCTACATCACACATACAACTATATACAGATGTGGAAGAAATGTGATTCTAAATCAAGTGTCCTGTTCCTTTAAATGTGTCACAACTTCATGTGTTGTCATTTTTATGATTGGGGTGCTTTTACAGAATATGTAGCAAAATTCCACAGTATACTTGACTCTGATTAAATGGATGAGAAAATATATTGGTGAATCCACTGTTGAGAAGCAGGGGCAAAGGTCATTTGTGCTCATCTGGTCATTCATTAACTTTCAACAACAGGAATAAGCTTTAAAATCCCTCACTAATGCAGTCTGTGAGAAAACTGAGAGCTCTCTTCTTGTTTGAAGACGGTCATAATGAAACATACACACAGTGGAGACATTTGCTTGTCTTTGTCCTAAAGTTTGATAAAGCCAGCAGTATTGTAGAAAGGGGCTTAACAATAAAAGGTAAGAAATATTCCAGCCTACTATCCATATTTTTCTTTTGTACATCTTATTTAATCTTTTTGATCCAATCAGACACACACTGGCTGCCTTGTTCTTTGCTTTTAGGATTCCATGCGCTGCGGTGTTGACCACTCTGCTGTCAAATGTGAGGGGTGGCTTGTGGAGTCTATGGTGCGAGTCTGTATTTTTGAATCGAGGGGAGTGATAGGATCTGCGCTCTGATCTCGCCATAATCACATTAGTGCCGTTTGAACTTTGTTTTTCTTCTCGTAGGGATTCGCTCTGGACAAATAAACTTATATGAAATGTATTTACAGAAGATCAAGAACTGACAGGCAGCAGATAGAAAACAGGGACGATTTGTTTCATGTCACCCACCCACCACCGCCACCTTTGTCTTTCCTTCCTCTCTTTCATGTTAGTTTTTATTCTTCTCGTCCCTCCAGCACTACCACCACACTCCTGTCTTCCTCTGTCTGTCTTCACTTCGCTGTTTCTCCTCCCTCCCTCCTCCGCTCTGTCCTCTCTGCAGGTTATCAGGTCAAAGTGAAGTGCATGCCACTGAGTGCACTGCCCTTTCCCTGGGAGACAGGACAGACAGTTCCTCTAATGAATAAGAGAGGGAAGAAGAAACAGGCCTTACTCTTTCTCTTTGTAACTTCCATTACTGTAATTTTGAATTCAGCACTTCCCGAGAATCAAACATGGCCTGCAAAATGGATATATTTCATTACACTTACACTTGCATGATGGGAAACCTGGTAAAATCCCGAAACAGTAAAAGGATCAACAGTGACAAAATCCATTGAAATAATTCATTTACTGTAAACTATTAGTGCATTATTGACAGTAATGTGACTCATCACGTCCAATCAACATTTTATTTTTTATATTCTTGAAACATTGACAGTCTCGTCTATCCAATCATATACAGATCTGCCATGCTCACAGGGTATACAGGCAAAAAACCTAAATCTATCTATCTATCTAAAAACACATTTCTGAAATACAAAGTATGGCATGTCTAGCTAAAGACATGCATCGACTAGACCTTAAGACTGTGAAGTTAATGAACATGAAGCAGAAACAGCTCTGCACTGAAAGGGTTAAGGATTTCAGCTGGAACAGTTTGTGGTGAGGAGTCGTTCATTTGTCAAGGAACATTGGAGGGTTCATTGTCAAAAAGTGAAGTCTTAAAAGTCACTGTCTAGAAGTTGAAACTGAATGACAGATCGACTCAGAGCTCGGAAAAGTCAGCTTGAGAACTGAAACCCGCATTTCCCCCCCACTATAATGTCAACCCATCTTTTTTATAAGGCTCTCGAAATAGTGCAAGATAAAATATCAAAAGACGACTCAGCAAAAGAGGAACGTCTGCACAGTTATAATTTAGCCTTCAGAACAAGCCCAAATGGAGCTTCTCTCCCACTTTATTTAAGAAGGAGAGGAGGGAAAAAAATAAAGGAGTCAGGAAGCCAAACCATCTCTGAATGATTTAGAAGCCTCTGTGCTTGGTGTGGCCATAATTATGGCTGTGCGAGATTGAAGGGTAGGAGGAGATGCTGGAGCCGAAGCCAAGATCATAGTCTGTTCTGTAAAGAGAAACTGAAATGGGACAGAATGAGCAGGAATGGGGTTCAGAGATAAATAGACAGATAGAGGGGATTCAAAAAACAAGCGATTCAAATAAGAAAAGGTGTGAAAGAAAGAATGGGAGAATTAGAGGAAGAGGGAAAGAGCAAAACAGAAGAGAAATGAACAAAAAAGTGAGCAAGAAATGAGCAGCAGCAAATAAAATGGGAATAGAAAAAGAAAAAGGATTTAAATATAGCTACACTCTGAACTCTGCCATACTTGTCCATGTGACGGTGTGCTGTGGCGTATCGCACCAATTCAGATCTCTGGCCTCCTCCTATAGCGAGTCTGGTACAGATTCCACCACACATCTAGATCCATCAGCGGGGGAGGCACAGAGGCAGGGAGGGAGCTTTTTCCTCCATCCATGAATACAGTCCTCAAATAGCTCGAACCGGGCAGCACATCAGGCTGCGGCAGGAGAACGACTCCCCCCGTAAATGATTTCTCCATATTGGATTGAAATGAAATGGTATAATGTGCCAAGCCAAAAGCTGTCAGGGAATGTTGGAGGGATGGTAGCTTTCTGAGGGCACTTTGTCTCTCTATCTGCACATTCCTGTTCTAAAATTATGTTCAGTTACTTACAGCTATGTTACATCAATTAGAGAGAAATATGTTCAATGAATGAATGTAAGAGAAAGAGAGCACGACAGCCACACGAGGACACACTATAAATACTCCAGAAGTAGGACCTACACACACACACATCCTGATTAAAACCAGTTCTGTCCAGGGTCATGTTGTGATTGGTCGGGTGGAGAGCAGGCTTTTTGGTCAAGGGGGGAAACTATACTCTGATATGGCCTCCTAATGAGTCCAAGTACACACAGGGAATGGATACAGGCACACACACACACACACGCCCCACCCTCCCTTTTAAGGAGGGCAAACATAATTTATGAAACCCTAGAACTTTCCCTGACTTACCAGAGTTTCCTGCGATGGGGAGGAAAAAAGGGAGATTCTCAGTGACTTTGATGAAAGCCAGGGAGGCCACTTGACTGAGAAGTCCAGCGTTGTTTAGGCTTGGTTTTTCCGGAAGACAGTGACTAATTGAACTTATGGAGTGGTCAAACGCTGGGGAAAGGATCCAGGGAGGGCATGCACCAGCAAGCTGAGGGAGAGACTTTGACAAATGTGAGAGACGCTTTGAGAAAATCAGCCTCAGATAACACACTTCCTTCCAGAATCCATGCAAATTGCATCTATGAATTCATGCATAACTTGGTCACATTTATTTATTTACATGCACCAACAAGAATGCTGATATACAGATACTCTTTTTGAGAGATGAATCTATCACAAAAATACAAATGTGCTGCAAACACCAAATATATAATAAGCAAGTAAGTGTAAGTACCAGGAATACCTAAGTTCAAATGTAGCTGAGTTTGAATGTTTGAATGAGGTTTTAAAAATACAATGCTCTAGTCAAACTTATATATGTACAAATTTATATTAGATAAACTTAATATATAACTCAACATTGATACCTCCCCAGAAGAGACATTGTTCCTTAAAGCAAGACTGTGAAACTTCTCAAGGATGAAATAAACTTTTTAAGTTTGTTTAAAAAGCAATTAAACTACTGTTCAGTTCAATGCTGCCAGGGATTTTGCTGCTACATCCACACCTCAGATAGTGGAACTATCTGAATAACTATTCAGAGGCAATTTGAATGTTTATATACAAATTCAATTAAACATTTAATTTATATATCCATTGTAATACGAAAAGACAGAAATGTGATTTTTGGCAATCAGTAGTCAATAAATGCATTGATTTACAATGTTCATATAGCACATCAACATGTGTAGGTATTATGTTTTTTTAAAAAGTGAAAAAGTAATCTCATTGACGAATGTAATCATTGTTCACTTTTTGCGTGCAAAAGGCAGAAATTTCTCTTTTGTTTTTTTGTCTTGCGTGTGCAAAGATCTGTTCACATCCAGTGAGGACAGGACACATTAAAACATACATATATTTTTGTATGTTTACATACATGTGAGCATACTTTGTATGTTTGTTCTTTTACTATGCACTTATTCACTGCAATGAAATCATTAAATAAATCTCTAATAAGCATAGAAAGATGAACAGCATGTCACACAGTTGTCTGTGTCCTGTCCTCCGTGTTGACCTTGCATAGTCTCCTCTGTGGTTTGCTGTGCTGAAGGGAATCTCCAATCGCTCAGAGAAAGGAGTATGAATCTGAAGTCTCCCCACTGACATGGAGTGAAGATTGAAATGGTTGGCTCAAGGCAGCACTTGATTGACTTGATTGCTTGTAGCAGAGCCTCGTGAACCCTGAACCAAAGACTTTTGTTGATGTTATTATGTATGACCACACTCATGTGGGGCACAGCAACTAGTAATAACTAACAAACTAGTTGAAATGTAGCAGTTAGCGTTTACTTCACTTTAAACTTCCAATCCAAAAATTGCATTCACCTTGCATTCATGCTGAAAAATTTGCACATAACCACTAAGATTTTGGCTCATTTCAGTGTGACCTTTGAACTTTTGACCTGGATTGCCAAAGTACATTAAGGTGAGTGTCGACCATTAAAACTGGAAAAAGGTGATGTGAGCACAATGCAAACACAGACACCTGCTCACAGACACACACGTTGCATCACCCAGCAGCAGAGACCGGTAGGCGTTGGTAGGCGACGCCACATCTGAGTGACAGCTTGACGCCTGTTTGTCTATGGAAGCAGCGTCCACATTGTTTTCTCCAAACTGACGTCTCAATGAACACAATGGCGGTTAATGTTTCCCCCTGCCGTTCTAGCTCCCATGCCACTGAGCTACAGCAGCCTATCATTTGGTGGGTGGCCGTTTGTGGTGGCTTTTGTGGTTAGATGACTAAGTCAGTACGTCCATGATAATATTACACTGGAACAAGAGGACGGAAGAGGGAGTGAATTACTGAGAAATGATAAAGGATGTGTCATCCTGTGCTACTGTGTCACAGATAAGTAAGCACAGTTAACTATAACCTAGCTGGTGATCAAAAGGAATTTAAATTAAAATGTAGTGAAGTGTTTGGTCATGACTTTACAGCTTACAGGACCATTCCATTGTTTATTGTGGATTTTGCAGATGTATTTTACTCCAGGTAAGTCTGACACATAAACCCCCATATAACCACTATGTGTCATTTTCACACTGAGAGGCATGAGAGTGGTATCAATCCTCTCATCTAACTTTTGACAGGATGGTGAATAAGCAAATTCCCCAAAATGTTGAACTATTCCTTTCAGACTAAAATCAGTCAGGTGGATTTAACTTTCTCTCTGCACATTTTACCTTGTGCTGCTGCTGTGGTCTTTAAGTTCTTCTGACAGCCTTGAATTCAGACTTGTTCCGTGTTTAAAGAGATATGGAACCTATCCAACCTATAAAGAATGTTGTTGTGACTTTGTCTGATGGGGCTTTAGATTAATGCAAGACTAAGAGTTTGCCCTCACTCAAAATGACAAAGAAAAGTACAAAAAATAAGAAGGATTAAGTTGATTGAAACTCACGTTAACCTTTAATTTCAAGACTAATACAAAATCTAAAAATACCTGACATATTTAATATTATGTGTGTGAGCTTAAAAACTGGGTCATTAATTCAATTTGTGTCATATAATTGAAGTGGGCCTGCATCACAGTCGTGAGATTAGAGATCACCTAAACACACACACACACAAATCCTGTTGCCCATGAAAACAAACCTTATTCCGGGTGACTGCTACTTGAGCGTGGCATTTTTCGTGGGAGGTCAAGCTGCTTTAACGTCAGCAACAAACAAACACACCTCGCAAAGCCTCGTCTGCCTCCCTTGCTACTTGTGCAGCCCTCACCACACCCGCATTGTGCCGCTGAATGGCTCCTGAGGATAATAAACTGTTCAGGTTACTGAAGGAGAAAAGCCCTTAAGTCAAGAGAAAGGCCAACAAAGGGAGTTGTTGTCAAAAGGCCCTCAGCTGTGGAGCTGCTGCCACACTGCTCAGTGTTTAACATCAGAATGACAGTTCACTGTGGCACACACACACACACACACACACACACAGCCCTATGAAACAACCACATATGGACACATTCACAGCCTCCTTATGTGTCCAGGTAAATTAACACACACTCCCAAAGATGCTCACACACACACACACACACACATTAGAGGAATCTGTTAAGTGGGGGAGGGGTCAGCAGGTCCCAAAACAAAGCTTCAGTCCGACAGTATGCACCCAACCATGGAATCAGCTACTGCTGACAGACCTGCCCAACGCTGGCAAAGACAGAGAGAACAAGATCAGAGGAATGAGAGAGACTGAGAATATTACTTAGCATAAGGACAGGAGGGGGGAAAGGGAAGGAAGGATGACAGAGAGAGATAAAGAGAGACAGAAGGTGAATGGGTCCAGGCCGAGCAGGGCTGAGACAGTGGAATTAGCAGATTGTGAAAAGCCAGAGAGCCCCTGCAGGTTGTTCTGTGTGTTTTTGTCAGCCATTATGGCCCATTAGTGCTGTGTGTGGCTCTAGTTTCTGGCTGAGATTAAAGTCTTAGCTGAGGGATACCTGAGAGACATCTCTAAGCTCTCCCAAGACAGAGAGCCGTCACAGCACAGAGGGGAAAGGGCCTGGGGGGGTGAGGGGTCCTGCCAAGCTACAGTAACTCTCTTCTTTATGTGTTTGTCATTATTTTAAAGTCCCATTTTTTTCTTTTAAGCAGCTGCCATATGAGTAAATGTGATTTCACTATTGTTTATTGTAGTTTCACAATGTAATTTGAGTGTCCAGGAAAAGGTCCCATCCCATCATGTAATCTCTTAGTACTTGCAGCAGTGAATGAATCAAATTAATGAATAACAACAACCCCACAGAAATTATCACCCAATTCTGTAGTTCATCTTGGTTTTATGGAGTATTTTAGCTTCTTTCAGCACACAGTTTTGGCTCAGCCTCACCACTTTCATCAGCCTAGTTTATTAGACGCTGCAGCAAGAAGTTTTTAGAAAAATGCTCTGATAAATCCACATGTACATTACCTGTCTACCCCCAAACAGAGACAGACACCGTTAGACAAAGTTAGCAGCTAAAGAGCCAGATATTTTTCTCAGGAGTTGGTGGAGAGTAAAGTAGAGCCAACAGCAGAGGGAATATTGGACTTACGTTCATCATGTGGTCAAAAACACGACTCCAGATGAACGAATGTTGCTCCGCATCTACTGGATGTGATAGAGCAGTGGTTCCAGGAATTCATTGAATCTTTGAAATCTTTGAATTCTTCCACTCTTAAAAGTGATGTGTTCCTTTTTTTTTCAGTGAAAATACGGCCACATTTATTATTGTTATTATTATTGTTGTTGTTGTTTATTTGTGTCAGTTAAGTTTATGGGTTTGTACAGTATGCACACCTGTGGACATGTAAACAGAGATTAACAGATAGGTCAGAAAGATACGATTTTGGGACAGAAGGAGAGAGGAAAGTGTGTGTGTGAGAGAATGTGAGTGTGTTGACAGTGAGGCTGGTGAAGTGGGAGTAAAGGTCTGTATGTTGAGGTAGTCCAGATGGCTGTTAGTGGTCATTAGATATGGCTGAGCAGACGGCATACATAAATGTCGTCCTCTCAGACCTGGTCGAGTGATTGAATGAGTGAGAGAGAGAAAGAGAGAGCGAGTGTAGAGATGGAAATAGCTGAGACTGCTGACTGACATATAAACATGCATGTAGACCCTCGACACACACACACATAAATGCACACACAATGCTTTCAGTTCACGCCTGGAAAGAGGGAGGTGGAATTTGAGAAGTGCAACACACACACATACAGTCAGTACATAACAAAAGCACATAAACACACACAGAAACGCTACAAAAAACAACGGTTCATCTGAACAAAAGATCTGATCTAACTGACTTCATCTTCACCTTTCTACACCGGATTGTCCTCCCTCACACCTACACACACACAAAGAAGCCCTTCATCTGTGCTAACCCTACTGTAAGACAGTAGCGTGGTGTGGTGCAGAGGTGTAATTAGACTGTCTGCCTGCACTCCGCCACGAGAAAGAGAGGCTTCTGTTAGACTACAAACATTCATCTGGAGACCTCCCCTCTAACTCCGTCATTATGTCTATGTGTGTGAGCAGACAACACTGACATTTTGTGTTTATACATGTCATTTAGCCAGAAATGACAGAAATATCCTTTTGATTAATAACATGACAACAAAACTTTTAAGAATCTCAAACAACTGGCCAAATTTAATATATTTCTTGTTATAAGTCTGGTCTATTTTTTTTTTAGGTTGTGTCCCTTTCAGCCTGTCACTTTTTGTGGTCACCCCTCTGAGCAGCCCACCTCCCCACCCAAACACATGCTGCCATTCCATAACACCCCATCCACCATCCAGCGTGGCTGTAGGGGGACCCGGGCTCGTCACTGGCAGCTCCTTTGTCTTGTGCGACCAGATGAAAGCAAACTCTCTCTGGCTCCCCCACCCCGTGCTCCTGCTCCTGCACGGTAATCTTCCATAATCCCACTCCTGCAATTTTCACCCGCCAGCTCTCCAACCCTTCTTTCCTTTTGCTGCTTCCCTACTGATCCTCCTTTTTTTTCTCAGCGGCTCTCTGTCCATCTCTGTCTTTGCGTCTGCCTCTAAATGGCATGGGGGCCTTACTACAGTTTGAAGGAAAATGATCAGAAAGTATCATAAGAAACTGAAGAAAAACATGGCTCTGACTTAATGTTACATCTCAATTATAATTATATAGAAGCCAAAGATCTATAATTGCACAGTTAAGAACTGTAAGTACTGTATTTTTTCTCTTACTATTCAAACATTCAAAAATATTCAGGAGGAGAATTGATTGTGTGAATCCAGTAAACCTGCATTTCACATACATACATAAGAACATCTGTTTTTTTAAAATAAAATATTCTGATGATTAAAAATGGTTGTGGTTGTTAAATTTGCTATCTTCTCTAAAAATTAGTTTAGATGGTTGTATCCTTTGTAGTCTTTCTAAAAACCAAAAACAGCAAAGAGCAAAAATTGTAAGAAAAAGAATAGAAATGGGATGTTTACCAATTATCTATTTTTGTGTACATTTCTGATTTTTTTCTGTTCTTCAGAAAACTAATGCTCTCTCTCTACCCCCTCTCTCTTTCTACAGTAGAGTAAGTTCATCTAATCCCTTAGTCTTATTTGGGGCCCCATGAAATCCGTGCACCATTACCAATTGGACAGGTATGAAAATTACCCCCACCACCCCATGATACCACCCTTCTTCTCCCCTGGGCTTTCAAATGGGGCTCATCCCCTTTCTTTCATATACACAGACAGACAGACAGACAGACGGGGTGGGGCACAGTTCTTGAGAAATAATTCATAGTTGGCACAGAGAAATTAAGTTGTATTCTTAGCTCTTGACATAAGCTATTGTAGTGGTTAACACACACACACACACACACACACAGAAAGAAAGAAAGATAAAAGATTCATCTTTGTGGAACACATGTGACACACATGCTCAAACACCAAACACTGCAGACAATGTTGTAGAAAAGCACACATGTAACTTTACACTGACTTTTTCATATTTGCCATTCATGTACAGTCTATACACACGAATGCTGTACATGCATACTCATGTACGCACTGGTACCGAAACATGAAACATATTGCTTCCCACTGTCTCTCTCTTTCTCTCACACACACAAACAGAGGCCAATTGGTTCATTTAATGTCTGCCAGTGAGCGTTTCCTCCTAATTCCTCCATTAATGGAAAACATCCCTGCATTAAGCAGGAGGACAGAATTTGTTTTTCCACCAAATATCTTTAGCAGTGGATGCAGTTACATCAGTGGTTAGCATGCGGCTTTAATTGGACTCCCACTTTGACTCACTGTTTGGTGGGTTATATAAGAAGAACTCATGTTGACATTTTCAGGGAAGACTTCAAACGGTGAAACATCTCCTTGGGAAAACTACGGCAAAGAAAGGGTGATCTTACAGCACTGAATAGAAGATTTTGGGAAGTTGTTCATATTGGTCCAACAAAGGCCAAGATATCTTTCCTTTTTGTCTCTAGCATGGGCTAACATCTAAAACTGTTATATCCTACATCTCCCTTTCTGTTACAACTGTGTAGTCCCATAGCCCAAGCTGAGATAACCCTGATTACATCACTATGACATCATTAGGGTTGAGTTTAGAAGATTCGAGCAATGATTTCCCCACAAATTAAAGCAAGACTGAGAATCTACAGCCATGCTAGAAGTTCCTTGAGGCTGCACTTTTGGTGGCACATTGGTGTTTTGCGCTGAATGTTAACACCTGCACAGGAAAAACGCTCACATTGATGATGTAAACATTCATGTGATCAGCAGGTAATACTCACTGTCTTCACCGTCTTCACCTGAATATCATTAGTTTTGCAGGTATTTCATCGTAAACCAAAATACTGGACAAGTTGGTATTCTGACCTGATGATGGCACTGAATGAAAAGTCAGTTAGGTCTTTCATGGCGATAGGTCAAATGGTGGATTCAACCCACTGGTGGTGCTCGATGAAAAGTCACCAAAGTCATTGCGATACATCATCTGGGAACCATGAATGTCTGTACCAAATGTAGTCTGTGTTGAGGTATTTCACTGGACAAATAAAAACTTCGACCTGATGGTGGCCTCACCAGGGATTGCTGAAGTGATTAAGATTCATCCTCTGAAGAGCATGAAGGCTTGTACAAAACAAACAGAACAACACATAATGCTGTGGTCAAAACATTAACTAAGCAATAGGAAAAACTAAACCAAACAAACTTTTTTCTTTCAATAATTTCATTCACACAGTGAAAGAACGTCAGTCTGATTTCAAATGTTTTTGTCTGACAGAGTGTGTGTGGTTTATTTGCCCCAGTGACCGTGGTGAGGCCCTGTGTGCGTATTGTCCACACACAATAGAACTTTATGGAGGGCTGTATGGGGTTGGACTGACCACCGTGACCTGAAGCTGTGGCACATCAGACCGCAAGCCAAGAATCTGCTGCCACCGTTGGCTGAAGCCCACAGCGCATCGACTCTGCTCCAGCGCTGAGACAGTGAACCAGGCAGATCCCTCAGCATTATCATGGTTGTCAATTCAGACTTTGCTCCCTTGTAATTAGCCAAAGCAAATAGTACAGATATGATTAGCAGTTTCCTTGTTGTGTTAATAAATCAGCAACATCTGCTTTTTCCTTGGAAGGGCACAGAGCTTTATAGCGACGTCTAATAGAACCAGTCTGCTCCATATTAATCTCTGGCATTAATAAAACACTGCAGCTCCATACATGTATATATTTATTTTAGCTCTGACTTGGTTTCAGGAGAAGGGGATCTATGTTTTAAGAATTTCAAACCCACAATGAGGTTATGGTTGCCTAATGATCCTGAGGAATTTAATGGTATGGGGAGACAGGATTTGCCAATACGTAACTCCATGCTTAACTAGATGTGGGTTTGGGGATGGTGTTAGTGTTGCACTGGGAGAGTTTTTTGGATGGTGGTGGGTACATGACTGTCGGTGGGTGTCAGACTAAGTCAGTAGCTGCAAAGTAGATCACTTTCAGATGTTGCGTGAGTACATGGCTTTTTTCCTTCTTTTTTGTGGTCTACTACCACTCAAGGTTGTCAGACTTTAAGACGTCATCCTGCTGCTTAATCTTTGAGCAGATTGTTTGAAATTACCTCCTACTTTTATTATCTGTTGTATCCTGTCCTAATCAGCTAATGCTGGAGGAGTTGGACATTAGCCACGTTTTATATTGTCCTATTTGCTGTGATGTGTGTAAACACATCACATCACACTGAGTCAGACAGTCTGTCGTTTCATTTACATTCAACAAATCCAAGTACTTTTGGCCACATCAGCCGTGGCTAATATTGGTCTGCCAGTTGGTCTACCACTTTGGTTCTGACTGAAACATCTGAAATATAGATTACTGTGAATCCTAATGGTTTTATTAATCTGTCCTTTTCCCTGTGTGGCACCATGGGGTTGACAGTTTGGTTTGAAGTCAAATATTTCAAATACTATTGAATGGATTGCCCTGAAATTTGGTTCAAACATTCAAGGTCATCAGAGGACAAGTCCTAATAGTCCTAATGATCCCATGGGTTAAACCTCTACTATATTGTTAAAAGTTTTTGTAGAGACATTTAAGGATCCTACACAATGTATCCTATTGGCTTTGGTAATCCCCTGACTTTTCACCAGCAGGCTAAGTTTTTGGTCCTAATCGATGTGTCTCAACAACTATTGAATGCATAGAAAAAGTTGTTTTGCAAGTCACAAGTAAGTCTAAGGTGTTGACTATGATGTCCTGAGTCAAGTCCCAAGTCCTAAATTTTGTGGTTTTTGTGTCCCAACTCAAGTAACATGATTGGCTGGAAATTGATTTGGAGTTGCTGCGCTGCGCACTTTTTAAAATAATATCTGATCTATATGAAATATCTGGGTTTGGGGAGACTATCAAGTCACTGCAAGACAAAGGAGTCATGAGTCATTTGATGTGAGTGCTTGAAGTCAAAGTCAAGTTCTTGATTTTGCTAGTATCACCAGATTTGTGACTTGACTCAAGTTCATCCATCCATCCAGTGGATTACCATTCATCTTAGTAGAGACATTCGCATTTGTAACAACTCTGCTGATTTTTAATGTAGCTTGAAGTATCACTGTACCTAAATACAGCCTCACAGGGCTGCTAGCATGCCTGTAGACTCAGTATTTCCCCTATAGAACACTATATTTACCCTCCAGCATCTCATTTTAGTGTCTGAATTGAATTGAGTATAAACTCTATCCACAAGATAGTGCCCTCAATAACTCCCACATAGCATGCATAGTACTTCATGCTAATAATCCCACAATGCAGTCTGTCACATTTTATACATGTGAAAGTGAGTCCACACCAATAATTCCCCCAAACCTCAATTTACTGCAGAATTAATGACTGAGTGTCTATTATCTTTGGAGTAGTGCATGAGTTAAGGAGTAATTTTGACTTTAGTGTTATTATGTAATTGGAAAGGACCTTTTTATTTGAAATATTTATATCACAAATCTGAAACAAATATCAGATCATAAAAGCTTTTATATCTACTGGTCTAAACACTTTCCGTCTGGAAGGACTTTCCTGGAGAAAATCTCTTCCTGCACAGGAAGTGATGCATTTTACATTTTTGGAAGCAGTAACAGCAGATTGTTTCAGAATAACAACAGAAGAACTGGGTCGTTAACATGAGCAGCACAACAGAGTATGAGATGGACACCACAGCACTCAGTGACAGTGCCATCATACAGTACATTCTTATCAGTAATTGTTACGCCCCCTCCCCTCCTGTCTAATAGAAGTGGACTTGGATCAGCAGGTCTCATTGTCTTCATGATTAGATCAAACCTACATATCTATCTCTCTAAATGCTTCTGTTTTCTAGCTTATCTCTCCACACGTGTATCAGACTACACTACCTTTGGCCATAAATAATAATGCCAGTTGGCAACAGTGGTCTCTGTTTTCTCTACACACACATACCGAGAGTTTCCTATCCATACCTTCTTGTCAATGCAGCATTCCTTTCTCAGACTTTCGGCCTTGCCAGGTATTCCAGCCTGCATGTCCCACATTCCCAGCTGTACGTCTGCCCACAATGAAGCCATAACACTGCTGTCTCCGCAGCCAGTTAGCGGTGGGAATACTGCCTGTGTGTGGCTGGGTGAAACTGTGTGTGTGTGTGTGTGGGAATGTGTGTGCATCCGTATCCAAACTCTTGCGTGCGTGTTGATGACTTCATCCTCACCCCAGTCCCAGGCATCAGGGCATATTTTTAACAACGTGCGCATGTGTGTGTGTGAGACTTGTGAATGAGAATTGCTGTTATGGAGCCTTATGCTGTTTCACATTACAGGGAAGCTGGGGTTAATTTCCTGTTGATGGACACGGCCGGCTTGCAGATAGAAACAGGTTTAACAGGGGGATTAGGCAGCCACTGCAGCACTCAGCTGTTTAGGAGGTGAGACCGGTAGGTGAAGTGTAACATTAAATCTGAGGTATTAGGCCAACACATACATACAGGTAGTGCAGGGAGAGTGTGGAAGTGTTGAGAGGAATTTTATGTTGTAACATTGTGGTCTAGATTGTGGTTGCCTGGGGCCAGGTTTTCTTAAAGCAAAGCTTCTCATCTTTTCTCAGGTTAAGAGGCAAAAGAGAAACTGGCTGAAAAAATATAATCAATACACAATGTTGGCAGCTGCGGGGAACAAAGCCAAGATGCATATATAATAAAGAATTTCTAAAACTTTTAATTAGCAAATTTTGCTCTGCTGAAATATACATCTCAGTTTAACAGAGGACGTCTGATTACTGCAGTCAAAACCAGTCATCATATATCTCTTCTAGCTTGACCTTAAACCTCCTTTTTTTGGCCTCTGGGTGCCAGTACAACAAACTGTAAGCCCAATATTAGTTCTTTTTTGGTCTCTACAAACTCTGAAAAATATCTGGCTTTTTAGCAGCTAAATGCTCCATTATTTGTACTCGGGAGAGCTGCTAATTTTGTATCTTTGCACCAGCCACCTGCTGCATCTGTTAAGTTGATGAGAGTCAATATATTAGTAAAGTTGTAAAAGCAAAACAATAAGCTAAAAGATGCTGCAGAGTTGGTAATTATATATATAAATTTCCAATATTTATCAGAGCAGCTTTAAGTACATGCTATTGCACTGAGTGAAGTGGCAGCTAGTGCTGAAACAATTACATGATTAATCAATTAGTCAACTGATAGAAAATCAGTAATTAATAATTTTGATAAGTTGATTGTTGTTTGTTGACGTCAGCTTTCACTTTTAACTTTCAAATTGTTTTAACATTGTATAGACTAAACCGATTAGTTGATTAATCTGACCAATAACGAACAGTTTGATGATGAGTTACAAATGTTGGTTGTAGCCATAGTGAAATCTTCTGCTTTCCACTCCAGCGCTTAAATATTAGACTGTAAAAGTGATGTATAGCTTTGGTTTTAGCCTAATTACATTGTGGTTTGTGACTGTCTCAGTCCAAAATGGAGGTTTGCAGCTAATCTCAGCTCACTTGTGCAAGCCTAGAATAACTCTGTCTCATGTAATGAATGTGGGCCATGCTCAGAGGCTGCTTCAGCGGAGGCTGATTCAAAAGCAAACACAACCAAATCGGCAAACAAACACAGAGACGACACACATGTGCCTGCGGTTTGTCTCTGCACATCATTCATGGTAGGTTTCAAGTCTGCCCCAGGAGAGAGGACCAATGGACAGATTGATAGATACATGGAGTCGAAGTTATGTATATAATAGCAGTCCCACTCCACACCCCCACATCCCTCCACATCATGCTCCACAGAGCCCCTCAAGGGACCCTATAGCAAACCCTCCCCTCTTAATAAGGGGCAGCGTTTTATATGGCTGGGACAGAAGGTTTGTATTAGCATCGTTAGCGATAGCCACAGTCCCAACTGCCACCGCCACAACCACCCAACCCCTCCTCTGAGGGACACCTGGGACTCATTGTGACCCAGCAGGCCACGCCTTCACTGGGGTTGTACCTGGCCAAAGACTGGGGCCCCACTCTGGTGCTGTGAAAGCTCCTCCATGAAGCTGTGGATTACCCCTCTGTAAATTCAGAGTGTCTGGGAATACAGGCAGTCACCACAGATCTGAATGCTGACTCATGTGTTTACATGTTGGAGGCAGTATGGACAGATGCCTGATTGGATTTAGATGGATGCTTTTGTCCACTGGGACACAGAAGAAAAAAGCTGAAAGAGGAAGTGGGATGGCAACAGAAGTCTGAGGAAAAGTTCAAATACCATGAGGGAAATGAATGTGTAATGTGATGCATATGTGCTGTATAGTGATAATATGAAAGCATACATACACAAACATGCATGTACACACAGAAAGAGAAACTTTCACAGCGGCTGAGTGATGCTCTGTTTTCTTTACAGTGTGTTCCTGTAAGCATTAATCTTCTTCTGTCTCAGTTAATTAACATCCAACTTTTGGAGGCTTTTTACTCCGGTATGGCATCTGTACTGTGTGTGTGTGTGTATATGTGTTTTCCCATTCAAATTGCTCTCCATGCATAAACAATGCAAGTTTTATACTCTTTATTTGGATTCTCATTAGCTTCCACAATAGTTATGTGGCTCCCTGTGGTCCACATAAAATAATTATAATAGAAGACAGCAGGTAATAAGTGAAATGATATTGTAAATTAAAGCATAAACAATAAAACTCTAAATCAAAAACAATAATATATGAGACTAAAATTAATGATACCACTTTCTAATAAGGCAACCATTATAAGGAGTTTATATGTTATAACTATTGGCTTGGTTAATTGTAAATAAATCATTTAGTAAAGCTTTGTAGATTGGTTATAAGTCATTAAAAAGAACAACTTTTGGGTTGTTGTGGAAAAACCTTTCAACTTATTGGACCATATGAACTCTTACCTACAAGAAAATGGCTGCTGAGGATTTAGAACAAATCATTAGTAGCCAACTTATTAAGCATTTGTTAATGTATTACTAACATTTATAACATTATTACTATTATTATTGGCTGGATCAAAGCATTCAGAGGTTAAATCACTTTTATTAAGGGCGCCTTAATAGAATATGGCACCAAAACAATGATATAAAAAAACAATAATTAAAGCAAAGATGCATCTACAACAGAGGTGCATTCAGTTTACAGGTAGATTACCTGTTAGTTAGCATGGGGGTTGAAGGTGATGGCAGGTGGCTTAACTTCTGATCAATAAGGAGGAATATGTCCTCTCTGTATGTGATGTCTTCGAAGCTGGCTCCCTGGCTTGCTTGAAGAATAGTAAAATGTATTGAATTTGAACTGAGTTGACATTAAATTGGAGCACTGAATCAAATCACACTAACTTGGTTTTAGATCAGTGTATCATATCATTACACATTTATCTGTGTTGTTTTAGTAACAGATAGTGGATTATATATATCTAGACTCTGAATTGTCTGAGAGAAACAGACATACATCCAGACTCTCCAGTATGTAACGGCCTTTCTGTCTGGATCTTTGTAGCCCATTCATGACTTTGATGGTGCACAAAGGATGTGAATGCATTCATGTGTCTGTGTGTGCATGTGTCTTTACATGACAGAGTACGTGTGAAGCCCCTGTCTCCATCCCCCTTGTAATGTCAACCCCCAGTCTCCACCACAGTTGGCCCAAAGTCTGGCAGACCCCTCCTCATATTTATCCCATGATCACACCCCCCCTCCCTTCTCAAAAGTCCCCTACTTCCCTATCCATCAGCCTGCTCCCCTTCCTCCACTTCCCCCCACATTCCTGCATTTCACTGCCATAAACAACTCTTAACTTAATGGTTACAAAAATCATTAAAGAAGAAACATCTGTGCGCCCGCCGCGGCCAATCAGGGCAGGCAAAGAGCAGCCGGGCCCGGGATGGAAGACTGTGGTTGGCTGCTTGAAGTGCTCGCACCTTGTTGAGTCCCTCCCACTACCATGCATGCTCTTTATAGTCTGTTTAGTGAGGGGAAGAAGCAGCGGGACGCGGCCGGAAAAAAAAGGAGAAGGCGGGGTGGGGGATTTAGCAAAGACACACAGACACATGGAAATGGTTAGCATCTTGGTGGTGGCAGGCAGCAGCCCGCTCTCTTTCTCCCTCTGTTCTTTTTCTTTTTCATTTTCAATCTTTTACGTCCCAAAATAGGAACCAGATTGCCACTGCGGCCGCTTAATTTGAGCTCCTTCACCGTTTAAGGATGTAACTGGAAATTGAGGTGGAAAATTTTTAAGAAAATAAAAAAAAGGAATAGGTAGCGGTGGGAGTATAAATCTCATAATTACAGGCGTAAAAGCAGCTTGAGCTTTTTGAATTAAGTCTTGGCCTGCACAGCTACCACTTTAATAATGCCATTTTGAGCTATAAGGATAGAGTGTTGTGTGGCATACTATCAAAATCTTATTAATCAAGCAGATGCAAGTGTTATTAGATCTAAGTGAAGTAAAATCGAAACGAGCAAACACAATCTAATGAACACGGAAAGTTCCATGTGTATGGTAAGCAAATGCTGCTTTTAACGTAGTGCCCATCATTGAGCTCTGTGAGAACAGAGAATAAATGGGGAAATAAATGGGGAAATAAATGAACGGAAAGCTCGGGCAGGACTGGGAACGAGCTCGCCCGTGTAGAGCGCCTGCGGCCACCGCTGCTTTCCCTCAGCCCGGATTGAGTGTGACTTGTGTCAGGCGCAGACCCTTGTCTCCAATGTGCGTCTCCGCGGCCAAGAGGGCAGCCCCGCTGCGAAACCCTGCCCTGAGATGAAAGCATTTTCCACCGTGCATAATGCGCATGAAAATAATACGCGCATTGTGTAATCAAAGCACCATAAGGCCAGAAATACATGCAGCACGTACAAAGGAGCTGTTATGCTGTTTGGTTTACTGTGCAGGCCCCAGAGCCAAGCGTAAGAGACATGGTGAAAGCTGGAGTTGCCTTGTGAATGGAGACTGAATAAAACACTGACGAGGTGTGTCCTCAGGCCAAGGTGGACGTGGAAATGGTGTTCATTTTAGCGACTGTTTTTTTATGACGTGACAAAGTTATTGCCGCAGGTGAGGACAGCGCAGGGGGACGCGGGGCGGAAGAGTGCTGGTGTGAGTATTTGTGTCTGACTGCTTGGGCACGGGTCCACCCATGTATGTGTGTACAACCAGGCGGTCGATTTCGCCGGCACCCCTGGCTGATTTCTGTGTTCCCACGCTGCTGGATCCAGAGTTTCCTGATGTGTCCGTTGGGAGGGGGTACGGAGGTCCAAACCGAAGGGGGGCTGGAAAATGGCCGCTGCTCTGACTAACATAAACAGATCATAAAAAGGCTCTTCAGTCTGACTGTGGGAGCCGAGTGGAGCTTGAGACTCCCATTTAATAGATTTGGGTTGGAGCAGGCATCGCTTCAGCTGTGTCCTCTCTGATTTGGGTGGCATCCAAGAATTGGAGAGCCGTGTTTCAGTCTGTTTAGACACTACAGATCTGCATTCACTTTATAAAACCTACATTCACTCACATTTGATATACCGTGCAGAAACCGCAGCGGGAGTTAATTGAATGCGAGGAAATTCACCGGGTCACTGCAGCGAGGAGGCCTTCCAGGACATATTACATCAGCCTCAGGCTCACAGCTCTCTGTGTTTAGGCCTTACATGTTGAGTTAGAAATGTTGGCTGTTCTCAGAAAGTTACCACAGTCTCCACCCAGCACGGCAGAGGTGCTGGCACGGCTTCCACAAGCTCGGCGACAGGTCTCCAGCTGACCTTGGTCTTGCCTCGCATAAATATTATGAAGGTCTGTCTTCTTAATAAACTAATTCTTCAAAAATGTTGTTGTGAGTTCACAGTGTGCGTCCTGGAAGTGAGTGCAGTGTGGTTTGGAGGCCTGGGCTATTGACGCTGGCACAGCGAGGTGTAAAAGTTATTCAGTCACACCACAAAATCGTATTCACTTGCGACTTTCATAGAACTTCCTTGTTCAGCGTGCCATCGTTCTCTGAGCTCGTGTGTGAAAAACGGTAATTTGGCAATGTGTCTGTACTTATGGGAATTACAGGGGGTAGACAAAATAGCGTGAACACTGAAAAAGCTGTTTGAAACGGGACTATGTGGAAGAAGAAATAACGGTCTTTTTCTTGCAAATGAAAAGTTGAATTTATGAGCAATAAAACACAGCCTTCCTCCATTCAATACTCTCAGAGATTTTACTGTTAACAGCCTCACTAGGTCTGGTATGACCAGTAGCTTATAGTGGCTGTTAACGAATTCTAGCTAACTTTGGATAAATATTGCTGCGTAACTGGCGTGACTGTTTTACTTTGCTGACTTGATGACAACTTGTGCTTCTGTTACAGTATATTTTTAGCTTTAGCAAATGTTACCTCCTCTCACTCTAGTTCAAATAAAAGAATACCATGCTTTTAAAGTCATTTTAAATCGCAAGCCATTTAACATTGTCAAACCACTACCTTTAATCTGTCCTTTTTAATATATCCTTTATGCCTATGTTGGTGAGTTTTAAGATATGACTGCTGTTCCTCTTTGTTGATGCTGCTTGTTTGTGTTTGGCACATTTTCACATGATATTTGACCTTTGACATTTAAAGTAATTCTGCAGTGTTTTTGACAGATCCACCTTCAGTTTGTGCACAAATAACTCAAATTTGCTCACACATCTAAGTGCTGACCCATCTTTGTAGCAGTGTTTGTGAGTTACTGAAGAGTTAGGTTTTTTTATTACTTTGTCTACCCCCTATGTATTCTATATGGCCCGCTGCCACTGTTCCAGCTTTGTGTATTATCTGAGGAAGTGGCTGTCTGGTAAACAGACAGAGCAGGCTGGTTTATAATTATTAGTTTAAGGCCCCGGCCCGCCATGTTCTGCCATCTCTTCTCGGCAGCAAGGGTCAGAGGAGCAATAAAACATGATTAAGTGAAGGAGCTGTGGCTGTAAAGTTCGTTCCAGCCACTCATGGATGAAAAATGACAGTGAAATCAGTCGCAGCATGGGAACATGTCTGGGCTCTCTGTAATGATTAAACCCCTGGTTCGGATAACCAGTAGCAGACAGACACGTACATGGAGCCATGATAACTAGGAGAGAGTAGAAACATCTGCTGTATGCTCTCTATCACATAATAGGCTGCACAGTGGATGATTTAGGGGATGCAGCGTGGAGCACAATGTGAGTTATATGCCAATTATCAACACTGCTACACTGCACTAACACAACACTGCAGGACATAGAGCTGGGAAATAAGATCACAAATCCATGTCGTGACATGTTGTCACATTTACCTTAATAATCAATGTCATGAAATAAGAATAGCCTGAAACAGGAAGTGAAATGAATATCTGATCTCTTACTGGTTTTCACAATAAATCCCTTTTGAATAAGGCCCCATTTATAAAGCATTTATAAGCCGGTATTGGTTTTAAAGCCCTTAAAAACTTAAAATCAAATCAATTCCTAAGTATTTCTCTACATCATTAAATATTCATGATTAAAATACAACAACCAAAGAAGCTCGGGAAACAGCCTGAGGTATTGTTTGTTAAAAGGTTAACACTCAAAACATCAGTTGATCTGCTTCATCACAACGCTGTGTGTGTGTTTTGATCAGATTTGACTGTCTGATTGACAAGCAAACAACTACACAACTGTCATAAATTTTTTTCAACTGTTGCCAAATCCTGATTTCATTGCCTTTTTCCATCTGAGGCCTTCTTTAATCCAGTCAGTAGAACACAGACAAAAACACAAAGAGAGATCTGTCATGTGAAACAACTGTGTGTTCATGTAGGACCCCATTATTCATAGTTCTTTGATTTTGAACACTTTTAAGGGCCTCCAAGGGTCAATAAATAATTTATTTTGGCTTTATAGATCTCATAAGCCATTAATAAGAATAACTTTTGGGTTGGCAGGTTGTGGAAAATCCTCCTCTAGCATGACACATGCTGTCTTTTTTAGGGCTGCCACTAAAGGTTATTTCCATTATTGATTAATCCGCTGATTATTTTCTGTGAAAAATGAAAAATGTTTCCTATCTCCTAAAGCCAAAGGTCTTCAAAATGCCTTTTGTTCAACCATCAGTCAACAATCCATTACTTCTGACTTAACTATCACTCAGGACTAAGAATTGCAATACTTACTTACTTTTGCTGCCGACATGCTAGAAATGGAAAACCTGAAAAACTTCATCAATGACTTTATCAGAATTTATGATTGCAGAATTGATCATTTGTTAGATCATTTATTATAAAGGACTATTGGAAAGTGGTATCATGCTTGATAGCTTCATTCTTTTCTTGTGCCATTCCTTGTGACTTGATTCCTGATTATTTCATAATGAAGCAAAGCGCTTGTGTTCACATGCCATCTTGTTTTATTCTGTTTTCATGCTAGCTGCAGTCAAACGTTGCTCCCGCAGGTTTGCCTCATGATTTATTGTCCTTTATAAGTTAGATTTGGCATCTGCTTTCATGTTGACATTGTTATCTTTAGTAATACCAGATAGCAAAGGTCCTGGATGAAGCATATTGGTTGGTCAAGGTAGACAGAGCCCTGTATAGACTGGACATGCTACTGTGCTGTATTAACGTTTTTTTGTCAAAACGAATGCAGTAAAGAAGGCTTTTCATGTTAGTCTTGAACTTTTATGAAGGCTTCGCAAAGCTGTGACCTTTAAAGTAGATGATTGCTTTCTATGACTTTCCAGACAAGACTGTAACATCCTCAGCCTTCCTGATCAAACAGGCAGGAAGGTAACGTCTTTTGTTAGCATCTCTGAATGGCGCTGTTGCTGCCAGGGGTAATTATGGGTAATTGGTGGGACAATAAGGCGATGACAGCTGTGGAACCGTTGCAACATAAGGGCAAGGCTCGGCCCAACCCACGATCCGGGCAGCACCCTTACCTCACTCCCCACCACCGTCACAATCCACTGGGCGCAATTAAACCGCACAATAAGCTTTTTGTGGAACCCTGTCCGGCACATATCAATATCACATCCAGAGCAGGGTGTTGAAAATTTTTTCCACCATTTTTCCTCCGCGTCTCACCCTAGAGAAGCATTTATTTTAATCAAAGCAAATAAAGACAGAAATAAATGCGTAAGAGGAAAGGCTGATAGGTCTGCATGAACCGAAATCTAAATAAACCTTGAGAGATGTAAGAAAATACTGGAGGATAGAGTTCTGGCTCTAATGATGATAGCCAGAATGAGGAAGTATTGCATGGCTTTTAAGCACTTGTATGACTTATCCCTTTCATTTTGTGTGACAGCTTATTTCTGTGGCAAAACAGGTAAAAAAAAAAAAAAAAAAATAATGAAACCATCAGTTAGTTAGTTCACTTGTCGGTTTTGGCACCGGAGCAGTTTCCTTCCTCTCCTCCCTCAAGTCAAATGAGGGATTTGGTGGTTAAGGAAAAAGATGGAATTGATCGTTGTTAGGAATTTCCTGTCAAATTCGCTGAGAGAGCTGCTTTCGCTCAACAACACATTAACCTCTGTTTGCTTGTGTGGACCCCTGCACAATAATGTAGGGTAAGAAACACAAGGCCTGAAGCCCTTTTAAACTATAGTACCACTCACAAGGCTCTATTCAATTGGCCATACATGAATCATGGCGATCTCATGCCTGCTATACTTCAACCACAAAACAATGTGTTATCTGTTCACAGTTTGTCTTTACTAGATGATATAGAGCTGGTCCTTGGGAAAGTTTATGTTAAAGCAATAAGTCATTTCAATTCAATATTTCATCATTATTTAGTATTAAATTAGTATTCAGTATTACATTGCACTCCTATTGTGTTTTTTATAAAACATAACCTTGATCTTTCCTCAACCCTAACCATACCATAGTTGCCATATATATTTAAGAAAGTGAGAATTTTAAGAACATCAGCATTGAATGAGAAAAATCACTGCCACTGAATGTAACTTTTGCAGAATCATCCAATATTGAGCCCCCCCCCCCCAGAATTAAGTGAAAGCACTTTAAGTTACAAAATCATTCTTAATTAGAAGGTACTCCCATTTGAACACATGCTATGGGAATGTTGTGTGTCTCATTTCTGGTAATGAATTTTTTTTATTAAGCAGTGTCAAATTCCCAGTTCGCATTAAAAAGAGAATGACCAGTTTGACCTGTTTGCTGTGGAGAACAAAGGGAGAGACACTGACAGAGAGAACATTGAGAGAGAGAGATTAAGAGTCATGAGACATTACACTGACTGATAGGATCTGATCCGCATATAAAGGCTGGATTCATGAGTACAAAATGGTAAAATCACTATTCTTATCATTCTTGTTTAGAACTCTATATTTAACAGGTTATTGAGGCTCTGCCTATTAGCCAATAGCATGATAATGAACTTTGGTCAGACAAATGCTCAAAGGCCAGATTGAAAAAAACCCTCATAGATCAAACATAATGCTCGTCACTGGCTTAATATCAAGACAGATAGTGAGAAAGACTGCTGCTTTTTCTCTCTTCTCAGAGTTTAACAAAGTGTGAAAGCTGTTGTTTGCCAGAGTGAAACCCCCACTGTGATATCAAATGATAAAAAAAAAAAAACGTTCAGTTAAATGAAAACTTGTCACACACTGGGAATGAAAGGACTTGACACACAGAGGGGAAGAAAGATGAGTGGAAGGCAGAAATCCTCCTGAATATCACCATTACATTGCTGACACCGACGTACTAAAGCAGGCTCCACATAGCACCTGGATGCTAAAGAGCTGACAGGACATCACAGAGTCTCTTTAATAGACCTCTGTCTGTCTGTAACAACCTACCCCAGGTGACGTGACAGTCAGCTTTCTACATAAGGTCGTTGAATCTTAAATCAGCAGCAGATACCTGCTTAATAATAATGAACTTAATTATAGCGCCTTTTATACTTAACCATGCTTTCATACTTCATGGTCTTACCAAGAAAAAGGCTGAAGAAACATGTTTTTCTTTGCATTTCATAGTTCCTTTCCTTTTATAGTAAAAGTGCACTTTCAACCATCTGTATCATGTTTCCCCACTGAAGTAAACAAAGCAATGCGTAAAACCGTCAAAATTACATATTTTACATAAAACATAAATATGAAAAAAAAATTAAATTGGGGGAAAAATGTAATAAATATCTTATGATCATGTAAAAGAATTGTAACAACAAGTCCTATCATATGCAGTTCAGTGGAACAGCACTACTAGATCAGACTTGCATATCTCTGTTTTGACTCAGCAGTTTTTGGGTGATTGATCCTCTTTTGTGGTTTTCCACAAACCATCAGTGACTTGTAAACACACAAGAAAAGTGAGTACTTGAATTGAGACACACCCTTTGAGCAGGAGTTACACCACCCCCAGTGATCAGTTTGTCAATGTCCACAGCTGTTTTGTTTTTGGGTTTGTTTGTTTTTTTGCTAAAAGGTGACTTTGTTAACAATTTCTTACATTAGAACATTTTTTTTTAAATGGACATTTTAACTGATTGGTTGAGAATGTTTTGGGCAGTATTTATTTACATCAGTTTGCATAATGAGCTCCCTGAAACCTATCAAAAAATAAAATAACCTTTGAAAACTCTATCATACACATGACACATGTCAAAAGAGGTGATAGAGATGGTTCAATCACGTTGATTAAACCACACCAAATTCTACCGATATATTCTGAAGATATCACAACTCAGTAAGTGCTATACGAAAATGTTTAGAAATACTACTACTACAACTACTACTACTACTACTACTACTAATAATAATAATAGATAATAGTGACCTTTCAGTTAAAAGACATTTGCTCAAAACTCCACTTATCACCCACTGAATTTAATGTAAAGCTTCAGTGTTAGTTAAAAAAAAAAAAAAAATCCAAACAGTGCCGCCAACCCTGATGACACTGGCTATGGATCACTGCAGCCATGGAGACAGACAGGGAGGGAGACATCACTGCCATCAGTGTTTGCTCTTTAGTGTCCTACATAAACACGCACACACAGACAGAGTCCTATCTCTTCTATCAGTATCTGTAGCGTGCGTCCACTCAGCGCAGGACACAGAGCTGAAAGGTCACAGTGTGTTGCTGCTGTCGCCAGTGAAATGTCACCAGGCCACTCCTGCTCCGTCCGGCCCGTCTGTCTCTCACGTTCAGTCTCTCTGAACAATAAGCTACAGTCTCGCTGCTGAGGTGCATGAAAACATGAACATCCTACAGACAGAGGTGAACACATCTTGGACAATGCTCCTGTTTATGTGAAGTCACACATCGTGCCATGTGAGGGAATAAAAAGCACTGTAACTGAGCTCTTTTATTATCATGCTTTGTTTACTGAAGCCGGCGCCTGAATATTACACAAAAAGCTCTCTTGTTTGAGTCCTCTTTTTTTCCGTCTTTGCAGCAAACAATACGCATTTTTGGGGTGAAGGAGAATGAAAACAGGGAATGAATGGGGGGCCTGTGGAGAGATGTGTCAGAATGTGCTGATGATAAGCTTGGCATGGCTCATATTGAACACATCGAGACAGACTGCAGCTATCTGCTCTGCGCAGTCGTCTGTGGGAAAGAGACAGGCCTCAGTGTGGGAAACGGCCTTCTTTTGATACAGAGCTGAAGATCAGCAGTCTGCTATCGTCTATGATGGAAAAGTTCAGCCTGGTTTACAGAGGGCAAAAGCAGAAAGAGGGTTTTTTGTTCTATGCTGTGACCCTATGTCTCCCCCATGGACTCAGCTAATGAGCAAAGCCTTTGAGGATGCTTGATAAATAGAGCAGATAAGTGGTTTGATACAAATCTCCAGCCACCAAATTTGACCTATTAGATTGAAAATCAAATTGATAAATGTGAGTAATGTTGCAGCTCGTGAAATCAAGCCTCTGTCTGTCTCTCTCTCCCCTCCCGTCTCGTCTGTCTCTAGTCCTCTTGGCTCCAGGCCTGAGTCACATGGTTGACTGATCAAGTCGGGGTGTTGAGGTGAGCTCAGTGGGTGAAGCGCAGGAGCTCCAATGGGTTGCTGCTGGGGCTGAAATCAGCCTAAGTAGGTTAGGTCAAAAACACAAACACACCTCGCCGCCCCTCCCTGCCTTCTGTCTCTCTGTCCTCCACCATCCTCCGTCCTGGCTCACCTTGGCCATAGGGTTCACCGTGTCCACAGGCTCACCTCCCCAGTCTCACACCAGCATGGATGGATGGATGGATGGATGGATGGATGGAGGGAGAGAGAGAGAAGGGGATGGATAAGCAGAAATCACATGCAAGGCTGGTTCCATTCTCAGACATTGACTTTGGCTCATTTGTGAATAAAAATATGACGCTTTAAAGTTAAAAGCTTTTAAAAGCTTTAAAATCAAAATTCATTTCTGCCACAAAAATGAGAATAAATACAATTGGTTTGGACAAACCAAACCGGTTTGTCTAATTATTTGAACAATCTAGTCATTACCAAAGTTAAAAATGTAAGTTTTCTAATTTTTTCTCTCTTAATCCACCCTCTACATTACTCCGTAACTTATCATAGTATATTGCAGTTTTATCACATTATGGTGCTGAAGGTACAGCTGAGTTATTGCTGCTGTGAGTTTCGACAGTCTGGTTATTTACCATCACCACAACTGCGCCAATGAAAGAGGGACATCTTCTTGCTTGACCCGTGTTTTTGTAACGTGGGACTAACACGTTACTGAGTGTACAGGGGCTGCTGCCGACTCAGCAGATGTTGATATGAAGAGTTGAAGCCAACGTCTAGTGGAAATAAATGCTAACATTATGAAGCTGGGATATGTTCAAGTCAGTAGCGCTGCAAGGAGGTAAACAGTGTGTCAACTGCTACCATGGAAAAATACCCGACTCCACGAATACATTATCATCAAAAATGGAAAAAAACTATGTGCAACAGCTGCAGTAACATTATTAATTCAGTTTTCTTTTCATCTTCACATTTATCTATTGATTCATTCTATTAATTCTCTATTCCCTTGTCCTCCGTCTGGCAGAGGTCAGAGGTCAGGAACAGTTCCAGTACAGCAGCCACAAAGCTGTTGGGGACCTGAAAGAAGCGTCAAGTCCATCACTATACAGTCACGTCTGGACAATCTGACACTTCCTACATTTAACAACAGGAATCCATCACTGGGAATCAGCACACTGTGAAAACACCTGCTGGAGATTTTTTTTTTCATTCACCAGGGAAGGAAGCGAGGAAGAAAACAGAAAATAGAGGGGGGAAAAGGGTGAATACTCTAACCCATCCACCCCCACCTCAATCCAGGCTCATTAACTCAATTCATAATCGTCCCTTTTCGACCCCCCCCCCTTGCCCCTACTGGCTGGGTAGGTAGGTGGGGGGAGGTGGCTAAGCTCATTAGGCCAAGGACTGTCGCTCACTTCACTCTTACAATAACCGCTGCTACGAAGTAAAAAACCTCATGGCTGCGAGTGCATTCAAGTTTCCACAATTTCATGTTGACGAAATGGTTCGCTGGCCGGCGGACGGTTTTCTCTCTCTTTCTCGTCTGACTTTTGACGTCTGTCGTTTTCCTTCGCTTCCTCCTTTTTCCCCTTCTTCCCCTTCCAGGCAGCTTGAAGCAGAACCACTAAATGGGGATAATTGGTGGGAGGAAAGTGGCTGGCCCCTGTCTGACCAATCTTCTCACACAACAATCAGCATATTGTTCCTGGGACCCGGTGACACAACAACCTCCTGGTGTAGATTTGGGCCGTAATTAGCAAGCAGCTACCGACATGCATGTCAGATGCGGTTATATGCAGCGAATCGATTGAGAACTCCCTCCCCTGCTTGTTTTCTCAGCAACCCAGCCCTTTCATTCCTCTGACCCGTCTTTTTGGATTGTTTTGATCTGCGGCGGGTGTCCTCTTAGAACGCTGGATCGATGCTGCGGGGAGGTTTGTTTGCTGTCTCTGGAGATGAGACGGGTGGTCAGTTGGAGGGCCGCCTTTTCTGTGTGCCTGACTGGACACTGGTTAACCATCTAATGAGGGCAGAGGGAACATGTCCACAGAGCCAGAGCAGCAGGACCTCTCTCTGTCTGTTTCTCCCTCTCCACATACTGTCTTCTCACATGCACACACACGCACACGCAAAGGTGAACTTTTTTTGACACTTGCTTCGTGTATACTCAAACATACACAGCGTCAGGGAATATTTGTCTTCCTTTTAATTCTTAATCCTCTGCTTCTTTTGTTTACATATGTGTGCATAATCTTCTGCATGATCTCTGATTACACACACACACACTCACACACACACACACACACACAAGGCCTGAAGAGTTCACAGAGTACTCACAGTTGCTGGTTGCTGTGTTTGTTTGCTTTACAGGCAACATCCAGCATGGTGGACCAGATAAGACCTTTCTCTATTTACTATCTGCATGAAGTTTTTACACAACAGTTGATGGTGAGGGACTCACTTACGCCAACAACGAGCTACGTGCATACAAAACAAGAACATACCAGACCAGCACAAGATTAATATTCAAAGACACTAAGACTAGTTTCTCATTTATAATCTTGGGGTCAGAAAAATAAATGTAGGCTTATTGTGGATGGAAAGCCAAAACAGACAGAGTGTCAACTGCCGTCTTCAACCACTAAATTAATCAATGATTTAATTAATAAATTGTCAAGCAAATTCTGACATGAATCCTTTAAGGGGAACTCGAAATGAATTTACACATTAAAGTCTGTCTCCAGGTATTGGGGGCACTGCTGCAGATGTGAAACAGGTCTGCATGAAGTCAGATTAATGTCGGGTGATGTCGCTTGAGTCGAGTGTAAGCTTACCAGACCTCTGTAGCGCTCCTCATCTCTGCTTACAAGCTTTTAACCGGGAAGAATGGGAAGAAGAAAAAAACATCATAATGAACAAAAGGCCTGTTTAATGCTATTGACATAGGGAGTTTGTGCAATTTACGTCACATTTATCCACAGCATCAAATAAAATGATAGGCTCTGTAAACCAGAGAGACACATGCTTCTTTTAGTGGACGGTGTCATAAACTGACTGTGACTAAAACAAGAGACAGACTTTTTTTTTTTTTTTAAATTAATACATTTTTTTCCATTATATTTTATAAAGGATTTAGAGAAAGAGAAGAAAAAAGACTTATGTGGAATTTAGGCAGTGATGTGTGTGCATCAGGGCTTCCTTCATGACTGTACATCATTAATGGTGACCCGCTATTGTGCCATAATATTCATCAAGTAGTTAATGTTCACAGCCCATTACCAACAACCTTTACTTTGTGTGCTGTCATTATGTTGCTTGTGCCTCTATTTATGCTACTCATTTTAGCCATTTTAGAAGAAACTGACCATTCTAACAGAGCAAAGACATAAATAGTGGTAGCTTTGTGCAAATGAGTGACACAGAGACATTCATATCCTTTACAAAAAACATCCAAACAGACTGGATACATCCAAAAGGTCAGACGGGGTCATAACCTGCAGTCATCTCTTTATGAGAATTAGAAGACGTCTTTTATCATCATATGTCTCAGAGATAGAGCGCAGACATGGACGGCTGCTAGATAGCCATCGCTGGGTGTAAGTGATACTTCTGAGTGGAGAGTGGGTCATCCTCATGGCCTGTAAGTGATGACAAATACAGTGACTGATGGTCTTGGAGTGAGACTCTTTCCCACTCAGAAGTATTTTACTACACACTTTAAGGGGAAACTATGGAAATGATTGGCCTGCAAGTAAGAGCTGAGGAACACTGTGTGTGTTTTGGCTTCCCCCTCTGTGCTTATGGTGAGGGTAGATGAAACTAGTAATGTGCGTTGCAGGTGATGTGAGGTCAACGCTGTGTTTGTGTATTTATATATCTGTGAATATGCGCGTGTTTGTTTTGAGTTTTTGAGTAGTGAGTAGAGGAAGTCAAAATATCAAAGGGCTAAATGTCGAGCATTGGCGGTGCAGGAAGTCTGACGTGAAAATCAAACATCCCATTAAGTTGTCGGAGGCAGCCAAGTGCAATAACCCGCCAGCTGGGCCTCGTCTGTCCACAGACGGGCGGACAGACAGGCAGACAGACAGGAGGACACAAGGCGCACAAACACAGACCTGCTTATGGGGCCGGCTGTGCAGAAGTCCAGAGCCTTTAAACTCACTGTCAAGATTACCGGTTAAGGCAGGAAATTCTTTTATAAATGAGCTTTAAATAAGTCTGACCTAAGCTATCACGAAAAGGTATCGCTGTACACTAACCTGAGAGGTGTTTTATAAAACAAGATTACTAGTTAAACCAGAATTAAATACATTCAATACACACGCTGCTAAAATTGTTGCTCTGTGAATTTTTGCTGTAATATTCTACTTTCAATATGAAACTGTATATTTAATATGTGCCGCTCTGTGGCTGCTCTTTACATGTCTGTTTTCTTCATAGGTGTGATCTGTGCTGGATGTTTAGGGTCTGGGTTTATGAAACAGTTGAATTCTGATTCAGTTAGATCCGTTCAAGACAGACATTTCACAATAGACCCTGCTTTTCTACCCCTCAGTCTGGACCAAGTTACCCTTGTGTTTCAGACCAGGCTGTGGAAATTCCCCATAAGCACCTTTACTAGGTGTAATGGATCAATTCACATATAATTCATTCTATAAATTATATTCTAGTGGAAATAATCTTGACAGATGGATAAAATTAGTCCATTTTTGACTGGAGTTCATGCAGGCGAACACAAATCTGGCTTTTCTGAGGTTTGGTAAAGATGTTATTTTGGAAGAAAGCCTCTAGCTTGATTGCAGTAAACTGGCCACATTTTATAATCCATTAAATCCACTGATTAAAAATCTGTTCCAACCTCCTCCCCTCTCCATACCTGACACCTCTGGGGCTTCGGTCGCTTCCCTCCAGGGGGGCTGATGGGAGTCAAGCCCGGTGGACGGACAGGGTGAGCCAGAACACTTGCGGGGTCAATTCTGCATGTGACCGGTGTTTCGTATTTAATGAGAGCTGCTGTCACTTCGACTCAGGTCAGTCAGCGGAGAG
The DNA here is from genome assembly GCA_025331565.1 of Holacanthus passer. Classification (NCBI taxonomy): domain Eukaryota; kingdom Metazoa; phylum Chordata; class Actinopteri; family Pomacanthidae; genus Holacanthus; species Holacanthus passer. The sequence goes on from JAFREQ010000102.1 coordinate 1,027,984, forward strand.
AGAGAGAGGAGGAGAAGGAAAGAGAATAAAGAGGGGAAGAAATGTCTGAATGGAAATACAGACATAGTTTGAGAGAAGAATCCAGTCAGCTTAGTTTGTGACATTAACTGTGTAGTTATTCTTTTAGGACGCCACACAATACAAAGATGTCCTCACAAGTTAAAGCAAACTCCAAAGTGACATAACGCCTATAATCCCACCTCTTCCACTGTGCACCTCTCTCTGCCACCTCCCACCCACATTCCCCTGATCAACCCCCCCTCCCCATCCCGGAGGCCTGGCCCACGCTGGACCCTCATTAGGTCATGTGTACTCAATCCTGTTGTTCCTGCGTCCCTTAATTTCCACTGTTATGGGGACAAAGGGAAGGCACAAAGCGCATCGCAGCCCCGGGTCCTTGCACTCGACCTCATTCGCTCATTACTGTCGCCATAGAAACTCGCTCCCCTCATCACCTCCAGGCGACCCCTCCCACAGTGTGTAGATGAATGGAATGTTTATAGCAGTTTAGAAGTGATGGGAGTGATAGGTGTGTGTGTGTGTGTGTGTGTGTGTGTGTGTGTGTGTGTGTGTGTGTGTGCGCATGTGTGGGCTGAATCTTCTGATAACAGGAACTACTGTGTGACTTGATGAGTACTCCAGCTTTTGTGACTGGCATACACCCCTGTGTGAGTGTGTGTGACTGTGTGTGTGTGTGTGTGTGTGTGAGTGAGCAGGAGCGTGTGATATTAAGTGTGACGTTCCAAGACCTTTTCCTCTCTGAACTCTTGGGAACAGGTCATTTCTGGCGGACGCAGAAATGCGAGGGTGTGGATCAGGTTTCTTGACTCTGGAACAGCTCCAGACAGCAATACTGGAGCAGAAAAGATCTTTATGATCTTTATGAAGGCGGAAAAAGCCCAGAAAACACAGCAAGTCCATTATCTTTGATTAATCTGGCCACTGGTATTTGCCATGTCAAAGACTTGTGATGAGTGTGTATGTTTTACATATTAAGCGCAGGGTTGGCCAAAGGTTCCTTCTTTGTAGCGTCTGGGAGAGATGTTTTTTTTTTTTTCCTAAGGCATCACTGTGGTCGAGTTTTTTGAACAAGGGACTATGCAATGATGAAGCTGTGTCTCCTGAAAGCTGTAATTTTCTTTTCTCATCCCACTCAGGATCCCTGCAGGAGGCCTTTATAGCTTCATTTTATAATAGTGTCATAGAGAAAAAATGAAAGAGGATCGTGAATCTGCTGTTCAAAGTTCCCAAGAAACATATTACCTGCACACATGCAACACATGCAGGTGCTGCTTTCCCTAAACACACTTTCAACTGAACTGCTGTGTGCTTTCTATAGTCACACACACACACACACACACACACACACACACATACACACACACACAGAAGAAAGGGCTCCCTCTGCTGAGCTCGAAGTCCATAGCTTCCTCTGGGCCCCTCTCCTCTCCTCTGGCTGACCAAACCTCGTCAACACTCACCTGAACTTACCGCCTGTGTTAAGCTCTTTTTCTTGCACTGTCACCTCTATTCATCATCAAAGATTAGGTCATTTCCAGTACTTTGCTCTTCTGGAGGCATTCACAAGCAGCTGAGTGAGCCCACAGATAAAATGTGTGTCCTTTTAAACTCTTAATATAAGTGTAAAACACAACTCACTGATACTTTGAGATTTTTTTCCCACCAGTTTTATTTCAATGTTAATATCACTGGCACTGCATCATGAAAAATGGATTACTTATTCCTTGGTCATGACCTATCTTAAAACCAAATTTTACTGGAATCTGTCACTGTGTTAATTCAGATATCTTGTTAACAGACAGAAAATATAAAAACTAATCCTGGTCAGGGCCATAGCCAGAACTTAAGATGTACTGAGGTCCCAAGTCCAGGCCTGAGAAAAAGCCTGTCCCTTGTCTCAGCCCAGTCCTAAAGTGCATTATATTACAAGAATTTGTGCTTTCCTTGTTGCCATATCCCACAAATCAGCAAAATTTTCAAGAAAGCATTTGGATTCTTAAATGTTGATTAAAAAAAATGTCCTGGCTTTCCACAAGCTTGTATCATCAGTGCCGCTTAATGCTGGAAAAACAAAAGAGGAATCCCCACATTTTTGTCAGAGTGATAACCCTGGGTCAGGCTGGAGCGCACGGGATAAAGGTGGGATTAGGGCAGGGCTCGGGTTGTTAAGATGATGTGTTGTTTTCTTCTTCCTTCTTTCAAACATCTTATGCAATGAGATCACAGTTCCCTCAGGCTGACTGTATTCTTCCAGGCTAGTGTACTTTTTCCACGTTAATGGCACACTCATACAAACAGTTCAATTACAGAACGCGCATGAAAATGTTAAAAACTGTCATCACATTTGCTTCTTATTTGGCAAACAATAGAAATAACATCTGTTTGGAAGCAAAAGAAAATATCTACTCTATGTGGAAACCTTAAAATGCTTTTATGAGAAAGAGCAGTACTTTTTATTTTTTTTATTTTTGAAAAGGTGAGACAACAGTTTTACAAAGTGTTCATGAGCCCATGCAATATCCTTTCTACAATCATGTGTTTGATAAAGTGTTGAACCTCTCTCCATCCTCGCTTGTGATCGACTGAGTCTTTCCAGGATGAACCTTTCATACCCAATCATGATACTATCACCTGTTACCAATGAACCTGTTTACCTGTGGAATGATCCAAACAGGTGTTTTTGGATCAGTCTTTTGTTGCTCCTGTCCAAAGTTGATGAGGGGAAACATTAAATTTATTGTCTTTGTATACGTCAGAAAGGATTAGCAAATCATCACATTCTGTTTTACTTATGTTTTACACAGCCTCTTAACCTTTTTGAAATCAGTTTGTATGAAAACCTAACCGTTATATTACAAGACTGATTTAAATTTTTCTTTGTTTGAACTTGTCAACAGACATGACACGGAAATCTGTTTTGGTAGAGGAACATGATCTAACAAGTTGCTCTGTGATTTTTATTTTTGTTATATTCCTCTTCTACATATTCAACTGTGTATCTCTGCTTCCAGAAAGCAGCCCTGCAAAATTCACTCATGCACTTTTTTTGCAAAAATGTTGTCTGCTCAGTCACAACAGCTTGTTTTTCTGTTCTCTATACTAACTGACTGTAAGTTAGAAAGTTTAGTCACCTACATGTTAGTTTGCAGGCTCAGTAACAGCAAACAGCAGTAATAGCAGTAACAGCAGTAATAGCAAACCATTCTTCATTTGGGCAAACTTTGACTCCAGTCATAGCTATGACTGAAGTGATGCCATTGGAATTCATTGATTTTGCCATGAAATTGTGCCATATTAAATGCTGGTGTGTCCAGGGAGGGCGGCTGGGGAATAAGTGAGGCAGACCGTATGCGTGCAGCAGGGAGAGCAGGCCAGGCAGGCTGGGTATCAGCACATCACACAGTGTGGCCGGTCCTCCTGCCGTCAAGAGACGAGCGGCCTGTACAGACTCGCCCTGCAGTCCCCAGGTGAGCCCTGAGCTATACTCGTTATTATCTCCCAGAGGAATGCCACCCAAGTCAGATGGAGAAACTGCGATTTGAACAAGAATGCAGAAAAAAAGACCCAATAAGTTACGTGTATTGCATCCTTTCTGGCTCATCAGGAGAAAAAAAAAATTCATAATAAAGACACCTATGCCAGCGCCGCAAAAAAATAAAATTCTGCTCATGCACAAGGATGAGAAAAGACAAGAAGTCGTTAACTGATTCACAGTAAGAGATCTAATCTTCTTTTCCTCATCATGACACAGCAGAATAGGAGAAGAAAGGAGGAGGGGGCAGAGATTCAGTGGAAGTAAATGAAAAGACTAAAAGAGATCAATGTAATTTGGATGTGATGTATTTTTAATGAGGCTCCAGTCATGGAGGGGTTAGAGAACAGGCTGATCTGAGCAGTGAACGGGGTGGGGGGAGCAGAGACAAGGCAGTCGGGCCGCTATTGATCAAATGGCTGCTGGAGGTAGGCTGGCACCACGACTGGGCCAGGGTGACCTGCACTGCTGTATAGTACAGAGCTTTAGACAGGGAAGCAAGAAGTATGAGCTGGACCCAGGCTTCACCTCGTGCTCCCCTCATGAGACCCAGGAACATGATTCTGGAGCCTTGGAAAATAGCTTTAGCAATAGTTCTTTTTCAAAGCAGAGACACTTTGACTTGCTCGGTATAGGAAGAGCACAGATGTTAATAATAACATCAACAACGGCTCTGTTCTATTCAAGTGTCCCAAGGGTGTGACAGTGAGCCAGCATGTACAATACCAGGACCCTGAAATCAATCCCAATCATTCATTTTATTATTTACACCTGTGATTTTCCTACTGTGGCATGTCAAGAACTCTGCCATGAGAAAGGCCCCTAGTAAAGTATGCACATGGGTATGACTCTGATGTATTGATTCATTGAATTCAGTCATTCAAGGTGCATAAAATAGATAAATAAATAAATAATTGACTAACTTGCATGAATACACATGAAAAACTGGGATGGTAACTTTGGTCAGTGTCAGACAAACACTATCAAAATAAGAGCGAGACAAAACACAGCCAGAACTTTCAGATTCTGGTCCAGAAGCACAACCTTGATTCCAAAACAGTTGGGAGACAGTGTAATATCCAACCTAACTTTTATGAATCTGGGTTGTAAGAAAAACACATTTGGAACAGAATGACATGTGTTCACTCTGTTTGTCAAGGATGTTTGTGCTTTTTTTTTTAAGACTTCAACAAGTACAATTTCCCACAAGCCCCAAAACGTCCAATGAGGCCCATATGATTTCTCTATTGGTAGGAACAGTGCCTTCCAGTATTAATACAGTACAAATCACTGTTACCAAAATAAGGGAACCTTTACTATAGGAAACACTGACTGTTGGTAGGGAAACAGGAAAAGAAGAGTTTCAAACCCACCTAACCACCCCAATGAAATTTTGTGGCTCTGTATCAGTGCTTCCACTTTGGCTCTTGACAGATAAGAATCATAAATCACACAGCCACTTTAGGTCATTTGTTAGTTAAATATAAAGAAGAGGCAGATGACAATAGAAGAAATACTCAGGTAACATAAGGGAGAAGTACATATGATGATGATACTAGCATTGCTACCAGAAAAAAAAAAACAAATGATGTGCAGTTTTTTGAAAGCCAAGAAATTATTGTTGTTAAAACAAGAAGAGCCAAGTGTAAAAGCTGTCTCAGATCATTAGAATCTGGATAATTAACCCCCAGGATTCTTTTAAGAAAGACAGATGAAAGAGATCCTCAGCAGCTCATGCAGGTTTCTGCAGCCTCAGTTGAAAACCAAAAGCTGTGATGACTGGGATAATGTGAGCTAGACAAGTGTCTCTCCAGGTGTGATCGAGACTTTTATCAAGGCTCCAGTGGAGAAGTCTAACAGCATATCAGCGCAGTGACAACGGCTGGTGTAACGAGGACAGCGGCAGTAAAGCGCCTTGGGGTGGATTCTTGGCTTGTGTGACTCCAGGGAGGGTGTCACATCCTCCTTTAATCATTAAAGAAGCAGGAAGACCCCCATCTATCAACCACCATTACCATTTAACCCCCCCCGCCAACCCGGCCCGTCTCTTTCTGTAGCCCCCAGCCATAGAAGCTGCTCAGCAAACCAGCCCAGCCATCCTCCCACCATTGGAGACAGACCAGTGGCTCCACAGCGCCTGATAATCAATGTCTGCCCCTCAGCACCCCGAGGCCCACGAGGCATCTTCAGCTCCTATAAAGATGCTAGATACACACACAAGCACAATCGCAAACATAAAGCATGCATCCATGTGTATGCGCACTTGAGTATGCATGGAATTAGTACATTCAGATGCACACAATGGTCCCCTGACCCCAGTAAGAGGGGGGCATTAATGCTGCCCGCTCCCTGTGTGTCTCCAGCCTTCCCTCCGCTGTGCAGACACAGACATTGACTGCTGGATCACAACCCCTTTACCTGAGTCAATAACGTCCCTGCACAGAATTGATTTGGCAGGGGAAGAGAGTGGAAGTGGGGACAGGGGGGTGGGGCGGGGGCGAGCAACAGGACTCTGAAATCCATAGATGGATTTTTGACTCTCCGAGGCCGACGTTGTCAGTCATCTTCTTTTGTGTGCTGAGAAACCGGAGGGAAAAACTGACTCGACAGGAGACATGGCAGACAGTGTTATCTATCGCAGACTGATTATGCAGGACATCTGGCATTTGTGCATCAAAAATATAGATGATGAAGAGGAAACAGAACAAACATTAGACTTAACTAAATAAACATATTTCTGGTTGCTGTTGCTTATCAACTGAAAAATTCTACTCTTATTTTCACTAACTGTTATACTGTAATTTAAGATAAGACATACCTTTATTCGTCCCACAGTGGGGAAATTTACAGGATTTTTACAGGAAATTTACAATTTAAAAGAAATATAATCCAGAGTGCTTTCTTTCAGTCTCCCCATAAACATTGCAACGGAAACTGGCCCCAGTGAGAGTGATGACTGAAGGGAACAAGGCGAGGCAAAGCTAGCCATCAGATGTAAACCACTTCCTCACCCCTCACACATGGCCCTGACCTCTTTTACAGCTCTGAAAACATTGCTGGATCTTGGGGAATAACTGAATGGTGGTCTGCACAGAAACCAAAATCAACATAACCCCTAAATTACTGTTGATTAATGCTTTGAGCACAGGCCTGTTCATGCATTGAGTATTGCAGGAATAATGGTTCAAGAAATTCAATAACACTGTCTTCACAGCTGCAGAATTTGTCCAAAACAAATCAGATTTCAACAAAGAAACAAAATGTGCCGAGCTGGAAACAGTGGTACTTATTATACCTGTGACTCCCGTGATTGTGGTATTGTAATTCATACATAACTCATGTGTATTGTGATCTTTTTAAATCATCTGTCTACTAATTCTATGAGTAGCCCAAACCAACAGTGTGTCAGTCCATCTCTCAATATTTCCCTGTATGTGGCACCAGGTCCATTTGTTCCTCCTGAAAATGTAAATCTTTTAAAGCAGCTTACAAACATATATGCATGTATGTATATAACATGTATGCATGTGTGGAAAGACATTATGACAGGTTAAACAATATACTAGACCACTAAAAAAAAAAAGAGTCTCTACACGTGAGAATTTGATAATGTTGACACTTTTAGAAGGAAACAGATTTATGGACTAAACGCTTTCACAATCTCTGTGGAAATTAGGCAAAAAGTTACAAAGCAAAGCAGCTGGAACAAACTAGGGGAAAACAAGCAGGCCAGCAAGTTTGGAATGATGAGAACAGCAGTGAGTGAGCAGCTCTCTTCAAACAGACCGATTTTGGAAATCGCAATTGTGTTTACAAAGGAGAGTGAATCCATTTCATGACATTAAAAGACAAAATTTGGTGCTAAAATGAACAGCGATCACCAATCTTTCAGGCGGCAGTGACAGTGTGTGTGAGGCTCAGTCAAAGTAAACTGCATCGTGTGTGTTCATGGTAATGAAGGAACATGTCACCCAGTGTAACAGTGTGCCTCCTTGATATGTTTTTAATAGTTTTTGGACCACAATGGAGCTCTATGGCACTGAAGAATAAGATATCAGGCTTCGAATCCAAACACAGTATTTGTTAATAGGATTTACTGGCAATAAATATATGGCAATAAAAGTATGGAATATCACCAGACTTAACTTTGAAACTTGTGTGTGAGTAAAAAACTATTACCACAGCGCACCACCTGCCACATGGAGGTCTGGTTTTATTAGCGTCTGCATAATAGCTCCGTGTATGAACAGTCCACATAAACAGGCTCTCTCCCCACACGCCCAGCATGTAACCTATGAAATGACTTCATGAGTGGCGACAGCTTATCTCTCCCCGCGGATGGGATCAATAGACTGGCGCGCTCGCGTTCCTCGTTGACGTGAAACCTCAGAGACCGGCTATCATATGCACTGTAGTCCGCCTGCTTTGGGTAAACATTGGCCATCTCTCAAATTCCCCACTCCCCCTCCCCCTCTTGCCTACATAAGGGAAGTTACTGAAAGAGAAATGTGGCCGCTTCTTTGATTTACCCTGACATGACTTGCTTCCATGTATAGAAATGGTGTCATGCAGTGGTCAGGTGGTGTCGTGAGGACCGAGGAGACGGGAGGACACCGAGTCTCCGCTATCAGTCCATCTCAGAGACGACCTATTGTGTAAACAGCAGGAACAACCTGTTGGCTGCAGGCGGCTTGTCCTCTTGTAGTAACACAGACCATCAGCTCATATGGGTGTCAACAAGTTGTGTGAACCCAGTGATGATATCATTTCTGTTCTCTGGAAGGAAAAGCTTTTACGATGATGTCAGTTTGCATGCTAGAGCCTCTGATAACGCTGCACGAAGGACAAGACCCAAAGTGACTGTGGTATTTGTAGTTGGTATAACCTTTGAAAACACTTTTTTTCATTGCAATATTGACACATTTGAAATAGATTAGGACATTTTGCAATACATTTAGTTCACTATTGCTTACCAGTCTTATCTTTGGACTAATTTACTTCTCTAATTTAATAATGTACTCCAATTTAAACATTTGAACAATTTGGGTTTTTTTTTTTTACAATGTGTGCACGTGAAGTTAGCAACTGGCAATTTTATGACAAACAAATGACGTGTTGAATGAAGTGAAAAAAGGTACAAGTGTGTACAGCCAACCCCAGATGGCTACAGGTACAGGGCACAAAGCAGGAACCTTAGCAGCTCAGCTAGTAGCATGTGCACCAAGCAGTGATCTGGGTTCAAATCTGGCCCAGGCCCTTTGCTGCATGTCATCCCCTCCTCTCTGCCTGTTCCATCTCTCTCTATTTTCACTATCAAACAAGGCAGAAAAAAAGGGAAGTTTCAGCGCAATGAAGTTTGCAACCTCCCTAATTTTTTTTTTTACTGATGCAACATTTCAAGCCATAAGGTCTTCATTAGACAGACATCTAAATGGAAAAAAAAACATGTTCTTGTTCAGAGCATGATGCTCTACATGAACATCGAAGAAAACGTGTGAAGCTCATAATATTAGTGATGTTCTGAACTATAAACAGCTACAGTCGTCATGTTTCATCTGGAGAACAAGTTGGCAATATGTTAAGCTGAACTTTCATTGTAACATGGACTAACTTTGTATGACCATTTTAACTTTACTGTAGTAATGTATTGGCTGTAGAGGCAAGTTAAAATATTCAAGATTTAAAGGCTGTATTTGTCATATGCTCCTCCAAAATACAGTATGTAGTGAAATGCAGGATGGCATACTGTTGATGCTATGTTAAAAAGGTTATATCTAAATAATGTTTTTATAATTAAGTATTAAAAATTAAATTTACTACTGACCCAGTGTGTTTGCTGTCCAATTTTTCATTACATAAAAAGGCACAGTAAGTGTACATATGTCTGCACAGTACATAAGACACATTTATGTACATGCAAGAGTGCAAATACACGTGTTATGTTGTGTAAAGGTGATTGTGATGAGGAAGAGAAAGCCCTGATACAGAGACAACGGCCAAATGTACCTTTATGAACTGTGGTGTACATTAGAAGAAATCTTTCAAAAACTTTCAAGTTTTCTTTTAATATATCTGTGAAGGGTGCAATAAAATAGGCATTTTGGGTGAGTAACCCCCATCTTTTCTGATCCCCCTAGAGAAGATGCTGTTATTGGTTACGAATCAACTGCAATTGACAAGCATTTGCAGAGATTCTGTCTCTCGCTGGTTCTCAGTGTACAACATGAACCTTAAGTGAAAAATGAGTTAACTGTATCAGAATACATGAACTAGCAAAACTCTGTTCAAAGTATAAAATGGCACAACAATTCCCAGACAGGGGTTATGGAAAGCTGTAGTGAAATCCCGACACCCTCCAGCGTCGGAGCTTTCACCGCCTAACTCCAACCCAATTCCAGGCCCTTTGAGTAAAGTGAGAAGACTTGCTGAAATCCTGAAGAAAAATTATATCATAATTACTCTGGCCGCATTGAGGAGAGAGGCTCGCCTCGGATCCTGTATGCTCGCCTCTCACAATAGGTGGCCACTTTGCCCGTCTGAGAGGGATCCATATCACACGGACCATTGTGAGAGTCCACACAAAAGCCATGGCGAGAGATACTTCATTGCTCGAGTGCTCGCAGATCAGTTTCTTTTGTCGACTTTTGCAAGCCACCATTTTACACCACTAGAAAAAAAAACAACCTCTCACCGCTGAGAACGTGAACTCGGCTGTAACCCCTTGACCTGCCTGAATGTACGTTGAAGTAGCCTTGTCTGTTTACATAGACGTCCATATACCGACACCCTGCGTAAACACACACAGAAAGAGAAAAGCTCTTATGTCTATATGCCGAGCATTTAACGACACTCACAGACGTCAAGCAGAGTTTAACAGTTTGGGTGAGTGCTTACTAATTTATACGAGCACTCTGTGATACGTCAGGCTTGTGCTTTCTTTGACCGTAGGTTTGGATGAGGTATAAGTTTTGGACTGAGGACAAACTCTGAAGATGTTTCGGACTGTTTATCTTTGGATGGCTCTCTTCGCTCTTTCATGTCAAAACAGCCTCTCACACTGTCTCTCACTCTCTTTAAATCTCTCTCTGTTTCTTGATTAAACAAGAGTTCAGGTCGAGTTGAGGGAAAGATCTGACTCTCTCTTTTCATTCTACGTCCACTTGATTTCTTTGCAACTATGCTGGTGGTGAATACTGAGCACTCCTCAAAGATAAAACTGAGATATGGCAAACAAAGGTGTGCACTCCTCGTTCACAGTAAAACTGCTCAGCTGTAGCAAAAGATGTTATGTGACATCAATTAACTGCATGCGTCACACATAGATCTGATATTTATTTCAAGACCAATTAAACTGCATTAAAAAGCCTGAGAGACTGAAACTGCATCTACGTATAACAGCGGTAAACTCTTTTTTTAAAGGACGAATCATGTGATCATCAATCAACAGACACCTGTACGCCTGCAGGGATATCCTCCAGTCCCCAGGTACGAAAAATTAAATTAAAAAAACCCTAAAATAAATAAAAATCAATAATAATAGAATAAATGCAAATAGATCAATACTACAACTAATAATAACAATAATAATAAATGGCTTAAAATCAACCAAAGACTTGACAAATGTCATATCAATATACATTATCTATATGTGACAAGTGAAGGTAATTTATCATCCTCTCTGATGCAGATCAGCACTCAAACCAGATAACAGGACACCTCATGGACAGAATCAGGGATCATATCATCATATTATACATGTGACCAGTAACCATGTGATGAGTCACAACTCTTTTAGTGAATATTTGTCAAAATACTTGTCAGTTATAACTTTGAGTGATAAATTATCCCTCACGTTACCTGCCACATATCCATACCTGAACACCACACAGTTATTTTAGTCATACCTGAGTGTGTGAATCTTCAGTAAGTTCCAGCAAAGAATGTGTTAATAAAAGGTTAAAAAAACAATTAATAGACATCATTCTGTTTCCCAGAGTTCTTAGAAACTTGAATTAGGTTCAAACTCAATTGCTTTTACACACCTCAGACCTGCTGTCTATCACCTCATCCTGCTGAGTGCTCCACATTCCTGCACAGCTCAGCCTCTCATCCTGCTCCCACATCCTCCTTGGGAAATCCACAGAAAGGGAGAGAGACAGAGCAAAAAGAGCAGATCATATTGACAATTATTTCTGTGTGGCTGGCTCCAGGCAAATTAGATTGAATGGGCTGGAAAACAAGTTACATCAATCCAATTAGGTTATGATCAGTTGCTGCTATTGGGCAGCAGAGGCCACAGCGCAGGCCCATTTGTACTGTACAGCAGATAGAGACGCACGGAGAGGAGACAGAGTCTAAGGCGAGAGACAGGCCTGGTGCTAATGTCTGCTCTAACTCAATAGAGAGGCAGCCTCGATGCTTTGGCCGACTGCTCTCGCTCTCTCTGATTGACCACCCCATTAAAAGTGCACTGACATGACCACTGTGTGTGTGTGTGTGTGCGGTAGAGTTATCCTTTAGAGATCAGACAAAACCACATTCATTTTGCAGCTGGGCTTCACATTGATCTATATCATTTGAGCTCCATATTAAACGAGCATAAACTGCAGTGACATTTGCAGCAGCGTTGACCGAGCGCTGCATGTGCGTTGCAGCATGCTCGGGAATGCACGGTTTGCATGTCTGACATTCTGTGCCGAATCCCCTGTTGTACTGTGGGTAAAGCCTGGGCGCCCTCTGCCCTACTGTCTCTCTCTCCACCAGTGGGATGTGAATAATGGAGTAATTACAGGAAGCAAGGCCCGACCACTAAACATTTTCCTAACCAGAGGATCTGGGAGAGGGATTCTCCATTTGGAGAGAGGGAATTAAAAGGAAAGAGAGAGCCGGCCGGAAAAGGAGTCTGTCTCTAATTTTCAATATCTGGATTAAAGATTAGCTACCCCTCCAACAGTTTGTATTGTATCAGATTGATGGACTGTGTGGTTGTGTGCACATAGTTACAGTGATTGCATGCATATGGATGCTCCAAAATAAAAAAGAAAAGATAAAAAAAAACGGTGGCAGAGAGGGAGGTCTTGTCTTACCAAGGTCACTTTAAATCCTGGGTTTTCAGCTCCGACATGCGCGGGGTCTCTCGCATCAAAGGGAATCATTACATCTAAACACCACCACGGCAGCGTATGGAACCACAGGGGGATGCTTTCACTGAGACCCGATCTGGAGGAAAAGTTGATTCATAAAAGAGTAAATGGCAAAGACAAATGGGGTGGAAGAGACAAAGGCGTACAGCGGCTGCACCGAACAGTAAGATTATCCACTCTTCATTGTGCTTAATGAGAGTGTATATGCTGGAAATTGACAGTGTGCTCAAATTATGTGCAAACACAGAGAGAAACATAAGAAACAAAATATCTTTCTTTCTTGTTTGTTTGCTTGGTTTCACACAAAAAATTTGCAGTGCACAGATTGATGAGTACATGTGCTCAAGTGCTGCACATTTTTGACTTCCTCTCAAAATTTTAAATTGTCTTCATACCTTTTTGAACCACCAATCTATTTATTAAAGTAAATGTTCGGTTTTTGCCTTTATGTACGAAAATGTGTTGCAGCTGCAGGAAAGTTTGGAAATACGATATTTGCACATTTGGAGTCCCTTTTGAAAAAGCCAAATTGACAAAACTGAAAATGTATTCCCTCTCTCTGCCACACACATAGTGGTGCTGCTAAATGTTCTTGCCCCCCTGACAACAGCCCTCCCAGGGCCCAAAGATGTTAAATATCTATAATTCAGGGGCCTCTGTCCAGCTCTGCCTCCACTGAATCTTTTCACATACACTCAATGAGTGCTCTCTGACCCTGGCTGAGGTGTCCCGCAGGGCCAGGGGTCGGCCCTGAGTGTCCCTGTCGGTGCGGCTCTGTATGGCTCAGGAAATGCTGGACTGCTCCCTCTCTGCTCCCCAATGACCCCTGAGGACCCCGAGGTGGCATTTCCCTCTCCGATTAGAGCTAAAAATATTGCGGCTGCTCCGAGAGCTGCGGCCCCTGGGTGATCGTGATGGAGGGAGGAAGGAAGCAGCTTTTCCTGCCCTCTTCACTCCTCATAAGTCATTTGTCATCCCTCTCCCTCCGTCCTTCTCTCTCATCCTGTCTCTCAACGTGATTTTTTCACTGATGGAAATCTTTTCTGGACAAGCAAAAAAACCCATGAACCTACTTCACCTCTCCCAGGACAGGAACACCCATAACATGGAAAACTCTTTGAAACCAACGGTGCAACAAATGTCATTTGAACTGACAGTAAACAGGACCATAAAAGCAGGGTGGGTTGGGGGGGCTGCTTTAACCTCTGGATCGGACTTGAGCTAATATGCCATTAATTCCCAGACACACTCATATAAACACAACATTAGCAAGTTCATTGCCCAGTCCAAAAAAAAAAAATGTTGGCTCGCATCAGCATGAGGCTAATCATTCGCTACGTTGAGTAAATACTGAGTTTGTGGTCCTGAATTAAAAGACTTCCCTCCTCAAACAGGATGGCACAGCGGAGCCCTGTGACACAGCTTAAAGGGAGAAAACAAAACTCTAAGTAAAACATGATTAAAAAGGAAAATGAGATGTAATTACTTGTGCATACTTTTGGGAAAGCTTTTATTAGGCAGAAAAGTCAAAAACATCCTTTGTACAGCATAAAAGATTATTCTCATGATTAATTTCATATTACAGCACTTTTGGACATCTTTGCTCTTTCGTTTGAATAAATCCTATTTCCTCATGTGCAAATGCTTGAGCAATGTCAGACACCAGGCTGAAATGCACTCAGTGTTAAGGGGGTTTTAAAATAACAAAGTGGCTTTTATTAAGGCCGTTTATCTCACAGGCACACACACTCAAATCCTATCATAGAGAAAGTCCTCTGCCATGAAAATATTAATGGACATCTTAGTAATTTTGTTGACGGTGAGCTTTAATCTGAAGTCATGCACGCAAGAGCTGTTGAAGTGTGTGAAACGCAGGGATTATCAGAATGATTTGATTGACGTGTTCATAATAGAGCAGGTGCATTAAATGATGATCTGTGATTGATACAATTCAGCCTCCACGCCCGTCCCAAAGTAACAACTTTGATCCACCTTTTCCAAACTGTCAGGACGTTGGGCTCTTTGAAGTGCACGGCACATGGGAATAATGCATGAAAGCATGTTGCCCAATCAGGAGAGGACTGTTTATTATGTTAAATACTGTAGGAACATGTTGTATTGTAATTACCAACTTTATTTACATAGCACCATCATAGTAGGCGAAAATCAAGATTAAACAATTGAATTGAATTAATCAGACACAAAACTGAACAATTCAACAATAAAATTTTATATAAAGAATTAAATAAACAAATAGAACATGTTGAACTAAGAAAAGCAGAGAGATAATATTAATAAAGGCTCAAAGATTTTGAGAAGTGATCCCTCGTCTTCTGTTTCTGGATTTGAAAGCTTCAGATCTTCAGGCAGGGAGCTCCAAAGCTGAGAGGCCCTGACTACAAAATCTGAGTCACCTTGTAACACCAGAGAGTGGTGCACAAAATCAGTCAACGCAGCTTTGCAAAATATTTGGTTCTAGAAGCTTGGTGACGTAGTGACTACTCACAGGGCTATTTGGTAAACTACTATAGCTGACAAGTGAACCACTACCACAATCACATAGAGCTTCTTTCTGTTTTCTCTGTGCTGGCCAGTTTATCCCTCCTTGGCATTTTGTTCTCAAATTGTACATAAATCATTCATTCAATGGTGTCACAACAGCTTGCTGTTGGTCAACAGCGGAAATTTGCATGTCAAATTTGACCAAACTTGAACTCGACTTGACTTCTCTGTCATGACCACATCCAGGCCTTTAGTCTTGAGCCGGGATTCAGGAACAACCTGAAGAGCCCTGCCTGAGGATCTGAGGCTCATTCTGGCTCGTAGGGGAGCAGCAACTCAGCAATATAATTAAGAACCAGCCCATGAAATGTTTTATGGTAAAGACAATCAGTAATATCTTAAAATCAACTCTAAAAGTGACTGGTAACAAGTTAAGAGAGGCCAGAAAATGGGTTATATGATTTTGATCTTTCAATTTGTAAAAGCTGCGCAGCTCTGCATGAACCAAAGGCATGGAATTGTTTTTTGGCTTAACCTTGAATAAAACAAATTACAATAATTCTGACATGACGATAACATGTCGACAGTATGTCCTGGTGGAAGCATGTAAACACACAGCAAAAGTGGGCCAAGGCTGGAGCCTGAGAGAACACCACAGGGCTGGTGGGCCACCAAAGAGGGTGCATCACCAACAACCACTGAAAACGCTCTCTTTGAGAAATACATTTTAAATCTGTCTAATGCACTTTATCTGATGGCAAACCATCAAATGCTTGACGGTCCAGTTTTTGTAGTCAGACAGGATTTTTTCACTTTCAGTGTTGAATAATTAAGATTGAGTAGAAATGACCTTGTCTGAAATCTGCCTGAGTTAAAGCACAAGTCTCTGACTTAAAAATATGAAAGTCCGGCAATAGACCAAGGTACTGACCAAACAGTCACATTCCCACTCAGTTTGAATATAAAATGTCACCATGATGCTTTTGGTCCATGTTTGTGTTATAAATCAAAACAATTATGGTTTTGGTTATGCTAAGCTGCTCTCTGACTCATTTTCACACGTGTGATATTTCTCTTTTAAGACCTTGTTAATACCTATGAGTCACATTTCCAATTCGTCAACAAAACTGAAAGCTTGCTTTGTCAGAAAATGAAAGTTGAATATACAGTAGGCTCTTTTGTAGATTGATTTGTGACTGCAGAGCTTACTTGACGGGCCACATTCAGGGCAAAAGAGGACAGAAGACAGGAAGTCAAAACTTTAACATGAAGGTGACTCCTGATTATGGCTGAGGCTATAAAGGAGAGAAGTAAAGAAGTGACTCTTGGCTCCTTGGAATATAAATGAATGTTTGCTGCTTGGCTGTCTTTCTATACAAGCTCTATCTGTGGGCCACTTCCTTGTTTGCACTCTTACTTTTTCTCAAGCATTTTTTCTTGTGTCGGATGACTGTCTCTTGTTCTCGCTCGCGTTCCCTTTGCTCTCTCTCTCTCTCTCTCTCTCTGTCTGTCTGTCTCAGCTGCAGTCCATATGACCTCTCTGTGATAAGTCGATTTTGTAATTTGCAATGTTTTCAAAGCCATTATTACGGCTTATTTACATTTTGAAGCTGACTGCTGGCCTCACCATGATAGAAGACAATTACTAGGAAGCCCATTTTGTCAAGCTCTTTCCAATTCTGTTAGGAAACAGAATAATAAATCATGGTGGAGGCAGACGAAGTGGATAATAGCTGCAGCCCCCCTCTACAACAACCCCCACCCCCCGCAGTCTTTTCCTCTACTTACTACTTTCTACTACTCCACACACTCGACTTGGTGATTTTAGTGTAGTGAATGGGAAGCTGTACACTTTATCTGTTATCTGGGCTGATTTTAATAATTTTGGCAGAAACAACATATATTGAGTGAACCAAGTCATAACACCAGTGGACTAACATGAAAATGTGCACAAGCATTCATGGACTCCGGAGGATGAAACCAGCGATTGCCCACTTTCATATAACACCACCATGAGGTTGACATATATCGGAAACAACCCCCTGAGGTGTACTGTGTCCTTTTCAAGGGGTCCTCAACAGCAATAATACAATATAAACAGAATGAGACAAAACATGCAACAAAAACAAAAATAACAAGAACATAATAAAACAAAACACGTGACAAAACAAACAAACAAAAAACAAACAAAGAAATGACAAATATCCCCCCCAAAAAACTTAGAAAATCATTAGATTGTACTCCAAGCAAAAATATGAAAATGGATCATTCATTTTTTACAGAAAAGTATTAATGTCAGTGAAAGCATTAAGTAATAAAGTTATAAAACAAATATTATATTAAAATGAATTAAAATAAAGAAAAAGAAATTAGGATGATGTACAGCAGTCTGGTGTGACCCTGGACTTGCTGCTGATCGACAATCATCTGTGATCATTGCAGCCCATTGCAATCTCTCATTGAGCATTTTTTTTGTCTGTCTTTCAGAAAACCTGAAACTTGTACCTGGGGTCTACTGTACATATTCTAACATCCATGAGTATCTTGCTATTAGAACTCAGTCAAATCATTAACAACATCAATAATCATTAACAATAGATTTTTATTATTTTGATAACAAAACATTGGTGTTCTAATTCAGTTGAACTCATCGCAGTGTGTGTGAAAGAAGTATCTGTCTGTGGCCTGGGGTGTCTATGTTCCAATCACTGAACACGTAAGCAGACTGTCCCATCTCATAAACCCCCGCTGTATTCACTCTCACATATCTGTCCTGCCACATCCCCAAAGCGGCAGCATCCGTCTAGGAACAGAGGCTGTTTTTTTCTCCTTCGGGACAGGCTGGTGCCAGAGAGAGCGCTGTGGGTAAACCTCTCACCCCCCCACCACCCCGGCAAACAAACCACAAACAAACCCGCCAGGGCCCCAGGCACCAACACAACCACCGGCCCCAGCCCCTCAGTCTGCCTCAGTCAGCTGTCTCTGTGTGTGTGATTGTTTGGGGTGAGTAAAAAAAAAAAAAAAAAACCCAACAGCTTGTATGTCTGAGCAAGAGTTTTCATTAAAATGTCAGAAGCAAGACACACAAACCTTTGTGTTGAAAAGGTGTCAGAGGCAAAAATCACAGATATACTAAATAAAAGTCAAATTGACCTATAGTGCAGTCAGTTCATTAAAGCATTATCTGGTGTCTTATAAGTTTTTCCTGTGACACATTTTGTGGAAGATGCATTTTATTTCCAATGAAACAACAACTGGGAAGCAGGAACAGTAATGGTTGAACAGAGGAAAAGACAAAAAACAGAAATAAGTCAGCTATGATAGCGGCTCTGTGAGGCTTTGAGCTAAATGCTGACTCCACTATGGCAACATGCCTACAATGACAATGACAGGTATAGTGTTCACCATCTTAGTGTGTCAGCATGCCAACATTTGCTGAAGTGCAAAGTACAGCTGAGGCTGATGACATCATTAGTTTTAGTTCATTTTTGACCTGATGACAGCATTAACAAAGTGATTAGGATTCATCCTCTCGGGACCATGAATGTGTGTACAAAAATGTCCTGCCAATCCATTCAATAGTTGTCAAGATATTTCATTTGGGCCAAAGTGGTGAGTGACAGACAGAGCAACATTACGAACTCTATACTCATGCCACTAGCTAACTAAAAATAATGCATTTTTGCTGTGTCAACACTCCCCAACTCTCCAGCTTACAGCTAAACTAAGAGCATCTTGCTCAACTCTGTGGTGAAATAAAAGCTGAACTACAGAAGGTGTTGAGTTTACACTCTGCTCTGCTGTAGGCCCATAAAATTGGCAGTCCCATTATAAGCCTACACGCCTTTCATGAGTATCTTTATACGTCTGAAGGACTGCGTGGAAACATCAAGCTTTCTTAACAGTTTTATTTAAATTATATAAACTTGATAGCATGCCCTCTATTATCAAAATGTATGGGAGAAGTTTGTTTAGTCTGACTGGTTTCTCAGCGCTGTTTCAGGGTGGGTCTAGTTAGTGTCTTTATTGTATATTACAGAGGACAAATAAAGTGTAATTATGCATCTCAGTTTAAAGGCCACCAACAGTGCAGCCAACACATGCTGGATATGTTTTGCTTACAGTTCTTAATTTATGCCCAAAAATAATTACAGAAAGTTTCAAACTTTGATATTTCCTGCAATCTGTTTTCATTGCTGACTCAGCTGCCTTCAAGGTTTAAGGGAGGATGCTTTTCGAGGGAAGCTATTTCTGAGAGTGTTCCTGGTTTGGTTTGTAATATGATTGCATCTTACACACAGTCACTTTTCTCTGTGTATCCCGACATGTTACAACTGGCAAAGATACGCTGCAAACGGTGATTAGCTCTAACGAGAGGGAGGATAATTAATAGAAATTACTTCTGACAGTTGCTCAACACTGTTTCTGAAAACACTCCCAGGGTGGTACACATCAGCAATGAATTTTAAGCAGTACATGTGCATGGGTTGCAGTTGTGCAGTGAGCGCCTGAGGAGAATCCGGGGACGGCACTTCCTGAGGAACAAAGGACACCAGTGTTTACCCAACCTTTTAATAGCTTTGATACAAAATTAATACTTTCAAGTCAATGTGTTCCTGACATTTAAGCAAAGGAATAAACAATTAGACAGGTCTCGTTTGCGCGCACACACACTCACACACACACACACACACACACACACACACACTCTTTGTCTGTCCATATGACACAAGTGGGCGTGCAGCCAGATGCAGACATCACACCCACACTCCAGTGCCTGGGGGTTGAGAGGGCGAGGAGGGATTTTGGAAAGTAATGTTCACTTGGCCCGTGTAATGAAGCATTTAATACACAGCCCTGGGAATGCAGAACAAGCATGATTCATGCAGCAATTAAACTGTGCTCCAACATCTACTGGAAAATAAAAAAATAATAAAATGCTGCAGCTCGCACCGGACCTCAGAGAGAGTCAACAACGTGTCAAAGAAAAACTGTATGTACAAAAGGTTCGAGAATCTATAGGCGTGCATGGAGGTAATGTGTGTGTTGTGTGCATTTCTGTTTACAGTGTTTTTTATGAGGAGGTGGAGTACAGAAATAATAATTGCCTTGTTTGTTTTAGCCTAGTAGATGGGAGTTGCCATGCTGAAGAACAAACCGAGAGCCAAAAGTTTCGAGAACCATATGAAAAGCATTTGAAAGCCAATTAATATCTTTTCTGCACTTACCTAATGCTAATATGTCATTCAACTGGAGAGAAAGTAAAATCATTTAATGACACTAACTTTGGACGCCATCTTTTGTTTTTGTAATTTATTTTTATCGATTACTAAGAAACAGTTGGTATGTGGCAGCAAATAGAATTTTACATCATTTAAGGATTATGGGGAAGACAAGGTGTCAGAAATAATTAAGAATTAAGATTGAAAATTAAGTTGAGTAAATAACAATAAGGAGTCTAAGGCCCACTGATTAAAGCCCTTGCATTTGTAGTATTATGAACTGGGTGTCCTGGGAAAGATGTTGTATTGACTTACTGCTGATGTTAAACCGAACATTTCGTACTGCTGCAGCTTCGCATTAAAAGTGTGTGACCGTGAAAAACAAGTTGACTTTTATTATGAAGTAGTCAATGTTTGTGCAATGCTTTTATCAGGGAGATTAGCACTGACTGCTGTTGTTCATTAAAAATGCGTCTACCAAACAGGACGACTGTCATTTATGACATTTTTTTTAAAGTGGATCAAGTAGCAGCAGCCACAGTCAGCTGTTAGATGAAGAGCTCCAGGCGACAGGCTGCACACCTCCAACCTCTCATCAAGGTAATCAACTTTTTTTTTTGTTGACAGACTCATGTCATGTGCAGCATAAAATCAGATCATGGTTGATCACAAAATGATGGAAAAAGGCCAATTATTGCCTGGCTTCTTTATTTACATAAACCAAAACATTGCACAAGTCAAATTCATGATGGCACAAGACAGAAAGTCATCTAAGTTATTACAATTCATTCGTTGGGGAGGTCCCAGAAGGAGTTCCTCTTCTTCCAAACTACCTTTGAATCTACTGAGCATAGCCTTGAAAAATTCTGGAGGCTTGTTTGGTATTTGAGACCTGTCCCCTATTAATTATAAAAGAGTCAAAGGGGTCACTGAGCCAAGCCATCCACCCAGCACCGAGTACATTCTCACATACAGTGAAGCACAGTTTCCATTTTCATTCTGCACCTCCAAATTATCCGTCATCACTTTCATTCTGATTCGAGTGTGATAATGTTTATGGAATATCTTTTTATTTCTACACTTCCCCTTTGCTTACTTAGCACATTCTGCCTTGATATTCAGCTGTTCCCCATGTTCAAATTCTTTTCCCAGTTCTCTCAGCCATAGCAATTTAACGTTTTTTTTTTTTTTTTTTCATTTATAAAATTGTAAGGCTGCATGGCGCTCCTATGGTAAGCCGAAGATGTTACACAATTCCTGATTTGTATTTGTGTGTTTTTCCAGAAATGCTCTTTGTCCTTGAGACCAAATTGTTTAATTAAATCTCCATAGGACATAAATAAACCATCTTTTCAAATCGGGTGTATACTGGTAGGATGCCACTGCTTGTTTTTCCACACCATCCATAGTTGACATTTAGTTCCATCGACTCTCAATCACCGCAGACTTCGCCACGATGAGAATTTCAAACGTAAATTCAGCAGATATGTTTTCAAAAAGCAGGGCCGGATCTATTTGCAGTGAGAAAACCCAAAAGGTCAGATCAAGTCCAACAATAACAAGGGAAGTTTTTCAAGTGTAGCAACAGCAGGCCTCTTTTGAGAGAAAACATAATTGCATTAGATTAGCTGGCAGTCCAGAGTCAGCACTCCTCTGCGGTTTTCCTTGCTTTGTGACCGAGCCTGTTTACAATCTCAATAGCGGCTTCGACTGCAAGTCAACGGTGCGATGTAAACATCAAGGCTGTGCAATTCAAACCAGCGTGGCGTTTATTCGGCCAGCTCACTGTGTATTGTTCCCGAACAATTACACGACCATCCCGTGTAGGACACAATGGAATCAACACAAACAGAAACCTGATATCCCTCCGAGTGGTTCACTGTCCATTCAGCCTGGGGGAGAGAGAGGGAGGGTGTGTTCATGCGTGTGAGGACGGTGTGTTCAGAAGTGCACAACAAGCGTTTTCAGCTCAGCATTATGTTTCTCTCCACAAATGATCCCTGTTGTCCTCCCATTAAAGAGGAGCTCTATCAGGAGAGGAATGCACGACTATCTTATCCACCAGCTATTAGTTGCTATAGTTTCAGTTTTATGATGACGCGGAGGGACGCCGGTGCATTTTGGACGCCTCCCAGCTGGATTATTGATAATTGGGAAATATTTATGGTGCTCCTTGGTGGTAATGGGTCAGCTTTATTTACCTAGCGATAAGGCTTTATTGCTTTGATGGCAGGGAACTAAAGCAATTAGCAGTTGAAGGGCAAACAACCTGGTCCCTCCCTGTGTGACTGTATGTGTGTGTGTGTGTGTGTGTGTGTGTGTGTGTGTGTGTTGTTGTTGTTGTCAGAGTGGCCACAGATCTCAGCTCACCTGTCAAATACCATCTGTCATTTCACATGTTTAAGGCTGACATTTCGCTTAGTGTTTCATGAAAATCAAACTTTGTGGATTTCTTTAATGCACCTGGTTCCATGGTCTATTTACTTTGTTGGGAGTCTTTTCCTTGAACTCCTTTGAACTTTGAAGTCAATTCTTGCGCTTGGAAACATCAGTTGTTCTCACCTGAGCTGTATTGGAGCTTTCGATCAAACTCAGTGATCTTCAGCAGTCGATGAAGAGTGACCACTTGTCATGGAAATTGCAGATGTTCAAATTTTATTTTTTTTCGGGGATTTCTCATTCATGTTTGCTTAAAAGTAAAGATTTAAAGTTTATTTTGGACCTTGGAAACAGCAGTTGGCAAAACAGTGTTGGGGTGGGGCCCCATGGGGCCGTAGCCCCACCAAGAAATGACCTGATGCTTGATAATGATGATTTTTTTTCCTCATGAATTAAGCAAAATCTGTAATCAAATAATTGTATATTGATTGCTTTCACACGGAAATAAAAATAGGCAGTTAAAGTAACACAATAATAATGTTTAGTATCCAATATGTACACAATAACCAAGTCTTTTCTGCCTTTGTCAGGATACTGCTTGCTCGCATGCCCCTTTGACCCTCTCTGGATCTGTTGAACTCGCAAAGCACTCAGTCTATAAAAAACAAATTACAAACAACTCGCTGCCATCACTTTATTGGCTGAGGACCTTCAGCTGTGTGGCTACACTTTTAAAAATATCTGGAACACAGAATATGCAATTAAGATATAAATGTGCATCTTGTTTCATGAGCAACATGCTACTATTATCTGTGATCCTGCAACATGAGGATCCACAGGCATTATATTTAAATATGATTTGTCTCTTTTGTGCAAATAGACAAAAACAAGTAGGAATACAAATAACTACAACAACAACAAGATAATGATTCATTCATTAAATATAAAAATAACTTGCACATTTATTCTGAGAAATGTTATCAAAATGCATTTTGATGCCCAAACTATCTTAAAATCTTGCATTTTCCACTGAGAATAAAAGTAATGTCAGCCTTTTTCTTTGGGTTACAGAAAGAAATTTGTCACGCTGTGTTATGTCAACTGGCTCATTTAATTTATGGAATCAACAGGTGAGCCCACAAACAGTCCCAGCTGCATGTATTTGAGCTCACCGGCACCACAGCAGTCACAATATAGCATGTTATTTGTCAGAGATGCTGAAATGAAAGCCAGTTGCACTTGAGTTGAATAGAAAGCAGCTCCCTCTCTGAGTGTGTGGCAGTTATGGGTTTGACTTAGAGGCAGTTATAGGTTTGTCTTTGGATTTTACCTCAGACAAACCACAGGCTACAGGCTCACGGTGCCTGCCTGCCTGCCAATGTGCCTTTCATTTGATGGTTTATGTGTTTGCGAGGAACAGCGGGAGCGGCAGCGTCATGCTCAGCTCAGCTCAGCTCAGCGTGAGCGGAGGGACACTCAACTCTAAAGTGCTCTCCCGACCACACTAATGCACCCAATATATTTTTAGATACTGTGGCTTTTTCGGAAAAGCTCCTCTCTGATGTGTAATGAGGGCCGGGTCAGACTAATATTTAGATTCGGGCCCACATGATACCTAATCACTGCAAACATCCACGGTCCTAAGGCTGGTAAGAACCTGATAAACACCCAGTCAAAGGAAGCTTTCCCTCCACAATTACTGCAACCATTTTCCCATCAAGAGTCGACACAGTGCAGAAAAAAATGGCTTCCCATTTTCATAGCAGTGTCATCATATAGCGACCATTTCATAGAATCACAGATAATGATAACTGCTGTGTTCCGATGAGTGAGCAAACCTCCCAGTTCCTCATACAAACACAGACGCTGTATTTACAGACATTTTCTATGGGCTGACAGGACCAAGGCAGGCAGGCAGGCTTTAAAACAAAGACGGTGTAAATGTGTGAGTCAGTTATCGGCTCCAGCAGAGCTATGCGAGGCCTCCAGACAGGCTTGCATTGATGTGAAAGTGTTGCCCCCTCCTCAGTGACCCCGGAGCAAAGGGGGGCCAGGAGGGGCACGCCGAAGGCCCAGGGTGTGATGGTTATCTCTGGGGTAGAGTTACAGCGAGCGGTAAGGGGGCGTCGGAGGGTGGTGGGCACTGGGAGTCGCCCCCTTCGCCCTCTTGTCTGTTCACAGAAGGAGCCACTGTTTCTCTTCTTTCTCTTTCTGCTTGTGCACCCCAGCCCACCCCTCAATCCCACCTCCCCACTCACCTCCCCACCACACAGCCACACTCTGCTCCAGGGAAAAGAAGAATCTGCACCAACTGTTGCCTCCAATCCAGTCACTGAGTGAGAGAGTGAGTCTCTCACTCACACACACACACTCAGACAAGTACAGACAAAGAGACTAAAATGTCACAAGTCATTCAGCCTTGAACTGAAGCCTAAAATCAATTTCAGTTGCAAGTGTATATTTACCAATGGGCGTGCATCGGCTATGACAACTTGCTTTAACTAAAGGGGGAACTTTACGCAGCAAGGTGTTGGGAGAAGCGTATCTGGAAAAGCTGTCTAAAGCCTTTAGTGTCTCCAAGACTCTGATGAATTGCTTCAAGAGAGGCAATTTATCAACATCAGTTGGGTCGGTCAGTGTCAGTGGGTGCTGAAGACTACAAATTTGTAAATGAAAAAAAATCTAATTGTGTGGACTCAGAAAGAAGTGAGTTTACCAGACCTAACCTGCTCCTCATCTCTGCTGGAGGCCAGAGGCTCCAGGCTACATCAACCACTGGCATAACACACCTGAATCTCTGACCAAAGTGTCAGTGGTCGGATTGCACTATGGGTAATGTAGGCACCGAGAGAGAAGGAGTGTGCAATAAATAATTCATTTTTATTTCAGGTAGTGGGCATCCTTTGACTCTTTGATTTGGTTTTCTGACTCACAGCTCAACATAGAAGGTGATAATAAGACAGTGTTGTATTTGCAGCTTATTTTTGCAGCCTCAAAGTGGCCAAACAGTCATTTGATACCTTCTGTTTATGAATCCACAATTTCAGCGGTATTCATCCACTTTAGTGGAAACTTAAATGCCACTAAAGGTTGTATCTCACCATCAGTAAATTGTTTCACTAAAATTAAAAAGTGAGTATTAAACAGCTTTTCGGAGTTTAAAATTAGATCAAATTGCTTGTTAGGAAGTGTATTTTTTGCCGCACAGGCATGTCGGGGCCTGCCTGGATGGCCAGTAGTCAGCGGCTTCTTCCTCATCCTCAGAGCAATGTGTTATCTCCTCTCCCATCACAGCTCTGCTCAAAGGAAACTGCTATCTGCTGGAAGCGGGGGGGTGGTGGTGGTGGTGTAGGACAAAGAGTAAATGTGTGTATTGTGTGTGTAAAGGCACATGGACACGTACTTCATTCAGACAGACTTCAAACAGACTTTGTGGGTCCTAATTTAATTTTTGAAATCCGCCCTCTTTCACTGTTATCATCAGTCTTGTAATTTAACTTTTGGGTGTATCCACTTTTCAGTTGTCACATACTCGCAACTTGCAATTCCCAAAATTGCCTTTCACCCCCACATAACCTGCATAAACTTGTTGCTTGTAGTCACAGGTGGGTACAGACAGGAATAAATTTAGCTGACTAGCTAATAAGTTGGGAACACTGGGGAGTGTCTATGGCAGCAGTCACACCCTATGTTCACATGCTGAATGTCCTCTGGCAACATTGCATCCTGCTGAATGGAAGCTTCTTAAAAAGTGCCTATTCATTGTCTATTCTACTTTGAGTCATACCTGTATGACTGTTGACCATGTTGGTCGGTCCAACACCTTCATGGATTGTAGGATACCTCCACAGCTACAACCCTGATTCCAAAAAAAGTTGGGATGCTGTGTAAAACATAAAACAGAATGTGATAATTTGCTGATCCTTTTTGACATATACTCAGTTGAAATTGTTTAACTTCACTGATTTTTGTAAATATCTGCTCATTCAGAATTTGATGGTAGCAACACGTTTCAGTCCCCTTCAACAAGTCGGGACAGGAGCAACAAAAGACTGAAATTTGTGGACTGATCCAAAGACACCTGTTTGGATCATTCCACAGGTAAACAGGTTCATTGGTAACAGGTGATAGTATCATTTTTTGAATTGGGGCTGTACTGGTCAACCACAGGCCTAAATAAAAATTTTGAATACAAGACATCTTAAATGGCATGGCATATATGAATATCTGTAATATCAAAAATAAACTCCCTCTCGTGCCACCCTCAGGACAAACTTTACATTTTTTAGCTTACAACTGACAATGTAGTGTTTAAATCATCAGTGTGAGGTTTGAAGGTGATTGCAGCTTCCAGAGTGCTTCCACAGTGTCTGTGTGTTTTTGCACTCTGTCCTCATGATTTACTGTATTTTTCTGAATGAAAATGAATGGCACTGATTTAGTTTTCATTTTCTTTTGGCAAAAACTGAATAGCTGCAGAAACTGGATGCCCCGTCTGAGAGTACAGAATAACTGTACATCTAGACTTTAAACTGACCCTTTAAAATGATTTCAACTGGCAAAATGACTCAAATGCTTTACAGAGCACAGAGACACACAAGGACATTTCACAGCTGAATGAGGCATGAAACCCTGTAAAGTTTGTTCAAGCTGGTTATCAGTTATGGGTATGAAACAGTCAACAGTGTTCTAACTATTTTACCACTAAGTGCTGTTGTTCCTGTGCTATTAAAGCCAACATCTACATCCTAAACTAGAATGTGTGAGCAAAAACACCACAGTTAAGAGAAATGAATGAAAATATAGCCTTAATGTGATGACTGTTTTCCAGAACGCAGTCTACAAATTGTGCTTTTTCTGTAATGTGAATCGCCATCTTCTATATTTAAGACTCAATTGTAAAGATTTTTCCTGAGACAATAATCCTTAACCTAACCACTGTACTTGATCCAAAGATGTCAATCTCCCTCTTTCTTCTCTCTCTCTCATGCACAAACACACACACACACACACACACACACACACACACGTCGGCTGGTGCTGTGACCCGTAAGCCAGAACTCATGACCAGAAGTCAGTGATCTGATGAAGCCTGCTCCGCTTGACTGGTCTGGAAGTGACTGGAGGTGGCATAAAGGCCATCATCCCACTGACCCACATTCCACTTCACATAACGACATTTACTCTGAGGACATTTGCAGCAGCCTGTTAACATCAACACACAACCCGCTCCAGCTCCTCACTGATCCTGGTTCCGCTTGATTCACAATCGAAGTTAAAAAAAAAACATTAATCACTCCCACTGCTGACTCTCATTACGAGATGATGCACTGGAGAAAATGATGTTGAGCTCGTGCCAGAAAACTGTCTTATTAAGAGGGAAATATAGGGAGAAAAATATTCGTCATATCCAGACTGTGACTCAGCAAGTAGACTTAGACGACAAGCTTGATATTGTAGCCAGAATACGTCCTGGCAGCGATACAGGGAGTGTGTATAAATCTAATCTGTCTCAATGTGGTGCACGGAGCCAATGGTTAACCAGCCCGTTGTTCAGCAATAGCCCTCAGATAGACCAGGCTTGCAGGAAGCTGATTAGATAGACTAAGAGTAAATACAGAACCAAGCCAGTGCTCTCTGGCACCGAGCTGCAATTAGACTCAATTATCATATTAAAAACACAAGGGAGGAATGTGCCTCCCATGTCCATTCTCAGCTATCTGAACACGGTGCTATCTGCTGGATACTAAAAGGCTGAGCTGACGTTACTAGTATGACTGCTGTATTGATGTCACGTTCAAGGCTGAGGATTTTTTAAAAATTATGCTTGCGATTGTGCAAAAGGTTAATCTGATATACTGATAATAATGCTGATAATTATGGTTTCATGGTAACAGTACAGTACGTGTGTGGTTGTGTTATCAAATGAAGTGGAGATTTATATTTGATAATGTGGCATTTTTACAGCGGTGGGGGAATGAGGGAGCTGTGGTGGTTTTATAGGACGTTACAAACAGGGTGTGGTGGTGTGTGTGTAGGAATATTGTTTGTGCATTGGAGAGGGAAATGTGCAACTCCTGGTATCTTCAATAGGTTTAATATGTGTATTTTTGTATTAGGGTTTGACCAATGTATGGAGGACATTACTGGCCTTTAACTGAAATAATATATTAGCCAATCAAGGCCCTGTTTCCCAAAAACATCTTAAAGCTAAGATCTTTATTTCATTGTGCGTCTGGGCTTTGAACTTCCTACCATGCTGTGTAGCACAAACAAAAAGTTAATGTCTGGTATAAGATTAGAAGTGCTTTAATTTCAGCTACTTTAAAAGTGGTCATTTGGAGAACCTTGTTTGGGCTGATACATAGCCTGGGAAGACAGAAGAAGACAGAAACAAAGTCCTTTCCACCAGTTTATGAGAGTTTGTTTGTGGAGCCTGAGGCATGACGTTTGTTTGACTTTGGCGTGTAATAGCGGTTCTGAATATATTTATTTTTATGTGGATAACAGCAGCAACTGGTAAAACTGTCAAGTATGACTTTTTTTTTTGCAGAAAACTTTTCTGCACGTATTTGAAAAAAGGCAAGATCTTGCCAATACTTTCATTCTTTGAATCTGAGTTAAAACTGCGAGAATACGAATTCACTGATGGGATGTAAAATATCAGTAATATGGGAAGCCCTGAGCTAAACTAGTTCTACTGCATCATCTTATCTGTCCACATGCATGTTGTTTGTGATTTCTATTACTCTTCCCAATGTACAGTTTTATCTAATTCACAGGCTTCACCAGCCTAACCAGAACCAGTTGAACCCTAGTTTTTACTGTGTGCACTCTTGTCCTTTGGGAGCTGACCCGTCCCTGCAGCCGGTCTTGTTAGGAACCCCAGCTTCACCCCTCTGGCAGTCTTGTTAAGAGCTCTCGCCTCTTCCCATCCCCGGGGCCTCTGGTCCTCACGGTTTGACCTAGCCCGCCACTTTTCTGCCTCATCTCCGTTCCTATCACTCTCCTCTCTGACCTCTCTGTCAGCCGGGACCACAGGTCAGCAGTCACTGGGCTAATAGCCTCAGACCCTGCAGGGAGTGAAGAGAAGAGATGAGGAGCTGCTTGCATATGAGCGCAGGAGACAAGAAGGAGACTGAGCTTCTTCTTCTGCCTCTGGTTTGTGTTAGTACTTACTGTGTGCTTTACTTGGTGGCAGCAGGATGACTTTGAATGTGTTCCCCAGATGTCCCAGAGCGAGGCGAATGAAGGGAAGCGAGGGAGTGCAAACAGGAAGTGGAAAGCATCACACGGGGCCAGGGAGACATCCTCCCATTCCTCAGACGGGGCTCAGCTAATTGGCTTGGCGGGTTAAAGGCTTTTAGCACATGGAGAGGCTGGAGACCCCCCGATAACACGGACTCAGCAGACACTATAGCGTCATTACTGACGGGAAGATATGACAAGCAGCCGCAGTGCCACTCAAACACTTTCACAGTCGCAGCGCAAACACCAATCATAGCTGTATAACAGCGAGGCAACGCCAATTATTTTCATGTTTGTTTTAACTGGCTCTGACTCCCCCCAGACAGTTTCCATGTCGGGCCGGCGAGCTATTCTCTTTTCCCTCTCGGTATTTTGTGAGCCATCCAGGGCTCCTAAATTAGACGCTTCAGACTGGTTTTACTGCAGCCTATCATCTCCTCTTGGCATTGTTGCAGACGTCAGGCCTCGTAGCCCCTGTTCTGCCGGGATGAGGCGATGCTTTTGGAGGATTCTCTCTCTCTCCCTCTTCAATTTCATCATTCTTTTGGTTGAGAAGCCGCAGCAGCTGTTTCAGTAGGCATTGAGTTCTGTGCCCAAAATGGACTTCCAGGATATGGTCTTCCCACCAAGAGATCTTTTTACTTCATATGACATATCCATGCAAACCCTTCCTTTGGTATTGTTCCCACTTATAATACCCCATCTGTCATGTCTGGGGCTTAGTTGCTAATTTGGAGGAGGCAGTGACTGATGAGTTGGAGGACAGGATGGGAAGGAAGGAACTTGCATACAACTGGCTCAGCACTGTGATTATACAGTAACTTGTCATAAACAACAACAATAGCAAAACAACAGTTTAGGCATATGAATAAATCTTGCTGCCTGGGCTTGCATGATTGAGGCCAGAGTTCGGCCACAGTGGAATCCGGTATGCACGGTGTGAGGCACAAAGCTAGAAACTTAAAGGCTGAGAGGAGGTAAAGAGCAGAGTTGGAGATAGGGGTTGAAACAGAGAGACATACGGAGGCAGAGGATAGATGTGGAAGGTGGAAGAGATAGAGGAGCAGAAGGAGTGTGGAGTGCTGGGCAGGAGAGGGGAGGTGAAGGAGCGTGAAGAGGAGGAGGAGGTGGAGGGAAGACGATAGAAGCAGGATGCTGGCTGCTACTGTTGGTCTGTAGAAGCTCAGTAACACCTCCAGCAAGAGAGCCTTTATCTCCAGACCTGATAATGATAGCTCCTTCCTTCAGACATGTGCATCTCTGCACGCATCAAACTCACAAACACACACAGACATCATTTCTATGTGCATACACACAATGTATTTTACCCACAGGGTGTCTGCAAGCACATGCTGTGTACACAAGGTCTGAAGTCGAAGCTGAAAAATCATTAACAGCCACATGTGCTTCTTATCAACCTTTCTCCTGTTGTGACATCAATCAATCAGTATAATGGCTTTAACCTGAACTCACCTTATTCCTGGGCGTCATGAAAATAACACAAGGATTTTTCAGTTGTACAGAAGTCAGTCTATGTGTTTTCTTTGGCTGCATTAAGACAAAAAGGGAAGATCTGGCTACTTATTAGCATATCGGACATGTCTACATTACACTTGCTAGAGTCTTGCTTTTTCCACACCAGATGATGAACAAGGTAGACCCTACTCCAGTAGAGTAAAGGCTTGTGGTAATGCACTTGAAGTTGTTTGATAACTGCCAAAAACTTACTAACGCCATCTGTCATCTGCACATAGATAACTTGCATAGATAGACTACTTTGCTCTCACTCACTCTGCTTTCAGACAGATTACAGTCCAGTGTTCCTCAGAAGTATTTCCAATGCTAATGTTCAGTGCCACTGACGGAAAGTAGTGTTTTGTAGTGGAGGCGGAAAGTTAGGGTGTGGAGGTCTGGACAGTGGATGGGCAAGTGGCACGTCTGACTTTAATGCAGGAGACCAGTCATGTCCCAGACCTGCAGTTAACATTCACCAGCTTATTACCATCTTCTTACCATGAAGATGATCTTTAATCATCTGTCTTAGTTGCCTATCCCAACAATACCTTAACCATAGTTATTTTAACCATGATATTCCCTGAACCTTCTTTAACCATGCACCAGTATCAACGTTCTCGACTGCTGATAAGGTTGTCAGATCCTGGTTGCAATTACTAGGGATCAGTTGCATGATACACCTTGTGTAAGATCACAAGCGTTGATGTTGCTGAAGCTGCTTTTGTTGCTGTCGCTTTAATGTGACAGGGGAGAGATCAACCGGGCAAGACAAGTGGCTCCTTCCACAGACCACTTACTGAAGTAGTTAGAGCAGAGTGCGAAGGATTACAGAGAGGATGGATGCATTTATAATACTTCAACTGGAATGCACCTTAAACTACCTCCCAAGTTAGTTCAAAAAAATTAGATTATAATTTGTTTTTAATTTAGTTGCATTTATACTTGGCTTTTTTATATCAGATTTCTTTTGAGCCTGCACAACATGCATGATGTGACTCAATGTAGCCTACAGGTGCATGAACAATGAAAGGAGTCTTTACACTATACAACTATATGTTACAGAGCTTTTTTCCTCTAATTCAAAACATCTACTCTAACGGAGACAAACACTCGTGATATTGAGGGCATTTCCATTTTGATTCTGCCCTTCTAATTCTGAACTTAACACACTTGGATGTAAACTCAGCCGTAGCACTTACAAACTGATATTATAACAAGCTCCACATTCTGCTCCACAGGTCCCCAGCTTGTCACTTTGCAGTAGGTATGGAAAAATGAAAGCACCACTTTAGCCATTGCATCATGCGTCGACCGTCAGGATTCATGAGCGCATGGCCA
Source organism: Holacanthus passer (assembly GCA_025331565.1). Lineage (NCBI taxonomy): Eukaryota > Metazoa > Chordata > Actinopteri > Pomacanthidae > Holacanthus > Holacanthus passer. The sequence goes on from JAFREQ010000102.1 coordinate 1,060,884, forward strand.
TTTACATAATGTCTAGAGAGACGTCTCCTGACATTTTATAGTGAGCGTTTCAGATTTTTAAAATTCATTCATTTATGTGTCAGCATTGGCACCCTTACTCCTACCTATGTTTTCTTAACTACATTTATGTATGAATGAATGAGGTTTTGCATGCCAAGCCTGGGGCCATAGATCGTTGGAAACTTGGCTGTGGCTCCCAGCCTGGGTCAGGGAGTGACAGGGGGTGGGGATTAAGACGGCACCGAGAGGGACAGTTCTGGTGGTGGTGCCGGTGGACAGCTGGCACTGCTGCTCATTCCTCCACTCCCTCCCTTAAATGTTGTCTCCTTCTGCTACTTGGCTAACCGAGTGCAGGAAATCCCCCGGACCGTCCCGGACGGGACTGAACCGTGGCTTTAATGAACGCTTTGGCTTAACAGAACGGCCCTTTTCCTGTTTACTGAAGGGCCAACAGCAAAACTAACAGTAAACACACCTCTCTTTCGGCCCTCCCTTCCTCCTTCTGTCTATCCCTCCTTGCCTTGAGGCTGTTCTGGCCTCTTACATGGACTGCAGTCAGCAAAAAGCTCTCCCTAGACAGACACATCAGCGTCTCTCCCAGGGATAAAGAAGACTACATGCAGTTAGTTCTGAATTCTTAGGTTGAAAGGGCAGACACAGTTGATTTACTTAACTGTTGCATTCCTTTAGTGCTGGTATTGCGGACTATAAGACAGACAGAACAAACAACCACAAGACTTTAGGAGAGTTAGAGAATAAGAAACAAAGAAAAAAAAAGATCACTGTCGTGATGCAGAATGCATATTTTCATGGATTTATATTTAGTCGATCCAACCAACTCCTCCCCCCTCCTCTATTCTAACCCCAAGAAACCCAAATCACCCAGAATAAAAATAATTGGTGGTCTCGTCTCCAGTTCTGACTGGAATGAAGTCTGAATGGAAGAGCCGCAGCTCCTGGCAGGCTTCCCCGCTCCAGTCTTATCCAGAGGAAGAGAAGATTTGGCCCCAGAGCGGGTAAACATGCTGCGGTTTTAACCTCTGTCACCCAACATCCCTGACATGGCTCTATCAGAGCACAACAGGCAGTTGCATTAAAAGCCACAGAGCGGATCGCAGAGAAACAAGGCATCCTCCGTGACCCAAAATGGCTGCCAGTACATGACGTGTCAGACTTTGTTTAACCAATTTTACATGCCTGTGAAATCTGGTGGCATCACTAACTCATGTCAGGATCGCCCCCTTAATTTAGGGCTTATTATTAACCTCATCCGAAATGTTTGCATCAGTTTAATCGCTGATGATCGTAGGAAGCGTAACACTGTTGAAAACCCTTTTCCTTTTTAGCCATCAGTGCTGGGGGCCCCTTCTTCGTTCACTGCAAAATGTAGGGGTGCATGTTAAATGGCAGACCCTGTTATAAGAGACGAGTGCTGGGGGTCGGGCAGTAATTCTGGGATCTCTCTCGGAGCCCATAATTCTTGAATGTGAACGTTTGCATCAGAAGGTCGCAGTCAGCCACGGTTTAAAATCTGATCAAGGAGCAGAGGATCAGGTCTCATTTTGTTTTTGTGTGCACACATACAGTAAGACAATTTCTTATATTTCACTGATTTCATGGCTGAGAATGGTTTCACGGCACTTTAGCTGAAATTTTATTACATTATATGCTCTGCTTATTCATGATTTTTTTTTGTTTATTTCAAGAAACATGAAGCTTTAACATGTCATGAAACACATCTTGAATTTGTTTATGTGTACATACAATATCTGTCCTCTGTTAGACAAAAAATGGGTGTTCGCAAGGGCAGAATTTCTACGTGTGGGGGTGGAGGGGGACACATTTCCCTCATCGTTCAAAATTCTAGTTTTTTAACACAGAGTTTTGGCCCCCAGGTCATGTAGAGGCTGCCATGAAGTCTGGAGCTTTATACTTTTTCTACTATACATGGGTTTTTTTTAAATAAAGAAATACAATGTGTGTGAAAGTACTTGGAAGACTAACAATGAAAATTGCTATATATTGACATAATTACAGAATGTAAGTTTGATTTCATGAAATTATAACTTCAAATATATGTATTTGATTTACAGTGTGTTACTTTATTGTTCAAGGGAAAACACTATATTTTTTCTAACTTTGTGTGTGTGTATGTGTGTTTGTGTTTTGCGGTCAGAGACATAAATGCAGCATTATCCCATCAATTAAACCATATAATTTCCAGGGTGCAATGATAATACAGAAAAGTGGCCTACAGTTCTCATTCTTTGGTTAGACTTATGGAAGCCAACCAATTTGATCATAACATGTTATTTTGGACGGGAACATAAATGTTTGCATAAATGCATAAACAGTTTTTTTTTTTACTCCAGACTTCCATTTCTCACACCAAGCCCACATACTTGGGTGTGTCAGCAGTTTAGTGAAAATGTTAACTGAATGAATAATATGTGAAATGTACAAACAGAATGGTAATATGTTGGATTGATTAATGGATGAGTTGGATTTATGAAGCATATTTGAAGACTTTAAGAACTAATGCAGATGTATTACAACAGACAATTTATGAGCTATTTAAAGAACGACTGTAAGGTCATTGTTCATTGAGCCAACTTCTTCTACTTTCCATTCATAGTAAAAGAGAGAAGAGCTGAAAATAATTGCAGGTTGAGAGCTGAGGAAGGCATCATCAGAGAGTCTGGGATAGGGTGTGGAGGCCTGATGATGTGGAGGCTTTCGCACGCACAGACGCACACCCCGGCTTTTCACCAGTACCACCATCAGCGTGTACTGTACTGGGAGTGGTGGTGGCGCATCGGATGGAAACGGAAGGACACTGTAGGGCTTATTACAGTGTGGCGTTCAGAGAGAAGAGTCTGATGACAAGGCTGCTGAGACATTTAGAGGAGGGTTCAGGACTGAACCAGATTCAACCAGAGCCTCTGTGAAGCTTCAGTCAAACCTCTCATCACCCCACCACACTCTGCTGGGCTGCACTTTAGCTCTGTGTGTGTGTGTGTGTGTGTGTGTGCTGCAGAGCATGTACAATAAGTGTTTAAGCATTTCAACTTGTGTCTGCATATACAGTATCTATCTATCTATCTATCTATCTATCTATCGTGTATGTAAGTTTATGTATGGGTGTCTGTGTTTGCATGTGTGTGTTTGCATGCATGAACATGTGCATATGTGTGTGTCAGTTTCACCATTAGCCAGGCACCAGAGCAAAACAATGGATTTTCCCTCAAGGAGCTAAAACAACAGTGGATTTATATTTCCCCTCTCCCTCCCTCCCACCTCCCTCCAACATATTACTTTCATTGGACTGGAACGCTCTCTCACCGTGAAAAGGCTCTGGCAAAACCCTCGCGTCTCCCTTGTGCAGAATGTAGCGAAACTTGGACGCCTCGCTCAGCACTAATGCCGCCACACACATCGCCAGGGGGAGTGGACCCCTCGCTGCGCTCCTCTCTTTTCCCCCGCTGATGTTAAAGAACTGATGACTAAACAGCAGTAAGCCCTCTTATTGTATTAACTACCTGTGGCTGCTGTTGTTTCCATAATTTGGCTGACATTTATTCTGTGTAAAAGTAACTTTATGGCTTACGCAAGGCCAAGCATGAAAGCTGCAGCGAGGAAAAATGGCATAAATCAGTTTGCCATATATGTGTTGGCGACCGCAGGTTTTCACAAAGTATTACAGCCAGTGTTAAATTTAAAAGTGTGAACATGTAAATGTCTGCAAAACACCTACATGACTGAAATGTCAGAGATTTATATGCGAATGAAATTGAATCCTCTAACTTTCAGAACGTGGGACTTTTATTTGTTAAAAAATAGCAATGTACAAACACGTGATTAAATTAATTCCAGTCCATCCTAAAGTAGAAGAATTGATGTTCTCTTCATTCATGGTGCCTTCGCTGCCCCAATTAAGTGATGAGTTAACATTACTATAAAGCATTTGTTTTCCATGTATTGAATCAAATCCACTTCTCTGATGGTTTGCTGTTGTTGAACATGGCTTGCTACATTTCTCCATTTTGCGTTAGCAAAAGAAAACAACAATGGAATAATTTACTTGGTCAGATGAACAGTGCATTTTACGAACGACCCCTGCTGTCCAAGGCAAGGACACAAAAAATATTGAATTTGGACAACCGATTTTGATTATGGCATTTTTTCTCATGTTTGAAGGGTAGTTTGAATTTCAAATAAAAAGTGACAGCCCGAGAACCTATCCAACTGGTCCTGCCAAATTTGAAACCCAAAACCTGCACAACATTGTGTTTCTGTTTGCCTGCTTCAGTGATGTTGCAATAAATGTCTTCCCAGTCATCTTCTTCAGACACATTCTCACAGGTGCACTTTTACACTGGTTTGCATCTGCTTTTGCACGATGGACTGAACTTTCAGTTTGCAGAGTTATATTGGTATTTATTTTATTTATTTATTATTTTTTGCAACAGCCTCAAATTGATTCAAACCAACACAGACCCCCTGAGCCTGAACCAGGTAGCAAACATTACACACATGGAGTCAAACACACCTTCACTTCTTAAATGAGGTGATACCAGTAGATTAAAAAATGACTCCCCTAGGGACCGTATGAGCTCATAGCTGGGCAGAACCACCCTGTGTCAGTGATTGCAAATGAAAGGCGAAGAGTCTGGTCAGACGGCGTGCATTAAGTAGCTGTTGGCCTGGTGAGGAAAAGCCCCTGGCAGCCAGGCTGTCTGGGGTTGAAGTTTCATTATCATCTCCTATCAAGTGTCTTCCATTGAGCCAGATGAATCACAGGATTACAGGGGAAACAGTGCATTGTTGTCTGAAGGCGTCAGCGCCTCTGATCCATGTCTCTGCCCCCTCCCACCTCTGCTCCCCTCTGCCCGCCCTGGTCATAAACCCAGGCAGTGCCCCCCTCTCACTCTCCTCTCTGTCTGTGTCTTCTTACCTACCTCTGGTCCTTTGGTCTCTCTCGTGACGTCTCCACCCTCCTGGAATGACCGAACCTTCCTGATGGATCAGGGGCTGCAGCGCCACATTGACGCACACTGGACTAAGCTCGGTGCCGACGGCGAGGCTTTAATTAAAGGCATAAATCAGCAGAATGTATCTATCAAGATTCGAAATGCTCAGATATCTGCAAGACTGGGCTTTATTACTGCACACATGAGGCATACAGTTACAGCACATTTACTGTAAAACACGTATATGCACGTGTAATGTAAAACTGCTTTAACTGATATCTTGAAAAGTATAACAAGCTGTGAACAATTTAATGATATATTATCACCTTATTTAGTTTATATGACAAACAAGTTTGCAAAAATATTTGCCATTTTACACAACCAACAGACATGGAGCAACATCAGCATTCATTTGAAATTGTGTTTCTGGCCACCTGATGAATGTAAGTCCAATATGCACTCTCGTTTTAGGTCTGTTTTTGTGCCAGCCTATGAAAGAAATATCGGCTCTTTAGCTCCTAAATGTTCGACTAGGGAGTTGTTTTACCTGTCTGCAGCTGCCTACGGCTGCTGGAAGTGAGGTTGCTGAGAGTGACGTCCACAAGCTGGAAAACAAAACAATGAGCTAAAAGAGGCTAAAACAGGACCTGCAGATTTCTGCAGGGTTCAACAGCTTTCGCATTACAAAGTCATTTGATCCAGTGTTAACATAAAAAATGTTGATCAGTGCAGCTTTAAATTGAAGTTAAATTGAAGTATTTGTGAGAATTTCAAACATTTGAGATGTGATTTTCAGATCGTCAGAGGGGTTGAAACAATCTAAGGAAGAATTTTGTGAATTCGTCTGATGTATACACAAACAGTCTGTCTGCCTGCATGTATGGGTGTGCGTAAGACCCCGAGCATAAAGCACCAGCTTGTCAAAGGAGACCGGTAAATGGAGGTGCTCTGTTTCATGAACTGTGACTGAACTTGTTCGAAACGGGTAGAAATGTTAGACAAATACGGTGTCTGAAAACCTCAGAAACGTCGTTCTTCCGCCCCTGCCTCAAGCCTCTCCCCAACCCTCCGCCTCCCACCCCTCCTCTGCCCACAGCCCTTCATCCTCTGCCAGTCCACTGCCTGACATTTTCCAAGGCTGCCAGGACAGGGGCCTGCATGTACGAGAAAGAGAGAGAGAGACATACAAACAGAAAGAGAGAGGGGCCCCTTAAACTAGATTTACAGTATGTCGGAGCTTTTTTCCTCTCCCTGAGCTTTTCCACATTGCACAGTTCAGAAAGGTCATCAGTGGGCGCCTCACTTTCCCCTTCTTCGTCTTTTTTTGGTAATTTGCTTTTCCTTTTTCCTGGTCAGTCCAACAATAAAAGCCCTTCAGTTTTAGGCACTAAATGGAAAGATATGCAGTTTCCGGTTGCATCTGTATGCATCTTAAAAACTTTAGCACTGAGCCTTGAATTCATTTTTTAAAATCTGAATCAGCCAAAAACAACTTTTATCATTCCTATTGTTACATTAAGTTAAAGTAAAAATGTTTTTTGATTTTTTTTAAAAGTCACAGTTCAACACAACAGTCTAATATGGATAGTTGAGATTTTTGCAGTGTATCAGAGGAGATAGCGTCAGTGACAGTCTTGACAGCGGCGTGTGAAGAAACCAGACACATAAGTAGAGTAAATCACCCTTGTTATTGTGATTATGGTTAGTTAGTCTACTGTAGTGGTGGAAAGGCCCTCCTTCCCTACACCTCCTCACCCTACAGCGACATGAATAACCCTCTGTCTCTCCTGCCTTCCCGTCCTCTCCCACACACATAGCCCTCTGACAAAGACACCCATTTTATGTGCCATGTTTGATTTGATAAGTGGCAAACCTGAGTGACGGGACGCCTTTGTGAGACGGAGAGGAAAAAAAAATCCCTGCTCTATTGGCAGAGGACAATTATGACTAAGGGACTTCTGTGATGTTTGCTGTGAGAATGGAGTGTGTGTGTATTTGTGTCTGGGGGAGAGAGAGAGTAAAATTGAGATAATAACCCTGCCTATGGTCTCGCATTCAGTTATGAGACAAAGGTGTGCCTTTGCCAGGGATGAGGCTTCTCACGGAGCTGGATGGTGTGTAATGGACTTGAACTGTGGATGTTTGAACTTTTGGGAGCGATGAGGGTTCACACAGAAAGGCGCACAGTGATTACAATAGACTTCAAATCATGCTGTTGGACTTTTGTTCAGTGACAATTCTTGCAACCCCTCCCTCGAACAGTGATTGTCCAGTCAGTGTAGTGAAAGCAGTACTCGATATACAAAGAGGGGATGTGCCTTTCCAAAGCAAAACCCCAAGAGCAAAAATGTACCTTTATTCGTCCCACAGTGGGGAAATTCACATCAGAGTTTATATTAGCATTAGTGGCTCTGTCCTGCTATTTGATTTGGGGAAGTATAGACTAAAGCAACTCCTGCCTATGTTAAGTTTGCTAAACTCATCTGTTTGTTGTCATCCTCAAATCCTTTTCTCTTGTAAACATAGTGAAACATACAGATCAAAAACAGTGGAGCACACCTCTAACTTCCATGTTGCTTGCCCATGTAAGATAAGATAAGATAAACCTTTATTCGTCCCTCAGTGGGGAAATCTGCAAAAGCATCACTGGGTAATAAGCTGGATTTGATCCTTCCACCTCAGATCTTCAGGTGTCAGGACCTTATCTGACTGAGCCACCAGTTCTCACTGTATGTATATTTTTCTCATAAACATCCGAATGGTTTTATGTTACATTGAAAAATAGTTTAGTACATTTCTGATTAAACTGCCATACAGCTACTAACATCGAACTGTAGTTTCTTACTTACACGTCTTCCACCATAAGTGTGTGATGAAGCCGACTTTCTGCATTGAACGTGCAGCTTCAGCCTCAGTGTGGAGCTACACATTCAATGATATCATAGCATGATATCGTAAATGTAGACATAAATGTTATCATAAATGCTGAAGTCCTTTAACAGGCTTCCTGATTTAAAACAAGTCAGTAAAAATTGACAATAAAAAGTCAGCTGGAGAGTTTTCAAGCAACAGCAGAGTTAACATTAATTTGGCTTGCTACATCTTAAATCCGCTAGTCACACACATAATTTCAGCCATCAAAGATGACAGAGTTATTTCAGGAAGCAAAAATCCCAGCCAGCGGATAGAAATGGGAAGCCTGCTCTTGTTTTCTTCCATGTCACATCGAAGACGTATTGTTTCAAAAATTACTGTGCAAACACAGGAAACATAATCATTTTTCTGATGGATTACTGATATAAATATTATCAAAGATCCTTTCCACTATGAATTGCAATGATCTGGACCAAAGTCCTTCATAATGAGGTACTTCTGGTTTCTAAAATTCAAAAAAATATGCATATCTGACAAAAAGCCACTGTTTTCCATTCATAAATTTCTGACCAATCATATTACAGTCTTCTGCACCAACTATTTTTTGTCTGGTAACATTTCCAAAAAGAAATGTTTTCCCACAGTGAATGCAAGTGGATCATGTCAAGCCCACTTAGACACCAAATACTGTTCGATCATTAGTCCCGTTCCAAATATGAGACTCGGAGCTCGTAAACCGTAGCTGTTTCATGTTACTGGAAGAATTTTTATTTTTCAAGGAAAGAAATCATAAAAGGTCATACGTTCTGCCACATAAGTCTAGTAATGCTCTGTGTAGGACCCATTCTGAAAGAAAAACAACAAGGAAAAATCAATTTCCTTGTCACATAGCTTGACCCAAATCAGTTTAAAGTGAGTTACATGATCCACAAGGCCCTCCAGTTTCCTTCTTCAAACAGAGAGACCTACATGGTGGTGGCAGAGAGAGAGAGAGAGAGAGAGAGAGAGAGCGAAGTAGGAGGCCCCTTAAGAGCCTCAGTCAAGTAAATACTTTGTCTCCGAGTAAGCCATTATGGAAAAGGAAGTGTTTTGTCAATTTAAAACCTAATTTCCTGTGACAGAAAAGGCCACCACAAATGGAAATTCTTGGTATTTTACTCTATGAGAGTATTTACTGTATGGGCAAATAATGCATGTAAAATACACACTGCCAACGTTATCTGTCAAGAACAGTTAAGTCAAACCAAACACAGTACATCACTCCTACGTACAGTATGTCTCTATGTCCTTACAGCTATGAACACAATATGTTGATGGAAATTTACAAAAAACTCTATTTAGTCTAAATAATCTATAGTTGACATGTAAAAAACAGACAGTCAGTGAAGTTATTTTTGATTCACTTATAGAGACTCTTACATGTATGTACATTCTTATCATCATCAACCTAAGAATTTCAATACATTCCACGAGTTGAAATATGAATATGTTGGAATTTACCTTGATGATTTCTGCATTTTCAAGATCTGAGTTCTCTGAGTTTATCACCAAATGTTGCTTTCTGTATGTTTGGAAGGAATGATATATCTGAGATATCTTCTGAGAGGTTTGATTTTTGTCTGTCAGATTTTTTGGAACTCATGGTACTAACATACCCATAATCCTCAGCCACCATTGCTACTGAGACCAAGCCAGTCAGAGCCAACAGCTCCTTTATGAGGAGAGCTCAGTCTATACGAGTGTGTAGACATGTTGACATGTTGGTAAAATTGCTAAAAAAATAAAATGTATGAATCACAGATTTAGTCTAGTGTTGTTATGTTGCTTGATTTTTCTTTAAATGTGTGCATGGAGACGTCACAGTCAGGAGGTTTTTCTACTGTTTGTAATTATATATGTCCAAGTATGCTCCCACTTTGTTCTTTTGCTATGCAGAACTTGCATTGAAGTTCACATTGTGTGTACCGCATGTTCAATATTATGAGTATGTTCAGTGTTAAAATGGAATTTTGTTATTAAAAAAAGCTGCAGCTGGTGAGTAGGAGAATGATTATTTCCAACATTCTGAGGTGAGCATTAGTCAATACTGAACTTTATTATCAAAACAGTATGTGTTTTATTTTATGGATTTATATATGAATGTAATGAATGTGCTGGCACACAGAAATATAGGTGGTCAATCTGAGTCTGGAGGTCCTGCTCAGGAGATGATTTTATTTCATTCATCCAAAGGGGAGAATAAACACCCAGCTGTCATATAACACAATACACACATGCACTCTGGCCTGTTGCTGCCTTGAATCACAGTTGTGCCTGGACCTGGATTTGTATTCTCTCCGACAGCTGGAATAGATTTTCATTCATTGTTTTGTTTTCTTTTAAGTTACTAATTTCGTCAACAATATGCACAATGAGTAACACGAGTCAGATTGGTACCACACCTCCCTCCAGTCTCCCTCTCTCACTTCGAGCTGGACTGTAGATTTATGATGACTGATGGCCGACGGGGCCCTCTGCTACACTTCTGTCAGCTGCCCCGCGCTCCGCTGCAACCACACATGGTGGGGGCGGAATATGCCACACATGCACGCCTGTGTTGATGCGATGCTGACCAAACGACCCTCCACTGCAAAGCACACTCGCTGCAACGCCCAGGAACACACACACACGTGCACATACACAGATCCCAAGGCGCCTTTTTGGCTCCATATGGACTCCAACTACTCTAGGCTTTATTTACTAACTGAAGAGGTAATGAAGGAAAATCACACAAAACCAGAGGTGGTGATGACGGAGGAAGAAGAAGGGAGGAGGCGCCATGAGGGGATGAGGAGAGAGATTTACTAATCCAGCTGAGGGGAAATGGGACTGTAATTTGTTCTTGTGAAACGTGAAATAAAATAGTTCCTCCTTTTGCTTGATCCCATTGAGGGTTTTTGTTAGCGGATATGTGGGATTGAGTGTTTGTTTGTTTGTGCGGGTGGGAGGGTGTGGCATGCAAGGAGGCCACGAGGAAGCAGAGGTCCAGTGAAGTTTTTGGGGGCGGCGGTGAGGACTGTGGATTCGAGGAGGTTAGTAGCTGTGTTTGGGATGCACGCCCAGAGCACAGCAGTGCGTCATCAGCGCTTTACTGGACCCTCTCCACCAGCACCGTTAAGAACAAAGGCAACAACCAAACACACTGATGAATCACAAATGTCCAGGCAGGGCTCCAAAAAGCCTTCCTGGCCACAGAGGCGGAGAATCAGGAACACACACACACACACCACTGATGACCGCAGCCGGTCCGCCGAGGAGGAAGGGAAGACAGAGGGAGGAGAGAGAGTTCCTCCGTGTAGGGAAATGAGGATTTGTGGGAGGCTGTTGTGCTCATCCGCATGCCTGATGAGCGTGTGTGGGATGGACGGGGAGGAAGCCTGAATGCACAGGCGGATGGATGGGAGAACTCCAGAGAACTCGAGAGAGCTGAAGTGTTTCTATGCCAGTTGCTATCAATGCACTGACTCATTCATCTTCATAGGCCCAGGCCTCCACGCTCACCGCAGGAACCATGGAAAACAAAGACTTGCCTTTTTATGATGGAAAGTTCAGTTTAATGTGGATAACACTTTTCTATTTCAGCCATTGTTTGAGTGAAGAGCGGGGTCATTTCAGCACTGCAGCCAGACATTTTGAAAGTATACATAGTTTATATAAATTTGTACAGTGCTCACTTTGGTTCAGTTTCAGCACTCTGTGGTTTTTGGACACAGGAAACATCAAATTCCATCAAACCGTGTTAAGGCTACTCCAACGCGCTCAGTTAAGAGTCCATGGGAACAGAATATAGTGTTTGTGACGCACTGTACAAAAGAAGTCACATGAGCAAACCCACATGTGCATTGAAAGCACATGTGATGGTTTTCATACATGAACATATGGAATATTCCATTTCCCCCGTGTAGTGTTTTGCAGAGAAATGTTTTTTTCTTTTCATTTTCATTTTTACCAAAATGCACAATTGTGTTTAATGCATTGCCTTCCTTGTCAGAATCTGAATAAGAACGAGGCTTATTGTCAAGTGTTTTCACATATGAGGAATTTGTCTTGGTGTATTTGTGGATAAAAGTATACACTGTAGGTGAAGAGAAAAAGAAAAAAAGGAGGTACTGCAAGTCAGAAAATAGAAAATTACCCTAAAATATAAATAAAATCTGAAACTAAATATATACTCTGCAATTTACTGTATATACCTAGTTATATATATAACTGGATGCAACATTTGTAAAATGTAATTTATTGAATATTTTAAAACAGCGTTTGCATTGTTTGTATGTTTGCCATCTAACACTTTTGCTGGGACGTAGCAACATTTCCTTACACCAATTGTCCATCAGTAGAATAGCGTGAAACCGGCAGCAGGAGCATGTGTTGCACCACCATCATTCTTGCATACATTCATGTGCGTCGTCGTGCTCTCTCGTGGTCTTTTGGGGTCCACTGACCTTTAGCTTTTGCTAAAGCGGCCACAGTTAGGATTGCAGACTAACGAAACACCCACTGGCAAAAAAACGATGTTTTCCCATGCACAAACATTACCAAAGAAACAGCTGTAGAACGATGATTACATTTTTTCTGATGGTCACCAAGACTCTGTCAAATAACTCTTTGTATTCCAGCTGTATGCATAAAAATGAAAAAGTCTTGACGAGCTGTCTCGTCAACTTTTTTCCAGGTCATTTGAGCAGTAACTCAGCAAAACAGCCTGAGATTGACTCTAATGCTCTGTGGGTCCAAAAATGTGGAAATCCAAGGAAGCCTGGAAAAAATAGCAATAAATGCCAATATGGAACATAACATGATGTGTGGGGTGTCATCTTGGAGTATACACAGTATACAGTTGTATTTAGTTGTCCCACTATATTGCCATTTGTCTTGGGTCCTTCTGTCAATAAGTCTAATAGTTGAGTCGATACATTCTCACAATCAGCTCTGATCACATGGTTGATGGTGGAGAGCAAGAACTGTGAAGTGCATTACATTTGATTCTTGGGGCATTATTGCTGCACTTTTTAAAATAAAATTATTTGTAAGGATATTGTTTTTCTACAGGTCTATTTTGGGTTAGGCCCAAAATGGATCCATGAAGACCTCTAGTGTGCTTGTTGGTTAATCACCAGTCAAAGACTGTGAAAGTTGTGGACTGATCCAAAAACACCTGTTTGGATCAGTCCACAGGTAAACAGGTTCATTGGTAACAGGTGATAGTATCATGATTGGGTATGAAAGGTTCATCCTGGAAAGGCTCAACTGTTCACAAACAGGGATGGAGAGAGGTTCACCACTTTGTCAAACACTGGGGGAACTGACTTGGGAACACTTAGTAAAACCACTGTCAGTAAACACAGTTTGTTTGCAAATGATTGCATTCTGTTTTAATTTATGTTTTACACAGTGGCCCAACAGAATCAGGGTTGTATAGTCAAATGAAAGCTCACATTTTTAAAATTAAAACAGTGGACTCAAAATGTTCATCTAATGTATAAACTACTGCAAATGATATGAGCAGAGTGAATGTTTCATGAACTCTTACTCAGGTTTAAAAACTCTGTAACAGCATACTTGTGCATGCGGAAGTGTTCAGAATTGTGTGCTCTTCTCTGTACTACCTTTTCAGGGCCTATACCGGCTCATATGCTAGACATTATCCCTTCCCTTTAGCCTTATAAACACAGCTTCCACAGCAAAGGCGAGCCCAGGAATGACAAGACAGGCAATTTACTTATTTTACAAATTGGTTGGGGCTGCTGTGATCTCGCAGCTACTGTGTCCAATTAATGCTGTGTTCTGCTGAGGCCGACGGGGACCGAAATAATGGCCCTAAGGTATGTCCTGGCTCTGCATCTTCATTCCCAACAAACAGTCACACACACACACACAGACACACACACAGGCACGCAGACATACACCACATGCGCCCTCGCCACCGCGACCCGGCAGTTTGGCACCAGTGTCTGCTGGTGGGGGGAGAAAAAGAGGAGAGGGGCTCAGCGTAAGTGGAGTTGTTCTAACACAGTGCCTCTCTCTCTCTCTCTCTCTCTCTCTCTCTTTCTCTGTTTCTGTCTGTCTCTATATTGTTCTGTCACTCCCGGTTCTCCCATTTGTCCCCACGGAATTGGGGGGGAACTGAAGCTTCCTCGTCTGCTCAGTTACCCTGTGCTACTTATAGAGTGAGTCCTATAGTGATGAGGAAGTTTGTGGTGGTAAACACTCGTCTCGCTCCAGTCTCAGAGACGTCAGCGTGGCTTGAAAGCCTCTCTGAAATGCAGGGAATTATAGCCCTGTGTGTCAGTCACTCGACCCGGCTGGTGACTCGTACCATTGTCTCTACTTTTTTTTTTTTTTTTTGGTATTGGTTAGTTTGTGTGTGTATGTGTTTGTGGTGACTTCATTTCATGTGATTTTCTTAAATGTGTGTCTTCGCTGCTGCATGCATTTGATCCCGTGTGTGTTTACTGTTTGTGGTGAAGTGAGTGCTTGTGTGTATGTGTGTGCGTGTAATACTGTGTGTGTTTGTGTGAGGGAGCAACTCCTAAAAGGCTTCTGTTTTATGTTTAAGTTTCCATCGCCTGTTTCCCGATCTTGTAAATGAAGTTCATTCACAAAAAAGGGCATTGTTAAAGCACATCCTATTTTCCCCCCGCAAACACTTAAAGAGGCAAATTTGCCACGAATACACAAACAGCTTCTGTTATTTTGATAGATGTTCATCCAACCCGAAACACAGAGCTGGCTGACATCTGTGCTCACTTTAATTGGCCGTCCTACCAGGTGTGAAGGATAACAGCAGTCCTGAGATTTACCGAAGAGATTGTGCCACTGAAAGACACGGCTCACCATCTGTGTGCGACTCGCTGCCCAGCTTTTCACATCATGTGTTTGCTGCCTGTGTGCAGGCCAAAGCAAACGCAATGCTCTGATGGCATCTTTGTGATGTTCTAAGGCGAAAAAAGTCCAGAGCTTGTGGCAAACAAGACCATTCCCTGAGCCAAAAACTTCCCGTGTTATTAAATGTATCCCAGTGCAGACCTAGTCTTCGTCTTTTCGTTTAACTCTAAGTGAAATAAATGGGGAGGTAGAGTTGAAACAGACAACATCCATCGTTTGTGTCGGGGTTGAACAAACAGGAGAGAAGGTCTCAGAGCTACAAATGGGTTTGTACATGTTCAATTCCACCAAATGTCTCAGGACACTTTCAGACCACAGCTGTATGCTCAACTAAACTGTGCAGCAGTGTTCATTCAAGGTGATGTATTCATTTTCTATGCCATTGACTGTGTCATTCTTATTGAAAATAAATAATGGAAGTCAGCATGATCCAGATAGTTTATTGTAAAATATAAAAGATCTTTGTTATTGGATTGGACCATTGTTATTTGGATAGAATAAATAAATAATTCAGAGCACCGTTAAAAGGGTCCTTGACATTGGAGGTCCTGGCTGAGGTTAGATTCTCAGGGGCCTAAAGCCCCCAGGTTCAGTGATTCCAAAAAAGTTGGGCCGATGTGTAAAACGTAAATAAAAACAGAGTATAATCATTTGCAAATGAACTGTTTTTATTGCCAAAGATTTAAGTGTTCCTGAGCCCATGTATTAATCTCCTTTATACAGTCATGTGTTCACAAAGTGTTGAACCTCTCTCCATCCTCGCTTGTGAACGACTGAGCCTTTCCAGGATGAACCTTTCATACCCAGTCATGATACTTTGTGGCAATTTAATTTCGTGCAAATGTTTTTTTTTATTATGTACAAATAGAACACAAGTATAAGACTAAGAGTCTACATCTATGCTAGCGGCTTTGTGAGGCTTTGAGTGGTAGTAGTGCTTTGAGCTAAATGCTAACATCAGCATGCTAACATGCTCACAATGACAATTGATAATAACATGCAGATTCAAAGCAGGTTTAATGTTTATCATGTTCACCATCTTAATTCATATACAGCTGAGGCAGCAGGTATTAGTACTTGAGAAAGTGAAATTTAGACCTGATGATGGCGCTAGTTGAAAACCCACCACAATTCATTGTGAGGGGGATGAAACCAAATATCAAATGTTAAATGTAAAACAAATGTTATTTTTTTGCCCCTTTCATTCTTACAGTATCCCCCACATAACTGCAGAGCCTGCTTTCTTATGAATGAAGTGTGATAACAGCATTACAGAGAGGGAGAGACAGAGGAGGTACCACAGAGGAGACAGGACAGGGGGGCTGATGGTGGACGTTATCGTGAAGAACAGAGTGCTGTCTGATGATAAGACCATATGCCTAATGCCATAACAAATGCTCTGGCTACCGCAATCTTTCATTTCATAAGAGGGCCTGTGTAGGACAGGAAGTGTGCGTCTCTTTTGGGTGATGCTGTGCACTATTAAAAGCCTGTGCAGTTGTCAGGCTGTGGATCACGCTCCTGCTGATAGGCTGCTGCGTATTCCTCGGGCTAGGACAAACCAGGGCTTGTGTCGGCTAATGTAAAACATTAGCAATATCCTGAGTCAACAGTCCCCCGCTCTGGTTGTTTGGATATCACATTTCCCTGGCAACTGGATGTATTGTCAAGGGTACACTGGATCCCGGTGGAAGGTAAAAGCAGCACACTTCCTTGCTAATTGGTTAACTGAGAGAGACCACCACTGGAGCCTGAATGTTAATTTGACACGTAAGTAAATAGAGTTGCAGAGAAGCAAAGAAGGCCAGGATGTTACTGTTTGCACAATGGAGGTGGTGCCATAACCAAAAAAAGTAACGGGCATAGACCCATGCTGATCACTTGTTCCTGTAATGCTGAAAATTTCCCATTTATCTTTCCAGGTTACAGAAGCAAAGAACAACATTTGGCTGTTTGCATGCTCGAGGCTTAAACAAGACTCTGGCAGCTGCGCCCACTGACTCATTTGGAGCAATATTCTAGCAATAGACAACCCGAGCCAAGAACTTCAGTAGACATGAATGCAGAACGTAATGTTGCCGCTGAGTTTCCAGTGAGCAGAGAGGGTGGTGATGGTTGGGGATATTTTCATTAGCAATGGGGTTGGAGGAAGTGAGGGAGTTGGAGAAAATGGGATTGGGTTTACAAGGTTCAGTTGTTTATCCAACAATTTTTCTTGCATAATCACCTTGGTGAGCCATCTACCGCATTAGCTCGTGATGTGATACATTTTGTGTGAAGATTTTTGGAAAGTGTATCCCAAACTCATTACCGGTAATCAGAGGCACTTATTTAAGTTGCGCAGTCCAATCCAAGAAAAGCATCACGAACCATTTATTTTTGGATTAAATGCTTTTTCATTCTAAATTTGAATTCAGAGGCAATTATGATCAGATTTCTCCTTTAATGGAAGTTAAACATTCAAATTACATTTCACACTGGTGCTTTCACACTACTGTGAGTCTGCAAGTGTTTCTCCCTTGATAACATCATCATGCTGAATTTCCAAATTTCCACCAGATTGGTTGGAGTTGCCATGACCTTTATTGCCTGAAAATCTGGCTGTTGGATGGTCAGACGGATTTCAAGCATTTAAGAAATTTCAGTCAGCTGTCTTGAAGTTTGAGCAGTTCCACGCTCTCAAATCAAATGATCATTTTAAAATGTGGTGTTCTTATTTTTTTGACTGTTGTCTTGACTGAGACTGTGCTGAAATGAGACTGAGGTTTGTTGCAGAACAAACCGAGCATATTGTTTGTATATTCCCAGCCATCTGCAGATCCATATTTATCCATAGTCTTTTTCTTCATGTCAAGTAAAATTGCATGAAGTATCACTGCCTTTCTCTTGAGAAAGAAACAATGGTGTAATTATATCACTTACACTTTTGCTTTGTATTCCCTGGCATCTGTGGGAATCTGATGGTGTGTGTCACCAACTGTGGTGCCTTTCTTTATTCTATGATATTCTGCTGTGAAAAACCCCTGTGTGCTTGGTAATCTTGTCATGTCAAACCTCTGACAGCAAAATGCTGTGAAATCACAAACATCTCGTGCAGGTTCATGCTGTGTTCCCCCCTCTGTCTTCAGAGACCAAAGATAATCTGTCTGATCTGCTGGCTGTCCAGGTCACTTGGCAGTTAGTTATGACTGCTGGCTGGAGTCCTGACAAATGTGATATCAAGATATTATCCAAACCACCAAAAAAATCCCTTGATATTTGCATCGATAAAGAAAAACAGCTGCTCTGCACTTAATGGTTAACTTGAGGGAACATAATTATTTATGTTTCTCAACAAGCTTGTACTTCCAATATTTTTTCCTTCCTATTTCTATCCAGTAACGTCAAAAACGTCATTTCTTAATCCTGGAACAGTAAATTTTAGTTTGTTCAGAGTCCAACCAGGACAAACTCAATAAATTTAATTCAAAGTGGGAAAACATTCTGCATCTAATTAGCATGAGTGCCTTTACCTCTTACTGTATTTTGTGCAGTAGACTATCCTGAGTGCATTAATCCCCATTCTGCAGATTGCATCTGTAAAGGCAGTCTAACAGCAGTGAACACACTGCGTGACTGAGTCCACTCAGCGCTGACACAGCATCCGAGTGATGGAAAAGACAAGTAAGTGGACGGGCGCCGTAAACAACGAAAAGCAGTGGCCTCAATCAGAAGCCATTCATTTTCGACCGCTGCACTGTGTTTATTTCATTTCCTGTCTCACTTTGTCTTCGCAGTGGGAATAATGGACTGGGTAATAAGAAGGGACTAGGATAATGGGAGATTCTGGCCCCTGCCTCTGTAATGAGACTGTGGGATCTGGTCTGGAGGCGAGGGAGAGAGGTATGCCAAATGCTGGAAGAACCACAACCATGGGGATATTGAGAACTGCTGAATGGTGTTAGCTTGTTATTGTTACACAGATGGAGAAAATGAAGATTGATAGCATCCTCAAGTTACTGTTTTGTGTACTTGAGAATGAAATGATGTAAATATCTCTTTCGCATTTGACATTGAAGTGTGTGTGAGCAGGATTTAGAGGGGAAACCCAGAATGAAAGAAAATCCTTATCTGAACCTATCATGTAAGTCTGACCTTTTGTAAGAATGTTCGTCATGAGTTCGAGCACATGAGCAACGCCGTTAATAGATGCAAAGCACACAAACACACACACAGACGTGGACCCGTTTCCAGACAGGACTATTTATCTTCATGAAAACAATGAATGAGCTCAGCAATTCACAGAATTCTTTTTATGAATGGAGACTAAGAATTGTATGACTGTGAAATGGATTTTTCATTTAATTAAATCAAAAAGCTGTCTCCATGAGAGCTTTATTAAAGCATCATTTCTCCATGCTCACAGCAAAAACATTTCACATGGCACAGTGACTCTTTGTCCAGCAAACAAGGCAGAAAAAAATGGATCTTTTCCACAACTTGAAGTCACCCCACTAATAAATCAACTTTCTTCCTAGTGGGGACCTGTGGCCTTGCAGTGCTGTATCCTGTTACACAGCTTGTTATTGTATAAACAGACTTTTTTTTTTTTTTGAGCAAAAGAGCGCATGCTTGTATTTCTCCTGAGGCAACCATTTTCATCAAAAAACCACGGTGTTTGGATGTACAGGTTATAAATGTATAGGTTTCCCAAACTCCCCCTGTACAATTACAGTGGTATGGTGATGTGACCTTGAGTTGCCTGGCCGTGGAGAATGTGAATCCTTAAGCCGTGTGTGTGTGTGTGTACGCATAAGAAAAAGTGGCCCCAAATTGTCTCCATGTGGGTCTGATTAACACAAGTAAGAGGGGAAAAGCAAAGACCCAGTGTCCCATGCCAAGTGTCCCACAGTGGGTCCCCACCCAGCCACCACAGGCCTCAGGGAGCAGGGAACACCCGAGATGGCACCCTCCTGGAGGGTAGTGTCTCTTCACGCCAAAGGCAGGAAATTTGCAGCAATGCAGAGCGTTCATACATTAGTTATATATTGGTTGACAATGACATCCTAATCAAGTCTCGAGTCAAGGCTAACAATTCCAATGCCAAGTCCAACAAGACCAACTAGTCCCAAGTTAAGTCTAACAAGTCAGGATCAAGTAGGTCAAAACTAACAAGTTCTGAGTTAAGATCAACAAGTCCCGCACCAAGTCCAATGTCAAGACTAACAATTCTCAAGTCAAGTCCTAAGCCAACACCAACAAGTCCCAAGTTAAGACCAACATGTACCAAATTAAGTCCCAAATCAAGAATAACAAGTAAGATTTTTGACTGTAAGTGATGGAGAGATGCGGCATTTTGCCTTGACGGCTGCTCAGCAACAGACTCTCATTCAGCAAGCTAACCCACTGGTATTGTACACATGAAATGAGTGGAAGAACGAGTGAGAGTGCTGGCAGAGAGGCAGTGGGTGAACATATCATATCATTCTATATATCATCATATATAGAATAATTCACAATTTTGGTGAATCAAGGGTATATTTTCCCTGAACCAGAGTTGGTGATTGTTGGCAAAGTGGAAAGATGGTTTTGATGAGTTTTATTTTGTTTCTCTTCTTGAAGCTCTTTTTCGAGTTTGTGTGACTTAAGATGAGTCAACAAGGCAATTAATGTTAAGCTCATCTTAGTTTGGTGAAAGAGAGAAAGTGGAAGGTGTGCAGTTGTGCTTTTCTGTTTAATAAGGACAGTCGTGTAAGAATATTTCCTTTCTTGATATTTTGTTTATTTATCTATTATATAGTTTAAGTTGCCACTTGCACATATCTCACACCTGTGTGTATATATTGGCAGTCGCCTGTTGTTTAGCTGAGGGTGAGTGAATGGACATTTTTACATACCAGTAACCATCTGGGGTAGCCTACGCATGTAGCTGCTCCAAGTTTATACAGAAAGCAGTTATAATGGAGCACTCTGAGACTGGTTTCATGGGAGAATTTTGAATTGTAAAAAACACTTTTTTCTCAAACTAAGGTGTGGCTGTGGAAATGTAAATACACACATATCATGCAACTTATTACACTCTTACTCACATTTAAATGTGAATTGTCTGCAATTAACTCCACCTGAGGTATTAAGGAAATATGTTTGCGCACTTTACTCTAATTTTGTAATTTCTTCCTTGTAAACATGTGTGTTAAATATGTGAAATATTCCCAAATTAGTAGTACATAATACATGCACAGCTGAGATGATGAGGTTTCAGCTTGGCACAACTATATTTTGACATCATTATAATAGTTTGTACATACATCCAGACATACAATATATGGTTGTGCTTACAGGTTTGCATATCATGGAATAGTGGACTATATACTATAGGTCTGTGCTCTCCATGTGGCCTTTGACACTCAAACAACTGAAATTGATTTGAAGCTCAAGGACTCACTGTCCAATTCTTTACAGCATAATTTCTAATACTGGAGCCCAAGTGAAATCACAAGCCATTGGTCCCAAACTTGAGTTGCAGATCAGGTTTATGACTGGCTTGAGTCCATGCCATGTGACTGGAGTCCACACCATTCCTGCAGTCATATTCTGGTTGCTTCTTGCAGACACTGAGCTCACAAACAAATCCTCATGTCCCACAAAGCCTACCGCTATGTTCACATAACCTAATCAGTAGCTTAAATAGTCTGACAAGTAGCCAGCACAACTGAAATACCAGCACATGGTTTAATCCTGTGAGAATTCGAGCGACTTCAACTAATCCTTTTGTGTTTGTGGGGAGAAGCCGAGCCCGGCCGTAGCGTGACAGCACCTCTGGAGATACGCCGATATCTCTAGATTTGTCTTTCTTTTTTTTTTCTGTCGTAGGATGTTGGTGTCTTGAACATGCAATCGCATTCCAGGAGCAGGAGTAGACACATTTGTTCTCGTTTGTATTTTCATCTACATTCACAGACATCTGGCCGCGGCATCTCATTGATAAAAATGTTTCTGTCTGTCAGTTTCGTGTTGCCTTCGTGCTTCTGATCCTCAGAGGATCCAAGGAAGAGGAAGGGACGGAGGGAACAAAGATGGTGGTGGTGGGATTGATATGAAGAGGAAGACAGTGGAAGAAGGAAAAAAGAATGGATGAAGGCCACATGTTTTGACAAATACTGAGTGCTGGTGTGTGTCGTACCAGATACAATCAGCACTTGAGCCTCTGCCAAGTTGCTGTATCGTGTAGATAGTAAATCAGTACCGTATGAGACTCACAAGATTAGAAGAACAAACATCCCATAAATTCCAGATCTGTATGACAGCATGCGCGTTGAGAAGAGGAAAGAAAAAATAACAGCTCGTTACACTGAGCCCTCTCTTCCTTTATTTGTAATCTCCAAATCGGAAATCAGGAGGGATTGGAAAAAATGGTAAATGCAGACGAATAATTTGCATAAGTCAAGCACGACCTTGGGTGAAAGAGAAGGATAAAGGAAAAAACAGTAGGGGGAAAAAATTAAAAAAAGTCTGAAACCATGTGGAGAGAGGGTGGCTGGAGGTGGTTTCCAGGGAAATGAGGCCATATCTGATTCTCTCTGCTGACAAACATGCTGCCAGGTTGAGGCCTGTTCTTAGGCAAGACCCACAGAAGCCACATCTCTCTCCCCGTTGTTATTTGAGGGTTTTCTTGGCAGTGTTCAGGCACAGGATGCAGGCCATTTGCTGCAGGAAAGTATAACCGCATTGTCTGAGCTCGGACGGCCTAATTGCCCCACAACAAACAAAGTGTAAACTGAGGCTGATTATAATTTGAGCTCTGGGCCTCCGTCGGTTGATTGTAGAGGGGGCCTCCAGCATCTATTTCATTAAGTCCCCGAGGCCAGCAGACTAAAGGCTAGGAGCTCTATATGGATATATATTTACCCACATTTCTTGTGGTGAGTGGTCAAGCGAGCTTAGATCCAAAATGAAGGTTTTTTCATTCCTCGCAGCCTAGCAGTAAATAAGTATGTAACACAAGCACAGGCACACAGACTGTAATAAGCCAGCCACGGTGTGCTGTGTGCCGCTGCGTGTCCGAACGCAGAGGTGACACAGTGACAGAGAACAGTCTGTGGCGCAGTTTCAACCCACCGCTGTCATCCAGAGCAGTGGAGGCTTCAGCTTCAGCCGTCTGGCTTCATTGCTTCCTCATGTCCTCTGCTATTAATGAACAACATCCCGAACAACAAGGGAACACTTCTCACATCTTTTCTTTGTTTCTCTCCAACAAAGCTTGGTTTAATGGTGTCCTAATGTGTTTGCGCAGTGTCCCAAAAAAAGCAAACACTTCCCCCTGCCGCGGCTCCTGTTTTCAGCCAATCGAGATCCCCATCTGAGACTTGGACTGTAGAGCGGAAAGTGAAAATAAACTGGATGTCCCATACGTGTGTACATCTGAGATCTGTTTGCAGATGACAATCGGAGAATAAATCAACTTATCGGTCAGGATTTTACCAAACTTTCATCACATGTTATTACACTTAGCATTGTTTTTCAAGTCAGAAGAGTTTATTTTCTCGAATGGCAGTGCTGTAAACCTTTTTAAAGTGTCTTGGCAGAACTGGGGTTTCACTAAAATTTTGCTGACTGAATGTAATCATTTCCTGGGTCAGTTTCAGCCTTTTGAATTTGGTATTTTCAGTGACATTGTATAGGTACATGTCTCAGTTTTGCCTTACTGGGAGGAGTCGGGACCAATTGGAAGTAGCATCAGCTGTTAACTCTGGCATTACTTACATGTGATGACTGCCCCTCTCAGTGCCTTTACCAGCAGCGCACACGTCACCCAAAGGAAGAGTTTGTCGTTACTTGTTTTCTTGCAGAGAGGTTGATGAGAAGACTGATACCACTTTCATGTCTGTATGGTAAATATGAAGTTTGAGTCAGCAGCTGGATAACTTAGCTTAGAGATAGCGCCTCCAAAGCCCAGTAATTAACATGTTGTATTTTGTTTCTTTAATCTGTGCAAAAATCAGTCATCGGTGTAGTGCAGGTGTAGTGACTTCCTGGAGCATTTTAATTAATGAGCTTTAGAGGTGATAGTAGGTGGATTTTTATTACTTTGATATGCCAAACTATTCCTTTAAATAAAGTTTGAGGTACCACTCTTATGCTTAATGATACCACTGCACATTATGTAGACTGTTAATGCAGCACTGTATGTGGTGGTCAGATATTTCTTTTACTGTGGGAATGTGAATGAGAGCAGTATGTGAATGGGGAATGAAGCTAGCGGTGGGGGGGCGCAGTTCACACACACTCACGCACGTACACACAGGCGAGAGGCGTATGAGTGCAGACAGACAAAAAGTTACATGGAAAGATCCGATTTTTACAGCTGGATCAAATTTTTGTTCCATTTTCATAAAGAACCAGGATAGGATCTGTGGTTCTGTATTCTGGTTTTCAAATACATATCTGTTACCCTGAACCCCTCTAGACAGAAGGAAATATCTAAGTGATGTATATATTCCTGATATAATAATAAATTGTAGTGTAGTAGCAAAGTCTGCGGTCCTGACCTATGGAGGACATGTACCAGCCAGTGAGGTCCTCTTGTGTTAGGGAGGGATGATGTTTGCAGATCATGTCACGTCTGGATGAAATGCAGAGGGAGAATTTTAAGTGGGGTGACGGTGAGAGTGAGAGAGGAGAAAAACGAGACTGCGGAACAGAAAACACTGCAGCTCAAAGTACTCTTCACTCAGAAGCTTGTCTCTGTCTCTGTTGTACCCCCCTTTACTCCCTCCCATTCTCTCGGGGGGTTATTATTGTTAATCATCTTATTACTGAAGCCAGAGTGAATCCCAGGTTCTGGGCCAGATGAAAGGTCAGCCGCTGAGCTCCGCAGACACCGAGCCGTCAACAGATCAAAGCCGATGCTCTCTGATGATCCTACACCATGTCGCTTTGATACTGTAGCACACAAAGAAGCGTAGGCCTTGGCTGGATGACAAAGTTTGATCGCACTTTTCAACTGATACCTTTACCCTTTCCTTTCAAAGTCATGCAGTGCGCTGCCTCGATAATACATGTCTTTATGAGCCCATGTTTTGTGGTGCGTGGGCAGGTTGATGCGCCTCACTCACCTTGTTGTCATGAGAGGGTTCCTGAAATATACAATTCTGAATGAGTTGGATTGTAAAGCTCTCTGTGTTTGTAGCTTTTGAAGTCAGCATTGTAATTACACGTGGATTTCTTTGAAAACAAATTAAACTGTGACTTTTATTGAATGTGTAGTTCTTTTTGTAACGTTTGGGGTGTATTTAAAGTTTAGCTGATACCTGTATTTTCTTTTGTTTGCAAAGTTTTTTAATAAAAGAGTTTGATACATAAAGAGCAATACCACAAAGGAACATGTTTATTTTTTATTTCTAATTTATAGCCATGCTAGTGGCAATGTCAAACAGTCAGATTATAACATCTTGTATCATGTAATGGATGGACTGGCATGCATTTTGGCAACGACAAGAGGATGAACAAGAGGATGAATCCAAGTGATTTTGGTACAGATGATGTTTCCCTCAGTATGGATTGCAATAACTTAGGAGAGCCCTTAACTGTTCTTTCTCCATCTAAAAATCTAAAAAAAAAAAAAAAAAAAAAAAGGTACAGTTCAACTGGAAACTGGGGTTTGTAAGGTTGCTATTCAAAGAAAAAAATACTTTCAGAGAAAATTTAGCTTTCTCCTTTTTTTTGATAATCATATCTTTAAACCACATAGAGAAAGTGAGAAGTCTCAAAACTTAATTAGTTACTGACAAGATACAAACCTGCAGAATGAGTTGAAGCATCTGTCAGATATTTCATCAATGTGCTGTATGAGTATTTTTACCAGTTTAAATTAAGTAAATTGTACCCTAAGTACTATATACTATAGAGGACTTATGCAAGCACAAGAACTTGCAGTGCCTATTCTTTTAATTGCTTTAACCATCACTCAAGACCTAGTTCTTGTTTCTGCATTCTGTTTGGTTTTTAAGCTCTTTGATAAAGGCTCCTGTCACATTTCTACATCATAAGAATCAGTTTTTAGAAGCTCTGCTGGCTGCACAGTGTTCACAATAAACATTAGCATTGCAAGATAGTGTAACACATCAAGGTAGATCGAGTTCTCCGAGGCACATACTTCACTGTCTAGACTCCCGACAAACTTGATATCTGCTATGATACCGCTGCCTGGACTCTGTCTGCTTTCTCATACAGCGGCTGTTTAGCTACCAGAGGCTCACAGACACCCGGCAGGAGACTGCCTCCCCCTGTGGTGCAGCGCTGTGAGGTGTGAATGAGTTTCTGTTACGACCCCCTGACCTTTTCCTGTCTCAGGACCTGCAGTCAGGTCAGGGTCAGAGGTCATCTCTTCCTTGATAAACCCCCTGAGCGCGGGCTGTTTCACACTGCCTGAGACTGGACACGGAGTGAGGATTAGCCTGCCTTTGATCGATTAGCCTCCCAGCTCAGGCAGGAAGCTGGAGATATGGACCGGATTCTGATTGGATGAATTATGCTGTGTGCTGTCAGAATCTGCTGAGATAAAGCAGCCGTTAAGAGTTTCCGTTTGTGCATGAATGACAGCTGAGAGTGGAATGAACGAGAAAATGGAGAAATTACAAGCTATTTATTTCAGTTGAATGAATACAGAACAGGAATAGATTTTGATACACACTCCAGTCCAAAGAAAATCTGATACGAGCAGCAGCAGTCAGCCAAAGAGACGTCTGGCCTGTCAAGTCAAACTGCAAAGCTGCTGGCACTCTATTTTGTACACATTCTCCAAAACTGATATGGAGGCTGAGAAAGCCCCTTTCCTTTCTTACAGGCTTCCTGATACAAGATCCACTCATGACCGCCACCGTCAGGACATAGAGCTGAACTGCATGTTTGATGAGGAAAGCTCTCCTCATGTGTAAAGGAAACTGTGAGTCTGGTCGTGAGTATCCTTTCACCACTAAGATCATATGTATCCTCATGATTTTAGGGTGAGCAGGTTTATTTGGCCATCTCATGAACTGTCACTCTTTCAGTAGAAGTCAGCAGAGCATGAATTAAACACATTTTGTTGAAGAAATATCTATCATAACTGGATGAGTTTTGTCAACAAATTCTTTTGTCGCTTTGTTAGAAAGCAAAAAATTAAGATATTCTTCTCCAAACCATGACCTCAGCCTTTGGCAGCCTGACCTGTTATCTTTGTAACCTCAGAGATGACCAAGTCTTTCATGTTCAAAATGAGCAGACCAAATTGGCTGTTGTGACCTCCCAGAGCTGTAGGAGACAAATATGACATCATCGATGCTGACAGAATGGGACTGTGTTTATGTGTTTTCCAGACGCATCGACAGGTTCTTGGGAGACAGCTTGATGCAGAGAGACAGGACATACTGAGAAACAAACAGTAGGAGAGCCTCCAAATATTTGACTCTGCAAAGTCAATGACAATTTTAGAAGTATATGCACACTCACAGGAGATATGCCTGGAAGCACATGAGCCAAGACACACTGTAAACACACACAGTGCATACACAGGTAACCAGCCTTGAGTGTCCACTGTATTTACTTTCTGCTTTCTACTGTTAGGAAGTACTGATATTGATAAGTGGGCTGTTCCTTTAAACCTGCACTGAAAATCATTCAGAGCCAGGTGTTGCTTTATATACCTGGCACTTTATTATGATATTGTCGGACCAAAACAGAGCTAAAAGAAGTGATTATTGGACTTGACCAGAGACACAACTCCAAATGAATGCTAATGTTGCGCTGCTATATGTCTAAGTAGGTATCTGTATGCTAATATGCTTGCTATAGCAACTTCATAAGTTGAAAATATCAGAGTTGTTTTCAGTTTGTCCCAGAGCCCAAAAAATCCCTTAATGCAACTTTTGCTTAAATTAAGGGAGGATGGTAAATGCTGTAAACAAAGAGTAACAACATAACTGGAGAAGAATTATAAAGCCAGCAAACTGACCCTGTAATTTCAGTTACAAAACGATATCCCTCTAATCATTGGTAGCAAGCTAATATTATTGTTTATGAATTCAGCTTTTTATTTGTAAGTATTTGCACGTGGAAGTTACATAAAAAGCATCTGAAAACCTGTTTGAAATCTTTTTTTTCTATATAACATGAAATAGGTGTGACAATTAAAACAACAATCAAAATTAAATTTAGAAAAAGGTATGTTTCACCTCTGACCACAGTGTCAGTGATGGGTGTGGTCAGAAATCTCCTCTGTTGAACATGTAACCACACCCAACAGTGATGCCATGGGGTCCTGGAGTACACCTGTACATCACTGGAGCAGGTGAGAGGTTAAAGTTATTCTTTAGAACCATCATTAGAACAACCATCCTGTAACGTCTGTGTGTTCACATCGTGTCCCATAAACAGTAATAGACGCTCAAGCCCTCTTTTTATCCCATTGATAAAAAGTCATCTTTCATTTTTAATTTAATTTCATGATGTCTAAATTTTATTAAGTTCTATTCCCACTGAAAATGAATAGGAAGCCAAGGGGGGAACTGAAACTGCTCAGCCAAACCAAAACACTGACTGTACATACTTTCCTCCCAGAGAAGTCTCTGTGGATTTTTTAACTGCTCTGTGGGAAGAGGAAAGCCCTTGTCTATTCACATCTTTGTTGGAGGGAGAAACAGGAAGGCCAAACATATGTACATACATCTGCATTTTTCAACATCTTTTACCACCACAGTTGGATGTAAAAGTTGGGAAAAGGTCAACATCTGTCAGCAAACTCTGCGTGCTGGCAGGAGGCAGTTTAGAGTGGCATTTGTGGCTATTTTACAAATATTTTGTTGAAATCTACTACGTTTCATCGTGGTACTGCCACTTTTACTTAGGTAAAGGATTTCCAACAATGAGAGCATTGATCATTGTGTTTCACCACACAGCACCACACTGTGCATTGAGCATTAGATGGCAGCAGGATGTGCAGGGCTCCCTATCTGCACTTTTTAATCCCCTGAAGCTCTCTCCCCTCTCACAGCCGGACCCCTGTCATCCTCAGCCTCCCCTGCAGCTCCTCGCTCCCTGACCCAGACAAGAGAGGCTTTTAGCTGGCAGAGATTGGGAGTTTATCTGCGTGCTCGTGGCTGACGTGGAGCCCTCGGCCTCATCAAAGAGCGCTAATGTCTTCAGTGGGGGACACTTGTTTTAATGAGCCAACCCCTGTGGCCTGAGGATATGGAGACACTCTGTCCCTCTGTCCCTCTCCACATGAGGCACGCATTAGCCCTTTACTGTAACATCTTATTACACATCGTTATCTGGCCACAGCCTGTGGGAGTGTTGAGAACACACTCCCTGTGCCTTTGGTGTTTGTCTGTCCTTTCTACTTGCTGCTCTTGCTATTTCTGCTGTCACTGTTTTGCTCTTTGTCTTTCTTTCTTCTTTTATGTATGGCACTTTTGTTCCCTTACCACTCTTTCTTTTCATCTTTCTTCGTCTTCCTTACCGCACAGCAGCTGCAGACATGACGGTATCCCGTGCTGTATCACCATGACGCCTGACCTCCTGCCTCTCCTCTCAGCTCGCCGCCTCTAAGACATGACGTTAGGATAGCAGCAGCAGCAGCAGCACTCAGACTCATATCTTGTCTCCTGATGGTCAAGGACAACACATTCCACACTGTCTCAGCCTATGTCACCTTTATGTTCCCATTATGGCAGCTTCAGACCACTAGTTAGGAGATCCATCTTGTCTTCCGAAGTATGGTTTGATTTAAGACACTAGGGCCAGATATGTGTCTTTATCTTTGACGACCTCTCTTAGGTCAGCATGGCACAGGCCCCCACTGTCCTCCCAAACCTCAGTGGTAGCCCTGGATCTCCTCACCCCACTTCAAGCCTACATGCTGACATGTTTATACCAAGAGGTAGTGTGATTTATCCCCTCTACTGCAGAGGCACAACGCTGACAGACTGTCATCATAAAGAGTTTGTGGAAAATGGGGCTGTACTGAGTGAACAAAGCTGATTTGTTCCTAATGGTAGATAGGGAATTATACCATGGGACTAATGTAACACATTCATGTTGGGAGTTTTTTGTGAATGGGAGGGAGCTGTACAGCTGTACACACGGGACAATGTGTGTGGCGGAGCTGAAAAATGGGCTGGGATAAAGGAAAACTCAGGTGGCCATGTGGCAATTTATATACACAGACAGGCACAAATGCACATTCATACACACACACACAGTACACACACAAGGGAGTCAACGGTATGGGTTGCATAGGTTGAGGCGCCCCAGCTGCCGAGGCCCCCGGTGGGGTGAGGAGGTCAGGAACATTACCCACCATTTGTAAAGGAGAGAGTAGGCATGTCCAACAAGTCCCACCTGCCACTATATTTATGAAATTACTCACTGCAGCGTTTGGCTTCCATCAGGCTTGACAGTGGGAACCCCAACCGCCTATTAGTCTGGGCCCATATCTACAGTGTTGTTGGCTGTTTAGAAACCCCAGAAGTCCCCCCCCCCATCAACTGAACACCCGTCCAGGCATGCTATTGTATCAACAAAATACCTCACCTACTGAGGGGTAATACTGACTTTACTATCTAGAGCCACAAGTTACTCGAGACACTGGAGTATAATTAAAGAAATACTCTTGCATTTTGGGGTGAATTCTTGTTTGCTTGTTTACCAGGAGTTACATGAGAAGATTCTAATTTAATCTGTGGTGCAGTGGTAACGCTGAGATGTGTTTAGTTTATCCCGCTGAGCTTTGTTGGATGCAAGCTTGATCATATTTATATGTGTGTACCAGCAATATTGAATATATAAATATATCGTCCCTACCGCTCAAAGGACTAAACACTCTTCACCTGGCCCTAACCCAACTGGATCAGAAGAACACATATGTTTGAATGCTGTTCAGCTCAGCATTAAACACAATTAGCAACCTGTCTCTGAACCTGGACAAAACAAAAGAAGTAGTTGTTGACTTCAGAGGTCATGGAGCGACCAATCTCCCCTGAATATTGACAGCTCAGCCATGGAATAATCAAGAGCACCAATTTCCTTGGTGTTCACCTGGCAGAGAAACTCACCTGGACCCTCAACATCAGCTTCGCAGCTTGGTTTGGAAATCGATCATTGGATTATCAGAGTCTCTCTTCTCTCCAGCACAGACATTACCCTCACACAAACTCTTCACCCTCCTGCCATCTGGCAAAAGGAGCAAAATCATTCGGGTCCTCACGTCCAGAGTGTGTGATAGTTTCTTCCCCCACGCTATCAAGCCCCTAATACACACACTTACACACACTAATACTCACTTGAACACCACTCCACTCCCCTTGGAAGTACTGTAAGGGCTACCTGCATTCTTCCTGTTCACACAGTATTGTATGTTTACATTTTTACAATTACAGCAGCTTTAATTGTTATATTGATTGTACAGCAGTTATGTTCACACCTAACACCGCTTATGTTTACATTTACAGCAAGTTTTAATTACTGAAATGATTCTTAACCACTCTGCCCTTAGCAATTTTTAACTTTGCACTGTCTTAGTAATTTTGCATGGTCTTGCATTCTTTTGTACACGGTTGCACAAGCGCAGCTTATGTAGTCTTGTGTAGGTTTATGAAGGTTTACAGTATGTAGGCCTGTGTAGGCTTATTTGGTCCTGTGTTGATCTTGTGTTGTAGCACCATGGTCCTGGAGGAGCATTGTTTGACAAGAAAAACAGTCTACAGTCTACACTAAGTGGTATCTCCATTATAAAACCAAAACATTTTAAATTGGTCTAGATTATGAAGACCACATACCTTAATTCCATGAGAATAGGTACTATGAAGATATAGAATAAGATAGAACAAGACCGTTTGTGAGCAGTTGGAAGCTGTATTTTTTGCTAAATACTTCCTGGGCCAGTCAATCTACTAAACACACAGAAACTGATCTCATCTCCCTCTTGGCCAGATAGCAAACAATAGTATTTACCAAAACATTGAAAGTATTCCCTGAAAAGAATTCTGAAAAATAGAGATGGAGAATAGAAGATAGGGTGGACAAAATGATCTTCAGCGAAAGATTTGTACTTCTCCGAGAACACTATGGCTGAAGTTATACACAGTAGGTGCACAGTGAGATCACTGGTAAATTCCCACTAATACAAGAGCAGCCAGTGTGAGGTGGGCCCTTCAACAGACTGATCCTCTTCAGCTCTGGTTAATTTAACAGAATCACTGAACGCCTCTCACACATGCACAAACACACACATGGTCACACACACAAGCACACCCACAGTTGTGTTTCCCATCTTGTGTCAGGACGTTACTTTGACTTACATTCATTTCCTGTCAACTCACCCAAACCCAAACTACGACTTGCCTAAGTTCTTCAACCAAAAATTTGATGATTTACATTATGGGGACTTGCCATTTGTCCCCATAAGGGAGACAAGTCCCCACAATGTGTCTGTGCGAACAGAGTAATACATGTCCACACACACTCACACACACACGCTGCCGTGGCTCTTCTCACATCATATATTTAGATATGTAATCCTGTGGGAAGCTCACAGTGAATGGCTCAGCTCAAAGACCCCTGGCTGTGTGTACAATAAGGGAGACTTATTGAAACAAGGCTGGCACTGAGAGCCCAGCGGTGGGGGGATTTATTTGGAGAGCAGCAGGGCACTGGCTAAACTTTGATCAGCACTCGTGCTCTACCTCCCCTTTCTCTTTCTTCCAACCACAGACTGGCCGGTGAACACTGCTGCCCACAGGGGGTGACCCCAGTATCTTGGCAACAGGGCCAAGCCTGACTCCCAGTTGTGTGGTGGAAAGAGGGGCCCTCTCTCTCAATACTCTCTCATTATTTCATTCACCATTGAAATACCTACATATGGACAATGATTGGCAGGATCCAGGTTTGTTGGTTTTTGATACTAATCAGAGAAAACCTGCACCGTGAATATAGCGACTATACATTACTCAGATTTATGTAGACAGCTCTGTGCGATTCCAACTGATGTGATGGCTATGGACCCCCTTGTGATTCCCCTTGAGTTAATTTAAAGGTAGAAAACATTATTTACACAATCCATCAGGTTGTTTATACAGAGTGAAATATTAAAAATGGGGACAGAATTGCAGTTCAAAGTTCATTCTTGACCTTTGAAACAGCAGTTGACAAAACAATCTTACCTCAAGGTCCATTTAATAGCTGTTCTAGAGCTTTTGATCATAGCGCGTGATCTTTCCCAGGAGATGGGGTTTTCCCAGTTGTCACTGAATTGTAGCTGTTTAAATTTCATTTTCTCTGAGCAATGATCCATAATTCATGATTGAAGCTCCATACCAGCTAGTAAATGGACCTTCAAGTGAAATGGCTTGAAAAGACATAATGTTTTTTCATAATTTCCCCTGAAATTGAAATATTCTAGATGTCTCATGCATTACCATTAAATTTTAGGCATAATTTGGGAAACATATTCGGTCAATCTTTGGGAGACCACGAGAGTTTGTAATGAATTACTCCACCAGTGCGTGTGGTTGAGACAGTCCAACAATCACACCCACTTTATATCACATTGTCAGGTGTGTACAGGTGTGAAAGTAGGCAGCATTGGTACTTCTCTTTCATGCTTTTTAAAAATTCCTCATAGAGCTACTACTATTTGAGGAGAGACTGGCCCAAAGTGTCTAGTGTTGTCCCTCATTGTATGATTCAATATGATGAGACTACAAATACATTCTTGGAGATAGAGATCAGGGAAGCAGAAGGATGCAGGCAAGAGAAGGCTATAACAGAAGGGTTTTTGCTGCACCTTCCTTTTTGGCAATTTGGAGTAAATATAAATACTTTTGCCTTTTCATGTGTTAGGCAGTCACAGTAAATCATATTGGTCATCATATGTCCTAGTTAATTTAAAGCATACTCATGCCTAGACAATGATAGGCCTGTCCTGCCCATTCTGCCTCCAGTACCCCTCTAGCTTAGCCCTCTTGGATCCTCCCACCAACGTTCATCTTCCCACACCAATTCAATATCTGATACACATGCTGAAAGGCCAAGCCAAAATACAATTACATTCCCTCATAAGTATGTAAGCGGTGGGAGACTTGGGTGAAGGGGCTGCATGCCGATCTCCAACATTTACCCAGGTCATTAGGTGACTATGCTTCTCCATAGGCATTTGGAAACATATGATACCAAGATCCACTTTAATGAACACTAACTAACATTGCAGCTATTGTACTGAACTGTGTAAATTGGCTGCGTGGAGTTCATTGTATTGTGTATATGTCAAGTGTTCCTGCCAAGTTAATCCCGATTTATTTACATCCATATGTTCACAAGTTCACAAGACTAATCTAACCTTTTACAAAGTCTGCGTGAGACCGTATGTCAAAAATCATTTTGTACATGCAAGTCTTGCAGTGCAAATTCTCTGAACTGAACTGGAGAAAGAATTATTGACACTGGCATCCTGCTATCATCAACCATGATGTCCTGCAGAGAAACACTCCTCCAGCCCAGCGGAGGCTCCTCTTAACCTCCCTGAAAAAGGCCATTGTGCAAACTTGACCTTGTGGGTTCTTATTCCTGTAATGACACCTGGTTCTTTTGGCTGTAGGGCAAACCTGGTGGTAAGCTTAGCCAGAATGATACTTATGAGAGTGCAGTTAGGAGAGACACTTCACATGTTGGAATTTTCCTTCCAAAGAGAGACGGGAACAGAGGAGGAGGTCATTGGGTCAGAGCACTCTGCGAGCTCCTAGCCCCGGCAACGGAGATGAAAGTTAGCCTAAATAATCCTGTAAAGTGCTCAGACGGAGCAGAAATTCCCCTGAGGGGGTCCCCAGTGTGACCTCCACCCCTCTACTTTCTTTGTCCCTCCCAGCCAAGATAACTATAGACACTTGAGTTCACATCCATTAGGCAAATTACCA
This sequence comes from Holacanthus passer, assembly GCA_025331565.1. Lineage (NCBI taxonomy): Eukaryota > Metazoa > Chordata > Actinopteri > Pomacanthidae > Holacanthus > Holacanthus passer. The sequence goes on from JAFREQ010000102.1 coordinate 1,095,580, forward strand.
ATTAGAGGACTAGTGAACGTAACCAGCCAATGTTTGCAGAGATTGGAGATGATGAGAGGGGTGGGTGTATCACAGCCAAAAGGCTTACTTTGACATTTCAGACTGGATGGCTTGTCACTGATGGACTGCTGAGTGACTAGTTTTGGCATGCTGTGTTTCATCTTCCCCCTCTCCATGCCCTTCCCTCTGTCCGCCTAGTCAACATAGTTAGATAAACAGTCTCAGACATATAAAGGGGCAACTTAAGAGACTAATGGAGCTAAAAGCCCCAATGAAAAGGAACACCAAGATAATAAATGTCATGTTTTAAGGAGTCGAACAAACAAAGACCCAAAGACAGTTTGGTTATGTTTACTCACTAGTACTTAAAGGACATGAGGATGCATCACACAACAGGGAGTCCTTTAAGAAACTCCTCATAAAATATCCTGAAAGGTTAAATTTGAGGATGAGTGTGTTTTCATTTTCCTCCAGTGTTAGGTTTCCCATCCAGTCTGTGACATGAGTGCTGTTTTAGCTTATTGTACCCTGCAACTTCCCATGCAGACGTCATTGTTTTTTAAGGCTTTTACATGAGTCATCACATCAATCTGTGTTACACTGCAGTATGTGCCACTAAGGTCACATAAACCTTTCTACACTGGTAGATTTAAAAAATGCTACAGCTTCCTCACAGTTACAAGGAACAGTTACAAAAAAAATCTTCTCTCTGTGTACAACATGAATTTGTCTCGACACCCCTCCTCTTCTTCTCTTCTTTTAATCCCAAGCGAAGCCTGTGCCCCCGTTCATCTGGGGCCGGTCTCTTCCCACAAAAGAGGATTCAAACCCGACATGGCCTTTGACCCCAGCAGCACGTCTGTAGCCCAAACAACTCACCTCTGTTGCAGGCTGCCTGGTTTTAATTACAAGCTCACAAAAAAAGTTCAAGTTTGATGTGGATGGGTGGGTTGAGAGGTCCAGAAGAGGCGGGAGAGAGGGGGGAAAGGGCTTGAAACATCGCTGTAGGAACTGGGCGACCTGTCTATTTGATGTCTGCCAAGCAGGCGGGCTCTGTCACTCAGGCCGAGTCGGGCCTCCTTTCAGAGGCGCTCAACTTCAAAGAGAGGAACTCATCTCTCCTCTGCAGTGGTCCTCTCCTGGCCGGGACCACCTGGAAGAAAATACTGAGCGAAGAAAGGGGAAACGATGGTATCCCAGAATGGACTATGTGGGACAAGGACATAAGTATACTCAGAAGACATGAGTAGAAATCATAACACAGAGCACTACTTGAAATAGGGATCACTGTCAATGGACATGCTAACAGGCCACCTGGTGTGGAAAGGAGTGATGTAGCAGCGGTGTTGGGGTCATGGAAACCTGGCCAGTTGTCGCCATAACAACATTATCTGACAGCATGTGGCACGGAGGGACCCTGATGGGACCTGGTCCATCTCGCTCTGGGCCAAGATGCTGCAGGCAGTGTTTCCTACAGTAAGCGCCTGGGCACCAGTGTGTTCACAAACACACTGTAAATATTATGCCAGCGCCTCAGTGGGGATTATAATGACTTTCCATTCTGAATCTCTGACGCGGAGAGCCTTGGTATTCCAGTCTCCCACAGCTTCCTTCCTCTCCACGGTGAAGACAGGCTTTGTGTGCCCTGCTGAAGAGGATTTTCCAGAGGGAAAGTAAAAAGCGGAAAAATAAAAGTGAGGCTCACACTCCTTAACTCTTGGAAGAGAGTGTTTTTAATGTTCTTGTAAAAAGCGTTTACAAGTCAAATCCAGGGTCTCAACAAAAGCACATCTTAGAATAGTGTTGGGAAATTATGTTTGACTCGGTCAGACATCTAAATGTATCAAACTTCTTAGTTTTTACTCTTTTTCAGCACCATTTAGGCCACAAGGGTGCAGGATATGCTACAGAGTGTACAAGTAAAGCAATGTGTGCTTCATCATCCTTCAGGCCAGGATCAGAAGGCTTTGTTAACTTATGAAATCATGGCATTTTTTTTGCTTTACTTTCTGTGATAACTATATTGATACAGTTTACTAAAATCAATGAATACTTTTGTGGTTGAAATTAGATATGAATCTAAAAATATACTAATACTATACTAATATGCAGCACAATTATTAACAGGAACAGGCATTGCAGCAATGATCAGTCTCAGCAAACTCAACAAGTAGTTGGGTCCCCAATCTGAACAATCCAGTCTCAGGTTATTCTTCGCCACAGGGTAGCACTTGACCATGTATAGGAAGTGTTGGCATCAGGGACTATGTACAACTACCAGCAGATGAGTTGAGCACTTACAGCACATACAGCTATGGCGAGCCTCATGTAGAAAACATGTATCAGTAAGTTACAAAAGTAATAGAAATAGTAAAGAAATACACATTTGAAGAAATATGCTTTTTTACTGTATTGCTGAGAGTTTTTAAAATTGCTACCATTCTCGTGTTTGTACCATAAATATGATGGCAGCAGCTAGTTAGCTTAGCTACTAGGAAATAATGTGTTTCAGTTTTATGTGGGATTACATGTCAGACTTTCTTCTTTCTTTGTTTTACACAACATTTTTACATTTTGTGGAAGGAAGCGTATTTCCCAAAATGTCAAACTATTGCTATAAAACAATCTAAACTTTCTCACATAGAACTCAGCTTAGTTTTTATGACAGTTAAAATGCTTCCATTATTATTGCAGGCTTATAAGTTCAGTGATATACTGTATATAAAATATAAAAGCTATGTCGTGACTTTTTCCTGGCAGCAGTGCAGAACCAACACAAACCCTACTTTTTTTTTGCTGGCAATATTGTAGAAGTGAGTGCTCTCCGTTTCTCTCTACAACACAGTCTTTCCAGAGATAGCTTGGATAGGGCATCCTTTGAGCACCGAACCAAAGAGTTTGAAATCACAACAAGCCAGTGATGTCCTCTCTTCCGAGACGGAAACTCAGCACCCGCCGTCCGGGCACAGCTACACTCCTCTTTTACAACAATCTACCCACACAATGGGCACTTTCTTCGGGTGAAAGGACAGGTGGGGCTGGGTGGCGCTGTTCGGGGGATGAAGGCTTGGGGCTGGGGGTGAGAACAGGACAAGGGGATGACAGTGCTGCTCTGAGTTGTGTGTCATTTTTCGGAGTCGAACGGGAGGGCACAGAGCAAAGGCCTGTGCGTCCGACACTTTGAATGCAGATTATGTTACACTGTACACGGCTACCCCGGAGTTCAGAGGGAGCGGGTCATTTATTTTGTGGATATTATGAATGTCGGGTTTATTTTCGGGGTCGAGCAGAACACGGATGTTTTCGCTTATTTCTTCACGCAGGGGCTGAGTGGAGGGCTTTTATGTCGGTCATATGGAAACCTCGGGATTAATCACGCTGTAAGGTAAAGCCCTCTGCAGTAGAAGTATTTACACTGGCAGAAAGCGTTTATAAGAAAAGTGGCAGTGTCAAAAACTGGTGGGGTTCCTTGCAAGTAATGATCATGACTTAAACCCAGGATAAACCTGTATGTGGACACAGTTAAAGCATGATGTACACAATCTGGAAATTATAGAAGGGTTAAAAGCTTTCTCTCCGCTGGCTAAAGCACCCAGAGGTCAGTAATAATAACCCGGAGCAGACTTTGCCTGATGAGGGAAGAAGATAAAGCCTCACATGGTAAAAAGGAGGTCTGGGCCAACACAACACCAACATTATTGGCCCTTTTCTCCCTCTCTCCCTCTCCCTCTGTTTAACAATGTCTGTATTCAGATTTTTTTTTTTAAAGCAATATCGGTCACATATGAGTGAAGCAAATGCTGAGAGACATTCCATGCAGAGAGGGCATTTTTCGACGAGAAGCATCGCAAAAAAAAAAATCGAAAGCCGGGATTTATTGGGGAGATATGGCCGCATTCCACAACGTCTGTGTGTGTTGTTTTAAAGTGCAGGCGGAGAGGGAGGCTGAGAGGCGGCTTGTTGGTTTTGCGCTGATGGTGCATATTAAATATTTTTAGAGTGCCTACTTAGATTTAGAGGGCGAACGGAGGGGTTTGATCACTTTAGTGCAGCATCTATTTTAATAAACTGAGCAAACACGGCTCGGACAAACCGCCCTTTGTGTGGAAACGCGGCGGTTGTGAAAAATGTTTAATAATAACTCCTACGACAGACTGAGAACAGGAAAGTGTGTGAGCATTTTGGGTGTGTGTGCATGCCTGTGTGGGAAAGTTATGTCCCCAAAACACTCACTGTGTTTTTTACTCTAATCCTTGACATTTGCCTACCCTGCGAATTTTTTTTTTACCTTCTTTAGTATTATAATCCTATTTTCCACCTCAGTGTGACTTCCTCCCTGAACAGTATTCTTAATTAAACTGGCCCTGAGTCTGGGGAATTAGCACATATCACTTTTAATATGCTGCTCTTTGCGTGCCAGTAAAACTAATGGCTACGATTAACCACATCACGACACCTTCTCAACAAGTCCTGTCCCGCTCCGAAGAGACTCCGGAGAGAGATTGTCATCTATGTCTTCTCTATATGTTAATAACTTGACCTTTGTGTGCTGAAGCTGTCTATTAGCTGCAACCCTGAAAGACTGTTTCTGGTATTTAATCACAGGTAGGAATTTGAGAAGGTCACTGCTCCCCATACGTGATGGATGCCTTACAACTAATAAAACAGCGCAAGTTCAACAGCCCCCAGGAACTGGAGGCCTGGGAGAATGGTCTGTGCATGTGTGTAACAGAAGACAGCAAAGCCATAGTTATATTTTTTTAATATCAGCTTAATATCAGTTCAGTTTCAGTTAAACATGACTCATTGTAAATAGAGCTCACACCCCAAAAGCGTCAGTTTAAGAGTTAAACTATCCAAATGTTCAGTGTAACTTTCTTTTGTTTGTGACCCTGACCTCCCCTCAGGGGCCCCTCTCCCATCTCCTTCTGACACCTAGAGAAAGCCCTTATTAAAGGACTGGGAGAGAAATGGGGACACCCCCACCAGCTTGCTTGGGAAGGCGTTTTTCCCCTTTGAGACAAGCCCAGCTGACTCCATCACTCAGGAGCATGACTTTCACAGGGAGGTGTGTGTGTGTGTCGGTGTGTGCATGTGAGGTGGATAAAGAGAGAGACGGAGTGTCAGTTGTACAAGCCCATATTGAAACTGGTACCCCCTCTGGAGGCAGTGGACAGACATGCTCAGCGGGACTGAGGCCCCCAAAGTCCCACAGCAGACTGAAGGTGGTGGGGAAGGGAGGGACTGGGGTACATCCCCTTGGTATTGACTGGAATGTGGATACCTACAACACAGCTGAAAAGAAATCAATTCTCTCCACTTGTTGTACCCCTATTTTGCCAAATAGGAAACATAATTACTTTCTGGATTATGTAATGTTTTTTCACACAAGTCATTGGGAAGTGGCCAGGTGGATGGTGAAATAAGTGCAAAACCTTGACACCACAGAGCATAGATCACATCCTACAGAAAAAAAATCAAACATTTACTTTGAGCATCCTTTGAGCCCCACAAAAAAACGTTGGTTAATGTTAGAGACAGATCCTGCTTTCAGTGTTTCAAGTCTTTTCAAGTCATCATGCTTCAAATCACTGCTCAATTTTTCCACATAACCAACATAACCACTGAAAAATTGTCAACTAATATTTTATTATTATTTTATTGCAAGGACAATATGACCATTGTGCGACTTTACAGATAGGTTCATTAAAAACTTTTCCAGTATATTTCTAGTATTTTCCTCTAGTTTAATAGTAAATAAACATAATTTCTCATTGCTTGTTGCTACTTTCTTGACCACTGAGAACATTGAGACTTTCATGACCTTAAAGCTTTGGGGTTCCTCTTTGCATTTCTATTCCATATTACACATCCTGACACTGCAGGCCAGTTGTTGGCCCCCAAACGTGTCCACTGCATCAACCCCCATGTTGTTTTTGGTTTGCTTTACATTATGCATTGTGGTGTGTGATTCCCCTCCTCTCAAATGCTGCATTGTCTTCTGGAGCACCTTTTCCTGTCCATTGTATTCTTTCCATTCTTTTTTCTTAAAATATCTACCACTGTCTTCACAGATCGGCATCAGTGTGGGGGTCATTGCTTTGCGATTAATGCAGCAATTCTTGTTCCTGTTGCCAATGACAGAACACTTGTCTGTAATCTGAATGGTCTTTCTCTCTGTCTCTCTGCCTTTGCTGAAGTTAAATATTTACCCAAGCTCAAAGCCAACTAACAAAAAAATATTTCTAGACAAAGGAGCCAAGAGGAAAAAGAAAAAAAATACAACTTCTCTAAAAACAGATTTGTGATGTCGAGCCAATAAAGACAGTATCAGAATCCTCGACATTTAGTATCTCCTTCAATTTCTTCCTGTATTTCTGGCATGTGGAAAATCTTAGCATGCAGTGTAACACAACTCCACTCTTTTGGTCTGATGTTGTCAGAACAGGTCTAGAATATCTGCACAATGTGTAGCAGCTGAGAACTGAGGGTGGCCCATGTACAGTATGTATCAGCAGCCAGCCACACATGTGATTCTCCTCAAGAAGCATAAATCTATCCCTGATCTGCACATACGTGTGTTAACAGACACACAGGCATGGACGTACACTGCATTTCTTACCATAACCAAACAGGAGTCTCAGTGTTTCAACCAGCATAAATCTTGTCTTTTCAACTATTTTATGTGCGACCAGGTCAACCAATTACAAGAGCATGATTTTATCAGCTGTCAGCACATAGCAACTGGAGGTGCCGGGCCAGGGAACTTCCACCATGTTTTATCCCATGTCAGCAGGACAGCCAGCGTCACAAACCAACCTGAGAGCCATGAGCGAAAGATCCAGGCGTTGGACAGATCATATCAACCAGCCAGTTTCTGCTGGTGGCTCCTACAATTTATTACTTCCTAAAAAATTTGTTTAGCAATTCAGCTTGCACTTGAATACCTGGACGACTGACTTCACAGACTTGTTTAGCAATCAAAACTCCACTAACCACTGCTGCAAAACGCTTCAATCAATACTGAAACTTCATTTGAGACTTCATTCGCCAGAACACCTGTGGCTGTTGTTTTCTGTGTAGTGCTGCACACCACCAATATCTTAATGCATGTTTCAATTCTCTAGAAAAGCAGCAAATTTATCAGACTTTCTCCTCTGATCAGAACATCTGATCAGTACATCCCAGCTACTTTTTCGATATTCAAGACCACAACCTTTCTCATCTTAACAAAGTGTTGGGAGTGCCTAAACATAACCACTAAAGATGTTTACTCCTGCTTTAGTTGCTATGAGTGGATATTGTCATGGCGCAGGTAGTTCTGATAAAATGATTTGTCTGAGGTTTAGGGAATCAAATTACTGTGAAGCCCTCTGGCTGTACAAGCTACTAACAGGGCTTGGTTGCCAAATAAAAGAAGACAGAAACTAAACAAAATACTTCAGGGATGAGGTTTATCATTCATTGTCCATCACAGTCTCAACAAAAAGTTGCTCCATGCATTCATCTGCAGCATGCTATCTTTATCTGTTTGTCTTCTTGCTCATATTAAGTAAGACATTTAAAGACAACCTATCAAAAATGACAGCCTGTGTCCATGACATTGTTGTAGGAACATGAATGAAACATGGTTTTCTTGACCATTTTGCAGAAATGGCTCAGTAGAAACATTCAGTCAAAACATATTTGCTTTTGCAATATCCATACTGTATATATGTAATTTTTAGGCAGGGTTGCACTGGTGGTGACATCATTGTTTTTTTATGTAAGGCTGGTCATCAATAGCATTTGGACCACTGTCAATCAGTTAGGCCAGGATATGTCACTATTCCATTTCTCAATGTTGATGTGTGTCTCCAGAAGAGCAGCTATTCTAGGGTCAGCACATGATTCTAAAGAGGCTACTGTGACATGAGTTCAGTTCAGAAAACTGGGCACATCAATGTCAGAATACTGGAATAGTAACAAAATAGCTATTCAATCTCAATACGACTTTACAGTAAGTTCACAGAGTTTGCACACAACAGAGCACACAAAGCTAAACAAAAAAAGGCTTTGTATAGTGTGCACTCATGTAGACAGTTTCTATGGCTTTTACTGTAATAGGCTCTCTTTGTCTGTTCGGAGTCTGAAGGTCTAACCCGAGTCACTTTAAAATACTTGTGTATGTGTGTTTTTAAAGTGACAAGCCCACCACTATGCTGACACTACTGACAGCTCTATCCTATACTTATCCCATCCTTTAAGGGGTCTGATCTTGTGCAATAGCCTGACCTCAACACTTTAAATATCCTTGCCTCCACCTTGCTGAATCAGCAGCGTTGTGACTGACGGTCTCAGCAATGTGTCCACGATGTCTTACAAAGAAACTTTATCTCTAAATAGCAGCCCACTCTCTAGGTCTAAACATGTTTCCCAAGAGCCACTGAAACTTGTTTCCTCTCCATGTTAATAAAATCCATTACCAAGCCAAACATCCTCCTCAAATCACACACACACATTCAGAGCTCTGGTGCCCCTTGGTTGAAAGAAAACAGGAAACGAGGGGACTCCGGGATGGGACGGGATGGTCCCCTTGTCTCTGGTGTGTGTTTTGGTTGGACTGGCTTTTGTAAGCTAAATTAAGCAGCATTTACTGTCCTCAATACACCAACTGAAGATCACAGGAACTGAGTCATCCAAAAATACACATATGCTCTGCTATCAATTCACGACACAATGGCCTGGCCTTCAGGATATGAGTGAGTCAGTTGAGTTCCTGACTGCCATGTTTTTAGTACCTTCCCCCTCTTTCTGTTTCCTCACAAGGGGCAGTTTGACTTGTTTCTGTGTATCCCCATGACTCATGAATCCGGCCCTTTTTTTTCGTCCCCTGTCCCTCTTTCTTTCTGCTTCCTCTGTGAGATGCATAAACCAGCCTTTATGAAAGAAACCTCTGCTGTGTTATTGGAATTGACAGTGGTTGAATAATGTTATACACAAGGCAGTGGTTTCCGCCTGTAGCCATGCAGATCAAACACAACATTAATTCTGTGTTTTCCCCACATCCCAGGCTTTCTGGTCTGATTTTATCACAACACATCAATGAGGACCTCTGTTTCTGCCTCTGACCTGACCTCCACAACCTGTCCAACTGTCAGGGTTGGATATGTGTGAATGGAGTAGGCACAATATACGTTGTGTTGGCTCCTGTGCCCAGGATGTGTTTAACAGGCACACCAATGACAAAAACAAACCCCCTGAGATGGTTAACTCTGGCCTGGCTAACACATGTGCCAGCGGTGGCCTGTGGTGCATAGAACCCACTGCAACCAATGCCCATTTTTAATCATTTATTCATTCTTAACAATTTGTTGAACAGGTTTTATACAGGTCTTGCATGGCTCTAATGGTGCAGACAGAAAACCTCCAGCAAGGGCACATCTGGGCGCAATGGACCACTAAACACTCCGGGTGGTGGGTGACGTGTATTGTGAGTTGGGCAGTATTTGGGTTTGGTTCATCCATTTTGTATTACAACTAAACAGTACACTAAAATATGTTGCTGTAAATCTTCTCTGTGAATCTTGTTTCATGTCTAATCAGCACTGGCTGACTTGAACAGTTTGATCTGAGTTTTGTGAGCTTGGTGCCTTGTGCTGGATGGACATGTTTGCATAGCCAGTCGGTCCAGACTGAAATAGCTCAACAACTATCGGGTGGATTGCCATGGAAGTCGGTATAGATATTCATGGTCCCCAGATGATTTATCCTAATGACTTTGGTGATCTTCAGACTTTTCCTCTAGCGCCACTGTCAGTATCATGTATGTGATTTGTGAAATGAATCAACTGAATGAATCAACTTAATGAATCAATTGCTGGATGAATGAAGTTTGGTTTCAGATATTCATGTTCCCCTCAGAATGAATTGTAATTACTTTGGTGATTATCTAAGTTTTCACCTAGTGCCTACTGCGTGCCATGATGATATTAGCCTTTAGCCTCCGACTGCCTCACAGAGCCATTAGCATGTCTGTAGCTTAGTCTTTTTTCACCTTTGCTTTCAAGTTCAAATGCTTGGAGTTTCTGTTTGTTTTACTCTTGCACGTTTTTTCATTTGTAGACTTTTGAAAAACGTAACTTGCCGTATAATTTGCTTTACTTTGAAGGTTATGAAGATTATTTCCAGTTTCCAGTAACATACTTGGACTCATTGTTATGCAGTCTTTTTTTCCTCTTCATATATATATATACCTATATTTGTTGTGAGTTTTTGTTAGTGACCTTACTATTTTGCACTGCCCATTGAGTATTTTCTATTTCTTCTTTTTTTTTTTTAAATGTGTGACATGCATCTTAAGATATTTTGTTGACTGATGTTCTTTAATTAATTATTGATTGTGTAATTGTCTGACAGCGGTCTATGACACATTGCGTTTTGAATAAATTTAGTTCTGACAGTGTGCAGTCTGATTTAAGCTCTCAAAACTAGACTAAATAACATTGAAAAATATCTGTATCTGGTAGAGTGACTGAACGAATGACAGGAAGAAGTTCTATCTGGTTTTGCTTGGGAAAACACATACTATAAATCTATCAAGCTGGCATACAGGGATCAGGCACAGCCTCACATAGACTCCAGTTGTTCTGCATGTATAAAGGAAACAAACAGCTCTGTGTGTTCTCGCATGTGTGCTTGTATCTGCAAAGAGTGTGAATGGAAGACAGTCTTCTCTGTTAAAGCGCCACGACCCTCCTCATGCCTAAAGAAAAGGCAAAGTACAGCATTGTCAGCCGAGGTCACAACCCCAGCACAAAAAAAGACAGAGCGGTGAATGTGCCACACTGTGAGCTGAAGCCACGCTAGGAGTGTGTGAGAGCCTGAAGGAGGAGGGATACACTGGTGATGAGCGAGAGAAAAGGAGATGGGAGGCTGGTGGCGAGAAGAGGAGATGGAATCTGTGGTTTCGCTGAGCTGCGTGCCAAACCTTACTCCGGATACCAACCCGCAGGATGCCGTGTTTCCTCTCCCTCTCTTTTTTTCTTTTTTTCACTACAAACAGACCTATGGAAAACCAGAATGTATTAATTAAAAACGTCCACATGCAGGTGGGCAGGAGGTCGGCCAAAGTTCCTTCAAATTTGAAAAACATGGATTAGAGGCCAGCTTGTTAATGAACTTAGGCCTACATGTCGTGTGGTTCGGACAACAACTGTAAAAAAATAAACGATGTGAGTTCAAAGAAAGAGGGAGGATACAGAATATAGCCATAATAATAACGATATGACTATCTCCCACTGCTGTCACCGAGCGCAGCCCACTCATTTTACTTCTAACGCTTGCCCGGCTGCCAATTGAAAATGACAACACTGATCCAGTATCATAAAGATGAAAGAGGGGAATTTGAATTGAGTTGAATATCTCATATAGTGTAATTTTGTTTCACATGTTTATAATTTCCTCTTGGAAAGCTATTATTCAGCAGGACCAACAAAGCCTGGAAAAATAATACCCTCTTCTCTCTTTTTTTAGTTCTCATTGTTGCTATAGAAGCAGAGGAGGAAGGATGATGCCATTTTGTCTTTTGATTATTGAAAAGCTTGAGCGGTCTCCATGCTGTGCAGCTCTTCTGTGACTGAGTCTCAGACATGTAATTAAAGAGATCTGAAGAGTTGTGGTTTGACTGGGCCTGAGCCACAGGAAAGGGACAGCACTGCACGGGATGGGCCGGAGGACAGAGACACATGCAAAAGCTTAAGGAAATTTCAATTTGGAGATTTTAATAAATCATGGAGTATTGTGTAGTCTCTGAACACCCTGATGAAGCCTTGTGAATGTCAGCCATGCACAACTTCTCTATGCATGACTTCTCTGGAATTTGATTTCTTATTTCAACTCACTGTGGTTGTTAACTCAGGTAGTCTGCAGTATTCACCAAATTAAATTTAAGGCTTTTCAACATCTCATAAAATGCAATTTAATATCTTGCAAAGGGTCTGGAAATGAAAATGGAACTGGATTAACTGATGCAAAGTTATCAATTCTCTTAAACTTACTTAGATTTTGATAAAATCAACATTTGCTCATTATGAGATGATTAGCAGTAGTGGCAGTTGCTGCAGGTCTGATGGTGCTGACTGAAACTCCACATAAATAAAACTGAACAGCCTCCTGCAGCTTTTAGTTAATAGGTGGATAATGTCTCCTGACAGCCTGCCATCGGATACAAAATATTTCAGACTTTGTAAATTAAAGACTTTTTAATATATTGTGATGCTTTTTGACACTGCTCAAGACCTACAGATGCCCTGAACATAGATATCTTTATCTATAATGTTAATATATGTTATATATGCTTTATACGCTAATAATATGTTAACATTTGATAAATCGTTTTTTACTTTTTTTTATCAGGACATTAGTACTTTCTTTAAAATGTTCACTAACTCTATCTTTGAAGCAGTAAATAAACAGTTAATGAATGATTGACAATATAATACACTTGTAATCATATAAAATCAGAAAAGGGAAATATGGATCCAGATTAGATTCAGTACCTTTTGTAATAATTTTAATTTTATCTCTTTTTATAAATATCTTTTTCAGTCACCATGACAATTAAACATCTGTTCATGACAGAAAGAGGTCAAGAAACAAACTTTCAAACGTAGCATGTCTTCTTAAGTTTAAGTAACACTTTGGCAAAAGTGCATAAACCTGCTTGTGAATGATGACTTGTATATATGTAAAACACAGGCTAAGGATTGATTTGTGTATAATGCTGTATTGTACAATACTGTGTCATCAATCATTTATTACCTGATTATACACTGGTTCTGAATTCTTTATAGATGTTATAATTACTGGCATATACATTAATAAACCCGTAAGATTGTGCTTGTATCTGCTTACAACTACAGTATATAGAGTTATAACGTAGTAAGAGTGTCTTCACAGTTTAGTAATACCAAATAGAGAGGGTCAAAGCAAAGGGTTGCCTTGTAGGGGGTGTTCTGAAAAAGGAGATGAATGAATGAATTTCGTTCTTAAGGAAATTTCAATATGGAGAATTTCTCCTCCCAGTTTTGCAGAGAGTATAGAAGCTCACAGACACATGAGTGCAGAGAGAACATCTTTTCTCTTATTGAATTACACAAGCAACTTCCCTTTCATATTGCACCCCCCAGTGGCAGTGGACCTCTCCTGACTCAGGTACCTCTTCTTAATGGGGTGTTGAGTTCTCTGAAGTGAGAAGAGAGTGAATGGAGGCAAAGCCAGCACTGGTAGTACCATGGATCAGAGCTGCACTGCTGTTCAGTCCACGTCTTTGGGAAAGAATTACAGAATATTTTTCCGCCACAGAGTTTAGAAAATCACACATTTTCAGCGTGCTTGAAGTAAGCCCCGTGGCCCCCGCCGGCAGTATTAATTCATAACAGCAGGGTGGTGGAAAAGCCTCAGCAGTGTTTATACGTTTCAGCTAAAGGAATAACATAAATCCCTAAGTAAACCTAATCTGTCGCTGATTGTAAACAGTCTGTCACAGTAATGGCCCCTGGAACAAATATGGACCTCATGGTGGGGCCTCAAGTAAAAGCCCCCACACACCGACCCCCACCCATCCATCCCCATCTTGTATCTTAACCAAACTCTTTATACCCAGTGTAGTATGGTCTAAATGAGGAGGAAGCTGGTAGGAACTTCCTGCCTTTGCTCAAAACTCTCAGGGAGCTGAATATGAAAGAGCGGGGCACTATAGACCAACCCCCCCCCCACCCCTGACCCCTGAGCCCCACTCTGCCTATCTCCACAGAGGGGGTGAGCGAGCAGAGGCCTGACACCGCAGCAGGCCAGGCCAGGATCTGTGCGCAAGATAAGACAGGCAACAGGAAGGAGACAAACCAGAACCCCGCACTCCCCGATGTGACAGAGCCACTATTCATTTTTCAGGAAGAAAGAAAGAAAAACAACATCAACAATATCAGATGCAGCATAGGAAAGGGGAAGGGGGGATAAAAGGAGGCTAGTGGGCGACTTGACTTCATTAAAAAGTGATGCCTGTCTCTTTCCATGAAATCGTTGGCTTGCTGGATGTTGTTGTTGCCTGTGAAATCACCCCGTCCTTAAATCTCCCTTCGCCTTAACACTTGGAAATTGAGCATGAATAACCATCCAAAAAGTCAGCGCATAAACAGCTCCCGTTGCATATAATTTAGCATTTTATGAACATTTCCACAAACAAACACTGCTGAAGAGTCAGCGCCTCGGGCCTTCAGCCGATTCCACAGGATAAAGAAGCGTATTGGCGCCACTGCAACCCAAACACTTGTTGTTGTCACTACACACATAAATCATTCCCTTCTCTTCATCTCTGCACAGAAGCTGTGAACAATAGCAAGTAAACAGAGATGACGGTGGAAGAAGAGTCTGTTAGCTCAGGGCTGTCCTCTCCCACACACATTCCTAACAGCCTGTGTGTCTAGTTAAGGTGCAGATAAACGGCCGTGGCACCATATGTCAGCACAAAGCAAACACGCCGGACAGACGAGAGCAGAGGAGACAGAGCAACGATTAGGATCACACACGCGCAAATGCAAACAGTCGCCGCGTATGTGTGTGTAGGAGCACACGGAAAACCATACAGACACATAGAGCTTCAAGAGAAGTCAGGTGAAGCACGGGGGACTGACATAAATCCTTTTACTCACTTGATTTTATTCTCCATGCACTGCTATTCAAATCCACTTCTCAGAGTCTCTTTTCACTGCAGGTCAAACATGTTTTACACTCTGCTGAACCAATAAAAGAGTTTCTTGGTCTTTCAAACAGACACAAGCGGAGGAGAATGTGAGCTGGCCAGCAGGACGGAGTGAAGGTGAAAACAGGCAGCTGTGAGAGACAGTTGGCAGTCCACAGTACTTAGATGAGTATCAATTCTCCAGGAGTACTACACTGAAAATGTGTCTTTGAGTATCAAATACAAACCCCCGGCCTGGATGTCGACCCAGAATCACAGGGAAAATCATCTGTCAAAACGTCCGGAGCCACTCCTGCAGCATAATCCACTTCTCTGCTGTTGTATGCATTTGATGTACAAAGACAGATTTTTGTTGGAGTACTCGTTTAGTTTCTGACTTTGAGAATGCAAACCCAGTGAAGGGCACCCATGTCAAAATGAAACACATAACAACATACCACACATTAATCCACCAATGGCTTTAACAGAATTCAATGATGAACAGAATGTATATGCTGTTATTTATATATTTATGCTGTTTTGAATACCTTGTATCTATAGCGATTTATAGGACAAATGATGGACGATATAGAAATAAAGTGATGAACTGGATTCGACCTCAGATATCACACAGATGAAGGCATGATGGCTGAAAACCTTTGAAGAATAAAGCGCTGTATGTTGGCATGATTCATTTTAGCCCACTGTTTCTTTAACCATAGTTACACATGACACAAAACTCACATTGCCTCACTTCACTTCATTTCAGTGAGTCATACAGTGCAAATCGAATGAGGGCATTAGGTGGCAACACATCTGTTTTACAATATTCACTGTCCTTTCAGCTTCACTCAACTCGATGCCCACGAGCAACGACCTTTGAAGTCAAGCTTGGCCTGCGTGCTCAGTCAGGGTGGCGGCCTCCGGCTCAGGGAACCAGAGGTTTGTCCGGCCCTCACAGAGGGAAGAGAGGAGGGCAGACAGAGAGACAGGGAGGCCCGGCTGGGAGGAGGAGGTCCCGACTGGATTGACAGCAGCAGGTTGCTCCAAGAACAATGTAGGCTCCATAAGTGTTTGGTTCCCTGCTTCATGTGAACGCTTGCTGTCTGAAAAGAATGAAAAGGCACCACCTTGCTGTGAGGTGAAGGGTCAGTGTGGGTTTGAATGCTCATTTATCTCAGACATGGAGATGTGAGGGTGAAAAACTTGTCATTTATGGTCAAGTAATGGTTCAAGTCAGTAAGATCCACTTACAGCTTATTAGATAAAACCTGGTTATAATTGAAGCGTTTACTTGCTGGAGATTAATGTATCACATAATCAATTTATTAATTAAACAAGTTCTTTGGTTTTAGTTGATACTAAATATTTTACAACTAACGGTCAGGTGTAACTATTAAGTAGCTAAATGCCTGACTAACAAAGCTAACTTTATCTTCCAAAAATAATATTAAATATGGTCGACACATGCGACCCGACACTTAATAAAATTCTGTTTAAAAATGATGTAAACTGGGAAGATTCTGAATTACATTTCACAAAAATAACGCAACTTGTCTCAAATCACAAAACTTCATGCTAATAATGTCAGACTGAATAATCTCAGCTACATTAGCATAATCAGATTTCGTGCTGCTTCTAAAATGCATGAATATGACCAACTCTGAAACACACAAATTTCTCCATGTGTGCAGATGTAAATATAACAAAACTCACATTTACAAAGGAATTTTAGTCAAGTTTTAAATCATTGCCCCCTAAAATTGTAACATTTTGGAAGCGATGATACAGTGACTTTTGTTTTACTAATACTTTTGACTGGATGACACCACAGATTCCCTGGCCACAACTTTACACATTACTAAAGTCTTTACTAGTTAAGACATGTCTTAGGTTTTAATGGTGCAACCCAATTTAGTAAATTACTAATTTGAAAATAGCTTGTGGTTACTAAGAACTTAGGAAGGACTTTACTTTTTTTTAAGGACTTTACGAACTTACTCATGGCTTTACGAAGAGTTGCTGCAACCCAGTCACAGGACTGATATAATCAATATGCAATCAGAATAAGTCATTGGATGTTTAGTTACCTACACTGCACTGAAATCTCGTTAAACAAGTCTTAGCCAAGATTTAAAGTGTGGATTTCAATGGCACTTCATCCTACTGTAGAGGCAGTTTGTGGTGCTGGAATAATGCATCTTTTACAATTTGGCTTGAGGGATTATTTGCTAAGAAATCAAATCCACAAACTCACTGCTGGAGTCAAATAAGTGTGAAAAGCAAACCAGATGGACTATTGTTTGCAGCAAGGATGTTTTTTTCTTTTCTTCTGCTTGCGTTAGAGGTTGTTATCTCCATCAGAACACGCTGATGAATCAGTGAAAAAAACACTACAGGTGATGTGTGTGTGAGCGTAGTGTTTAATGAGCTGTAACGTGTACAGTGTGTTTAGACTCCATATTCAATCCTCCCTAATACTCCTTCTCCATTCTCCAAGCCTGGCCGCCATAGAAGATAAATCTCCTTGGGAGCCACATAATATGCTTCCTTGTTGTTAATTGAGATTTAGTGCTTATATTAACAACATCCATTGGCTGGTGTTTGAAAGCTTAGATGCGTGCCAAGTCCTCTGGAATAAGGATTAAAGTTAAAGAGATGGTAAAATAACTACTGCATGTCTTTTTAAATCTAACCTATATCCCCCCCTCTTCAGGCTGATCTCTCATTTCACCTGTATATACACAGACAAGACCTGCACTCTGTTCATATAGTGGAGAATAAATAGTGAGTCGGCTTGTTGGCCCTGTAGATTATCATGGGAACGGAGACGAGAAATGTGAGGGTTGAGTTTCAGAAAGGGACGCAAAGGAAGTCATAAAGCTAACTGTCTTTAATATGAGACAGTGGATGATTAAAGCTAAATAAATAGTGTGAGCAACGCGACGCAGGGAAGTTTAAGTATGACTGAATGTTTGGCCAAGTAATGGCACTGAATCACATCCGTTGTTTTTCCCAGAACATAGCAGAGGACGGTAAATTCTCTCTGCTCATCAGTGCATTTGGGAATTCAATGTGTTTCTGTTTACAGCAAAACAGTCTTAAAGCTGGATTAATAGTTATTTTGTTGTTGTTATTTGGGAGCAGGGGAACAAGCTGATATCACCTCATGAACTTGAAGCTGTAAGCAAACTGTTGTCTGCTCACACATCCAGCAGACAGAGCACCATTAGCATTCATTCATTATCATGATGACATAGTATAGTTTTTCTGATAGTTGCAGTTTGAAATATTAAACAGTGGTAAAATCAGAGTCACTCAACGTTTAGCTCTGTGACAGTCTTGATGGATGTCTGAGAAAAATACCTGGGGCCATCTTTATCAAGTGTGTCAGAATCACTGCTGGGAATTGGAAAGTGTGTATATATATATATATATATATAAAAGACACTCTTTAAACAATAAATGCTTTTTAAAATAGTGACTTCTCGCTATTTCATGGCCACACACATGATCACATTGTTTTACAGAACCTAAACAGTATTAGTGCCACATCTTGCTCTTATTATTGGCTCTCTTTGTCTGTCTGCCATTTGGTGCATCGCCATAGCTGCGGGATATGGCAAACTTGGATGATGATTCTCTCTTGGTTTGTCACTATGAATGACACATTTTATATTACTCACATCAATCTGAACCATTGTTCATACAGATGTATAGATTAGTTCAGCTTTGTATAGAATATTTCGGTGATTTCAAGCCAAATTTCAGAGATTTTGTTTACTGAAAAATAATGCGATGAATTCTTGTCAGCTTTTTATTAGTAGCAGATCACCTGGGTCTGCCAACATCGGACAGACAAGCTCCGTGCCTCCACAGAAGTTTTCACTAGACCTTTTTATCGGACACTCCACGACACCAGTGTTAAACTTTTTCCAGAGCCAGGATGTTGAATGAACCTCTAAACTTCGCTGGTTATCAGCCTCATGTCAGGATTCGAGCCACTGGGCCCCTACAGTAGCCGGCCGTGATAGTGATCCTGCTTTGTGTTAGCATTTATGTTAGCGTGATATCCATCTCAGAGGGGGTTCCTGTGGGGTCAGTGGAGTGGGTTGTGTTCTGGTGGTTTTTAGCACAGGCGATTTTACTGTGATGTTAAAACATCCACAGAGCAGGAACACGTACATCACAGAGCAGCTCGGAGTTAGTAATGTGATACAGATGGAATCCATACTGGTGGCTTGATGAGGGGGTCTGTGATTTCAAGAAATGTACCTCTGCTAGTGCAGACCACAATAAAATAGCTCCAGCCTCCATTACCTTCAGCCTCCTCCAGATGGGGTCTTTGCGGTGAATGGGGAAAGGTGTACCTGACAGCACCAGGCAAAGTCAAGTTTGTGCTGAATGCATCTGACATTGTGTTTATGAAAAGGTTTTCAGGTAGTCCTGATAAAATGTCACACATGATTCACTGTGGTTTCTTTGGAAAAGCCTATTATACAGAAGGGAAAGTGAAAAGTGTCTTGTATCGAGGACCACCCGTGACCAGTGTGATGCATACTTTGAGAGATTGTTTGTAATTTTGCGCAACTAATGTTTGTGAAAACTGTGCTGCCACTCACAAAGGATTCATTTTCTGATGTTTATTGGCTTTAGAGGGATCCAGATTTTTGGCTTGCCAGGATGACAGTCACCACGTTGTCATTGGATAGGCTCTGAGAAAAAAGATATTGCCAATGACAACATACAATCTTCTACATGGAGGCATGCAGAGTGGAAAGTCAGCTAAAACCACAAACAGAATCTTTAAAGAGGTTTTGTGTCAGCGCTTTTCGTGTCTTTGAACGTGACACACACAAATACTCTGGTGACAAAAGTTTCTCCAGTTTGTTTTCTTTTAATTGAATGTTTGTGTACTGTTTTACTGTGTACTGATGTTTGAACGGCTGCTTTTCCCCTGGGTGTAAAGTCAAAATTTTGAACACAGAGGCCATTCCAGGGCAACACCAGGGTTGCTTCATCTGAAAACAAGCAGCATTTCTGTGGTAAGACCATGAAATCTAGGTTGTTTTAATTCACTACATGTTTTGCTTTCACTTCCCTCTAATATTTCTACTCATCATTCAGAGTGCAAACTTGGCAAGAGTATCATGTCATTCTCCTGGGCTGTAATCTGGAGCTTTATTTCATTTTCATGTACTGTAGATGTATAGGTTAGCTCAGTAGGTCATTCTGTGCATGATGGAGGCTGAAACACATGCACTTTATTAGGAACTGGGGTTCTGCTTAGTTGAAATTTACCAGTCCACCCGTTCTCAAGGGATGGAACTGCGTCCAGGGCCCGACCTCCCCACCGGGCATCGATCCCTGCCCACAGGCCCCCAGCCAACGCCAGACAGCGCCAAGAAGTGTGGGGAAACTCACCTCAGAGAATATGTGTCATGTCCTTCTTAGTCATTCCTGCTGTGCTGCAGGTCCAAGTCTCAGCCCAGTGGAGGGTAACACAAACAGGCGAACAGCAGGAGGCGACAGTGGCCAAGTCAAACAAAAGGGGGAATATGTATGCGCAGTAATGCTGCACATGCACAGAAATGTAAAAATACAGTGATGCGTATGCTTGTTTGACCACACACTCCTCTCTCAAAAGCACATGAAATGTATACAAAAACACCTCATAATCATAGAGCAAACCAATTTGGGTGAGGGCAAATAAACAGACTGGGGGAAGCATGCATAAAACCTCTGATAATGTCCACACGATGGTCTTTTTGATGAAGCCATAAGCAGGAGCATGACCCACTTAAACGCACATGCAGAATCCTCGTCGGCAGCGTTGCCAGGATCAGTACAGCTGCTCGTTTCGTAGAAGGAAAATGGTGTCTTCATGGCATGTAAACTGCCATTGAAATGTCATGCTGGGGCTGCTGCGCCCCAGTGGCCTGCTTCAGCGTAGCACAGGCACAGCTTTGTCAGCTTGGCAGAGGAGACCAGGCCCTGCTCAGAATCCATATTTGTATGTGATGACGGAGCAACTCAGGCTTGAGTAGAAGCTGCGACAAGAGCTGTTTCAAATGGCCTTCAACTTTTTTTGTTGTATGTTTTCAATCGAATACTTGAATAATTTGAATTCTTTTTGGCTTAGTGGGAGTTGGAGTAGGACATTCACTTTCAACAAAAAAGTTTTTTAGATGAACTATCAGACTGACTAACTCAGATGGATTTTTTTGCATTGCAACTGAAGATTTATAGTTCATTTAAGGTGAACTGACCAAAAAAAACCCACTTAATCCTCAAAGATTTAAATATGGTTGCTTGGTCAGCATGCACAGTTGAAACCACTCAAGCATGTGTGCTACAGGTCATCGACATTGCATAGACATTTAAACACACATTCACACACACACACATATATGCAGATCAGACAGCACACTGTACTAACTCTCTATCACATGGTCTCTCTGGGGCCTGAAGCAAAGTTTTCACCTGCCGGCTCTGCACTCACCACAAAGACCTCATTGTGACCGGTCAGATTCCACTGTTAGTCCAGGGTGAGATTATAGAGCTTTGGACACACACACACACACACACACACACACACACAGATATGCATTGTGTGTGGGTTTTTTATCTAACATGCTTTCACACCAACAAACACACAGATGAGCACATAGAGTCAATTAAAGAAGTCATGTGGAGGCATTCATACATACATACAGGACAGCTCACTCACCTGGCCACATGCTCCCGTGAAAACTACTACTTTACTAGAAGTAATGGATAGAATTGATGCAGTTTTAAACAAGATATTTGTCACTTGTAGGCCTACTACTATTTAATATATAGTGTCTTTGGTGAGGCTATGGTAAAAATGTACTGTTAAGTGATATGCTGTAAATGAATTAAAATGTAGCTGTAAAGGAGTTGAATACCATGATTGATTGAACATGATTTTTAAATTTATGTTAACAGCTTAAGTTAACAGGAAAGCCACAGACTGAACCTCTGTTTCAGTTAATATTTCACAGGCCAATACCACCATCTGCTGGAGAAAGGAAATGTTGTTTTAATTCACTACATGTTTTGCTTTCACTTCCCTCTAATATTTCTACTCATCATTCAGAGTGCAAACTTGGCAAGAGTATCATGTCATTCTCCTGGGCTGTAATCTGGAGCTTTATTTCATTTTCATGTACTGTAGATGTATAGGTTAGCTCAGTAGGTCATTCTGTGCATGATGGAGGCTGAAACACATGCACTTTATTAGGAACTGGGGTTCTGCTTAGTTGAAATTTACCAGTCCACCCGTTCTCAAGGGATGGATCTGCGTCCAGGGCCCGACCTCCCCACCGGGCATCGATCCCTGCCCACAGGCCCCCAGCCAACGCCAGACAGCGCCAAGAAGTGTGGGGAAACTCACCTCAGAGAATATGTGTCATGTCCTTCTTAGTCATTCCTGCTGTGCTGCAGGTCCAAGTCTCAGCCCAGTGGAGGGTAACACAAACAGGCGAACAGCAGGAGGCGACAGTGGCCAAGTCAAACAAAAGGGGAATATGTATGCGCAGTAATGCTGCACATGCACAGAAATGTAAAAATACAGTGATGCGTATGCTTGTTTGACCACACACTCCTCTCTCAAAAGCACATGAAATGTATACAAAAACACCTCATAATCATAGAGCAAACCAATTTGGGTGAGGGCAAATAAACAGACTGAGGGAAGCATGCATAAAACCTCTGATAATGTCCACACGATGGTCTTTTTGATGAAGCCATAAGCAGGAGCATGACCCACTTAAACGCACATGCAGAATCCTCGTCGAATCTGCTGGAGAAAGGAAATACAACTCTCTGGGCAGCGGCAACATCCTTTCATCCCTTTCTTTGCCCCTTAGTAGGCATGCAGGAGTAGGCCTAGTCGTTCTGTTCAGAAATATCTTTTGACATTTGAAATGAGTTTTTCCCTCTCACACTGTCACTCTGCATCATAGGCCGATATATAGATAATAATACTAAGAAGCTCCTCAGGCTTCACCCTGACTTGATGAGACAAACTAAAGTGAATCTGTACTTGCTCCTGAATTTGAAGACTCTCCAATGGATGATATAGTAAACTTGTATTACAGTTGGTGCTTGAACGTTGACACCAAACCTCACATCACACCTACTATACCTGACCACTGTGTTTGACTTCCTCCAGATGTGCTGAGTATAAATAAACACACAAACAGCACCAAGTGACAATAAATTCATTAATGACAAACACAAATATAAAGGAAGTTCATCATGTGACTACGCAAACGTATTAGGATACATTCATTGTTGATTTAAGTTTCTGCTTGATTTAAAGAACACTTTGA
This sequence comes from Holacanthus passer, assembly GCA_025331565.1. NCBI lineage: Eukaryota > Metazoa > Chordata > Actinopteri > Pomacanthidae > Holacanthus > Holacanthus passer. Next base: position 1,118,656 of record JAFREQ010000102.1, read on the forward strand.
TGATGATGGCTCATACAATGTCAAGCATGTAAACACTGACATATGTAGCTGTGACACTTTAGAAGCCTGCAGACTTTGTGGAGACCTGGAGTCCAGCTGGATCTGTATGTGACGACAGACAGGATGAAGTTCAAGACAACAGGGTGTCTTTGATGCTGCTACAGATGAGGATGCATCTGTAAATAGATAAAGACAGACAAGAGAGAATAACAGTTCATAAACTCAGCAACATGTTGAACACATGAAGGATATATTTGTAGATTCATTTTGATAACATCAAATGAAGGTCAAATAAATGCATATTTCTCTTCTAAAATAGAAAGATAAATAAGATGATAATGAGTTACTGTTCTTAACTTCAACAGTGACATAAAACAGAAATATAATATCAAAGAATTAATGTATACTTAGCTTTTAAAATGAGAGACTTCACCATCCACAGTGTCACCTTTCTCCTCCTCATATAAATAATAAATTAATAAATAATAAGGCTGTATTCAACATGAACTTTGGTCCTAGAGAGGATATTGACAAGGAGCACTTTGCTTTATTACTGAAAACAAAGAAGTGTGTTTCCGCCCGGTCTCGAACCGGGGACCTTTCGCGTGTTAGGCGAACGTGATAACCACTACACTACGGAAACTGATACAAGCTGCCTTAAAGCACAATGGAAAGAAAACGTCCAACTCTGACATCACAATGGACTGAACAGCTCTAATTGTGATCAAACAGTGGACTGCTCTGCAAATCAGTCTTGCTGCACACAGAGACATATCACTGGTCACTGAACAAAACTCTCATTCACTGCCACTGACATTCCTCATCTCCCTCACTAGCTCCACCCAGCGGCCTTTAAAAAACAACAACCAAAAAAATGTATATCTGTAGTCCCTGAGGACACTGACACAGCAGCACACGTGTGTTAATGCAGTCCTCGTTAGTATAGTGGACAGTATCTCCGCCTGTCACGCGGAAGACCGGGGTTCGATTCCCCGACGGGGAGACTTAACTTTTCTACCAGCTGCTCATCATTCAACCAAAAACACAAGACTGATACGGCTGCATTCAGCATGAACTTTGGTCCCAGTGACGATATTAGCAAGGAGCACTTGTATTCTATTGTGCACACAGTGCTGTCAGTTTTGTGTTCGTCTGTTGATTTCTGCATAATTTTAATCCTAAATAAGTGTGTTTCCGCCCGGTTTCGAACCGGGGACCTTTCGCGTGTGAGGCGAACGTGATAACCACTACACTACGGAAACTGGCGGACACTACTTTGATGCACAGTCTTGTCCAGATTCAAACGTGCACATTGGCCCAGAGCTGATGTCCATCAGGGCCCTTTCTAGCTTCGTGGGGGCCCTATGCCAAATGCTGTTTGGGGGCCCTTAGATTGTCAAACTATGATGGAGAGATTCCTAACCCTTTAGGTGGTCCCCTAAGATGCCACAATCTATTACACTCAAAACAGGCTACAGTCATAATAGCCTCTCATATTAAAATTAAACATCTTAAGTTGAGCCACTCAGGCAAGTCAAACTGATTAAAAAATGATAATACAAAGAAAACAACAATCCTCTATACGTCCATAAATAAAAGATATTGAGTGTTTTTAAAAAATGTTGACTTTAAATTAAATACAATGAACCAATATCTATTTTAAAGTGCAACAATGAAAACAAACCAACACTAAAAATAATACTTATATAACATCAGTCTCACACTTATCAGCATCACATCAGGCTGGTAATATTAATATCTCTGTCCCAGTGTGAGGCTACTTGGTAGGTAGCATCAAGAGCTCTGAAATCAACAAGGTCATTAGTAACCACACTACCGTCCACCACCCACATGCATGACAGAGTATTTGACTACATGTT